>JAVSCE010010352.1:0-429232 GCA_032199065.1 Smutsia gigantea
TGCCATGCCAGCTCCACCTTACAGGCCCACGGTCTTCACACGCTGTGCTCTGTGTGCCTCTGGAGGCTTAGAAGGGGAAACTGAGTCTCAGCAGGGCAGTCACACTTCTTGGTGGGTGCAAGAAGAGACCGCTTACAGGCAACAGCGCCAGCCTCCTAGCTGCCTGTCCTCCCTTTGAGTCCTTCCTAAACATGTTACAACCTCTGGTTCTCCCGACCACATCAAGTCCAGAGTGACGGGCAGAAAACCTATTATGTCCTCCCCCCACAACTCTGGACAAAGAGAAGGGCCGAGGGGGCAGAGTTAGGGACAGGGCGCGCCTTCCCCCTGCTCCCCACTCCCCACCCTCAGAGGGGAAGGGGGCGGGGCTCCTCTCTCTGGAGGCAGCTAGGAGGACGGGCTGCTCTGAACTGTCCGTCTACTGCGGCAGCAGGTGTGGGGAAGTCCCTGGGGACAGCCGGCAGAGCCACCCACAGCCTTCTCGCAGAAGGGTGGAGAAGGACAGGCGAGGCCTTTCTGCTGGGGAGAAGCCACAGGCAGGCTGAGGCTCACTGCCGGTTGCGAGGTCAGCCTGTCTCCCGACCCCAATTTCCACAGGAGGAAATGCGGATTCATTCATTTCTACAAACATGTTTTGAGCGCCGGGTACAGGGGACGCCACAGCAAACAAGCTAGCTCTGACTGAGCGCCACCTGTGGTAGGGCCCCCAACGTCACCTGCTCAGGACAGCCCTCGCCTGAGGGTCCATTTCCCAGATGTGGACCACGGCACAGGGAGGTCCCAGGTCACCCCTTCTAACCTGTGCCCTCCACTCCCCTTAGGGGCTCTCCTGCCCCAAGCCGGGAGAGGAACCGCCAGGCCACTGGCAGGGGTGGGGTGAGGGGAATTTGGCCCAACTCAGCCCTGGGGGAGGGGACAGGGCACTAGTGAGGAGGTTGTGTTCTTCACCTGTATGGTGTTGAGATGAAGCACGTAAAGAATCCAGGTTGGTCTGCTTCCTCCCCCAAGAGGGCTCTGCCCAAGAGAACAGTGGGGTCTGTGCTTCAGTACCAGAATTTCTCAACGCCAGCACTGTGACATTTGGGTCATTCTCTGTCCTGGGGGTGGGGTGGGGTGCATCCTGGGCACTGTGGGGTGCTTGGCACACCCCTGGACTCCACCTACTAGATGCCAATAGCGACCGCCAAGCTGTGCCAGCCAAAACATCTCCAGACATTGCCCCCTGTCCCTGGGGGCACAGCCACTGTGCCTGCTGAGGACCCCTGGGTATATTCCAATGGCTCCTAGCCCTGGCAGTATGCTGGGGTCAACCGAGGAGCTTAACAAATAAATAAGAATGAATAAAGCAAACGCCCCCATCCTGGCCCACCCCAGGGATCCCATCTAATTGCTTCAAGTAGGGCCCAGGTTTTTGGTTTGGTAAAAACTCCCAGGCAACATGAATCAGCTGCTATCAATGGAGACCCCCGAATCTGGCGTCAGAGCCCACTCAGAAAGCTAGAAACAAGACACAAACCGGCCACATGCAGGGTGTGAAGCTTGTGTAGAACCTGCTTTGGACAAACCAATTATCAAAAGGTATTTGTGAGAAAATAGCACAAGATGGAAAAGTCTGGGTGTTGGATGATAGTAAGAAATGGTACTAATCGTAATAGATGTGGTAACAGTATTGTGTGTTCTAAAGCCCGTATCTGTTAGTGATACCTCTGGAAAGGTATTCATGAGTGAATTAGTATGAAGACTGGGTTTGATTAAAAAAGACTCCAGGAAAATAAAAAGGGGGCAGAGTCGGGGGCTGGGGGAAGATGAAGCCATACCGGGAAAGAGATGATGGTCGTCGAGTGACAGGGGCCTGGAGGTTCCTATGCTATCCTACTTTGCAGGTGTTTGAAGTTTTCCAAGAGAAAAAAGGTTTTTGTTTTAAAAAAAAGAGAGAGTGCCCACTTGGAGACTATTTCCCTGGCAGCCAGGTGAAGTGCCCACCCAAGGAACGTGGTCTTGGTTTGGGGGTGGGGGAAAGCTGGGGGCGGAAGACCCTGGGCTCTGGGGGCAGAGTTGGGCACAGTGGGTTTAGCTCATCCCGCCAAGCCTGGAAGCAGCTGCAGGGATCATGGTGGGGGTGTCCTTGAACCCACAGAGCCTGGAGACTAAGCTGGGGCATCTGCCGCACACCTGCCTGTGCAAAGAAGCACCGGGCACTTTGGGACAAAGTAGGGCTGGAAGTGGGGATTCCTTAGGGGTGGGCCCAGCTGGGTGGTTGTGAGTTCAGGCCCCTGACACCTGTCCCCCAAAACCCTCCCTTCTCAGCCCAAGACCTCTTGGTCTTCAGAGGAAATAGAAGAATATTCAGAGCAATTTGCTCTCTTTCCCTAGAGGATTTATGGCTTGGAGAGCAACTTCCTGGGCATGGCCCACCAAGAGTTCCATGTGTGACTGAGTACCTGCCCCATGCCAGGCATGGCTTCGGGCTCTGGGAATAGAGCGCGTGGGCGACAGCGTCAAAGCCTTTGCCTCTCATGGCAGAAGAGGCACCAGAGTTGTAGTACAGCTTCCTCCGTCTGAAATGTCCACCCTGCTCCCCCAGCCCTTGCCCAGCTAACTCCTCCCAACTGTCATAGCCTCGAGCAAGTGTCCCTCTGCCAGTCAGGAGCTGCACCTGCACCCTGGAGCCTGTTGTGGGCAATTCCTGAAGGTCTGTCTCTCTGCTGGCAGGTGAGCCCCTGAGGGCAGGGCCCAGATCCACTTTGCTGACCCTCAGATCCTCAGCTGGGCACAGAGCCCAGCACAGTTCAGCCCTCCATACCGACTTGAAGAACGAACGGGACTTTGAATAAGCGAACGGAGAACTGCAAGTCCTCAGAAGGTTCCCGGGGGCCAGGGGACCAGACGCATTCCAAGTAAAGAAGCAGATGCCAGAGCCCATTCCCAAAGGAAGCCATATGCCAAACAGGGCATATGAAACCGGGACAGTGGCCTGGGCAAGCTACAGGGGAGACAGCATCTCTGTGAGGTTGCTGTGCCCAGAAACAGGAGGAGGCTGGTTCTATCGGCCGAGGCCGGCTCACTGGGGCCCTTCTCAGCTGCCATAAAGTGGCAGCACGGATGATGAGAGTGGTGGTGGCCACACCAGGAAAGAGGACAGAGGAAGTGAGGGGAGGGCAGGTGCGGTCGCCCTGGATACATCCTGGGCCCAGAATGATGTCAGGGGAGGCCCAAGGCTCAGTGGGGACCGAGGGCAGGCTGAAGATCAGCCCGGTTCAGGCTGACCTGTGAACAGGAGCATTTGGGGGCCCCCAACACACGGTACCTGGATGGGAGAGCGGGAGTCCCTGCAGCCTGGCCTCCTGGCTGACCTTTACAGGTCTGGGAGGCCTCGAGCCTCCCTGGCCACTGTGGCACTGCCTCCCCATGCTCTGGGAGCACCACCTTGTTGCATGTGGCTTTGGAGGGATCTGGGCCGTCCGGTCCAGACAAGTCCCCATCAGGCGACAGCAGCCCCGGCCAGTGTCATCAGTTGCCCAAGAAACCACCTGGCTGAGCCTAGCAACCACAGGCTTGGGAGAAAACATGAAATAGTTGTTGTTCTAAGTCAGTAAGCTTTGGGATGTTTTGTTACACACATTAGCTCTTACTAAGTGCCAAGAATAGACATGATCTGGGTTACTGCTTTCTTTAACTTTGTTTTAATTTGCTGCAGTGAGATTTATGAACTATTTCAAATGTCCAAAAAGCATAGGGTATAAGAAAATGTACCACATGGTGATGGAAATGGAACCCAGGATGGAAACTCCCATCTTCCGAGGCCCTCCTGACCGATCACTGATGGAGGCCTAGCTGCACCCCTTACTGCGCCCCCCCTCAGCATGAAGCAGCCAGAGCGGTCGTCGCCCCCTTTCCCTAGCAGGAGCTAGGGTCTCCATCTGTAGAGGGGGGAATGAGACAGGGACCGTGGGTGTAGTCAGAGCAGGGCGAGGGCCTGGGGGGTGGGGGGAAGCAGGGTGGGGTATTTACAGTCAGAGCAATGTAACAATGGGCAGAGAAGTCCCTATTGAAACTCTGTGTTAAGCATTATGCAAAGTCAAGGTCACACTAATTCTCTAGGGTAAAGATACCAGACTAAGAATACAGACATCTTCAGTGAGATCAGTTAAAGGTCGAAAGGCCAGGAGCAACTGGGCCTGGAAGGTTTGAGTGTTTCACAAAGAGGGAAGGGTATCTCAGCATCACCCGTGACTTCACTGTAAACAGCCCTAGCGAGCAGAGAACAACCCAGCCCTCCTTGAGGGCAAGGCAGGTGGTACAAGTCCACACCCCTAAGCCTTTTTTTCTGTTTTCTAAAAATTCTTATCTACCTATAAAACTGCTAGACAATGCACCACTCCGGACTCTCTTATCCCCTCCTGGCGTGAGCCGGGAGCTCTGTCCTTTCACTTTATCTCTAAATAAAATCCTGTACCTTGCTCTCCTAAAAAAAAAAAAGAAAAGAAAAGAAAATGTACACCTACAACTTGCTGTATTTGCTCGAGTTTGTTCCTTAAGAAATTCATGGTTACAGATATGTGAAGCTCTGGGTGTACCCCTCCCCAGTCCCGTTCTCTTCCCTCCCTCCCACCTTGACTTTGGGGATGACCTCCTTGCTTATTTTTATGGTTTTGTTGTATATCCATGCACCTACAGACCCTCTGTGGTCTGGGTTAGTCTCTGTAGCCACGTTGCCAGGCGGGAGGCATTCATATCCATTTTACAGATGAGGAAACAGGTCCAGAGAGGCAAAATGATGTGGGCCAGGGACACCTGGCTGGAAAGGGGCAGGGCTGGTCTCTCTGACCAGGACCCACCAATACAGAGTGGGAGGCAGGTGATTCTTTCTTTCTGGGGGAACTGCTCCCCTGGGCACGTGTGCACCCACTGTAGTACTGCGGGATTTTGGAAATGTGGGCCACAGGAAGGACGTGATGGGATGCCTGGAGTGTGCTTGTGGACAGGGGATGCTGTGGCCATGGCTGACGCGGGGCTACGGGTACATGGAGATTGGTTTTGCTAGTCTCTCTGTCTCTCTTTTTAAAACCACAATTCCCCCTTTTTATTCATTTCATATACTAACAATAAATGCAGATAAATGCATTCTGCTTCACAGGACAATGAGTGTTCTAGATATAAATAAGCACTGGTGTTCTAGCCTTCAGCAATAATTTATTTTCTTTCAAATGTCCCCACATGTATTTGAAAATTCCCTAAATAAAAGCTAGCAAAGAAACACAGGCCCTGGGGAGATACGCCCCAGGAGGTGGGAGTAGGTGGGCCACCCAGGTGGGACGCCCCATCAGCGCAGGGCTGTCTGCCTGAGAGGGTCCCCTGAGAGCTAGAGACTCGCCTGGCAACTCTGGAGGCCATCAGATGGGGCCCCAGGGGTCAACCCCACTCTGGGGAGGCTGAGATGCTCCTCTGGCCACCCCAGGCCAGGCCTGGTCCCTCCTCAGGACCCCCCAGGCCCATGGCTCCCATCCTCTGGCAGACCATCCTCCCAGGGGGCCCAGGGCTCGTCTTGAAGCGCCAGTGACTTAGTCACTCATTCCTGCGCCCCTGCCCAGCTCAGCGCCTGGCACATGTTGCTTTAGTGAGCCTGTTGACCATGTGGGGCCCCGGGGAGTAGGGACGGCATCTGCTGGAGTTTGCCAGGTCGGTGGGATGAGCCCACCTTCAGGAGCAGCATCGGGGGGCAGAGCGGCAGACCTGGGTCCCCCCACCCCGTTGAAGCCTCAGCGAGCCCCTCACAGGCGTGGGGACGTAAGCAAGTTGCTCAGCCTTTCTGAGTCTCCACTTTTCACCCCAAAATGGGGTGAAGAGCATCACCCTAGGACTGCCGTGAGGATCACAGGCGAGAATACATGTAAATTCACTGTGAACTTGAGAGACCCAGACAATCATGGCTCACGTCTGCTTTGAGCTAACCAGGTACCAGGCACCATTTTAGTACTAACTTTGCACGGCCTTCTGAGGTGGACACTGTGATCAATCCCCTTTGTACAGATGGGTGGCTGAGTCCTAGAGGCCCTGTCACTTGCCCCGAGTCTCCGGCTGATGGGTGACAGGGCCTGGGTTTCCTCCCTGGCCGGTAGGTCTCGCTCCACTGCCCCTCAGGGTGGGGGTGCACGAGAGTCAGGCGAGAGCACAGCAACCGCCCACGCAGAGAAACCAGGGGCTGCCCGCATGCCGCAGAGACAGCAGGAAAGCCCCCAGAAAGCCGAGGCCTCACACCCCGCAGAAAACGCAGCATCTGCCAGCAGACAGAAAGTCACCAGATTCGACAGCCACTTCATCAAAAGGAAAAACTTCAAAAGACAGTTAAAAAAATGAGAAGACAAGCCACAGGCTAGAATGCATTTGCAAATTGTATGTCTGATGTAGGACTGAATGCACCAAGGGCTCTTAGAACGTGATAGCAAGAAAGCAAATAACCCAATTCAAAACTTGAATTTAAATAAAAAGAATTAAATTCCAAAAAAATTTTGAGTGATATTTCACCAAAGAAGACCTACAAATGGTTAAGGGGTACATGAAAGAATTCAGTGTCACGAGTCATTAGGGAAATGCAAATCAACGCCAATGTGAGATACCCCTTCATATGAACTCGGATTGGCTAGAGTAAAACAAAGAGGGAAGTAACAGAGGTTGGTGAGGATGTGGACAAACCCTTACATTACTGCTGGGAATGTGAAGTGACGCAGCCCCTTTGGAACACGGCTTGGCAGATTCTTAAAAAGTTAAACATTTATTTACCATACAATCCAGCAATTCCACTCCAAGGTATCCACCCAAGAGAAATGGAAACATGTTCACACAAAGACTTGGACGTGAATGTTCACAGCAGCACGCGTCACAGCAGCCAAAAGGTGGAACCGGCTGAAGGATCGTCGCCTAAGGAGCGATAAACACGCTGGGGCCCGTCCATGCCGTGGACTGCTACTCAGTCACGCACAGGAAGGACGCCCTGACTCATGCCACAGCATGGATGGACCTCAAGACCAACACGCTCAGGACAAGAAGCCAGACACAAAAGGCCACATGCTACAGATTCCATTTATACAAAGTGTCCAGAACAGGCAAATATTTACAGACAGAAAGCAAATTGGTGCTTGCCACGGGAAGGGGCTGGCAATGAGGAGGGACTGCAAACGGACAGAGGGATCCATACATTTTCTAAACACCATTGAATTGTGCACTTACATCAGGTGACTTTTAGGTCCTGTAAGTTACACCTCATTAAAGCTGTAGTGTGATGACCACCCAGTAACAGCTGCTATGGAAACACCTCTGGGGAGCAGGCACCGGGGCCGAGGGTGAAAGAAGCCCCTCCGCAGGGGTGTGCTGGCCCTAGAATGGCAAAGGGACAGGCAGATGCTAGAATGTGGCCCGCTACTGGGACAGAGGCTCCTTGGGTTCTGGGGCTTTGAAAGAGCTGAGAGCGGATGGGTTCCTCAGCAAGCAGCCCAGGGCTGGCTCTGCAGCAGAAAGGCAGGAGAAGCCCTGGGACTCTGGAGGAGGGGCTGTTGAGAAGAGGTATGAGGGCCAAAGGTGGGTCCGGCAAGTGAGCGGGCAGGAAGGGTGCGGGCCGAGGAAGGAAGACTGAAAGCTGAAGCACCGGGTGGGAGGACATGGCAGCGGAGGGCAATAGAGGGGAAGGTTGTCTGGCATTGGGGAAGGATCCCTGCCCACCAGGCCCACGGGAAGCCAAAAAAAGGTGGGCCACTCAGGGCCCTGGAATCAGGGGCTCCTGTGCGGGGAGGAATGGCTGCATGTTCCCAGCCCACACTTGTGACAGGGAAGGACCAGAGCAGCCTCCGTCCATTCATTCTTCTTCCCTTCCTGGGCATCTCATGACTGCCCGACTACCCGCAGCGCTGTTGGCCCCTGGTAGTTTGGGGAACAGCAAGATCTCCACCTCCTGGAGCCTGCAGGCCAGGAGGGCAGAGCCCTGACGTGCCCCGTGACAGAGGGATGAAGGGGTGGTGGAAGCAATGCTCAGGGGTGGAGGGGCAGACAGCAGGGTGCAGGGACAGGGCGAGAAGGTGGCCCCAAGGGCAGACGGCAGGGTGAGGTGGCAGCGGGGTAGCCGTGCCTGGGAGTCCGTGGAGGCCCTGGCAGGAGCGGAGGAGGTAAGGGCAGGGTGAGCCGGCTGAGGTCAGAGGCAGCCACACCGGTGGGCCCCTGGGGGGTGAACTCCACCATGGCCACAGCAGCTCTGATGACATTTTCTGCCGGGGAGGGAACAGGTGGAGAGGCACTGGGAGAGCTGGCTCCACTGTGCAGCCAGGGGTGGCAAGAGGAACCCTCTGGGGGCTGGGGGCCTGCACCAGCAGGTGGACGTGCCTGCCCTGTGCGCTCTCCGTAAGCCTATGAAATTGCTCCAGAGCTGGAAAAAGAAACAAAGAACAAAAACAAAATAGGCTGTTCTGCAACCATAAGGAAGGATGACAAAGCCCTGCGTGTCCTGGGCGCGGGGAGACCTCCAAGATCCCGCCTGGTTGCCCCATCCTTTCATTACGGAGGGAGAAGGGTGGAGCTCTGCATTTCTTCATGCATATGCGTGGGGTGTCCCTGTGGGGTGTCCCTGGAGAGTTCCCGCAGGACTGTGGGCTGGCTGCCTGTGGGCGAGGGAATGGGGCTGGGGCAGGGCCCTGGGAGGCCATCTATCCCATTCCCTGTACGCCTTTTGAAACTTGAATCAGAAGAATGGATTACCCAGTCCAAAAGTTGAAATTAAAAAAAAAAAATCCGTGGGTTCTAAAATATAGAGAAAACTGCAAAATAGGAGCAAATAAAAGTTCACTTAAGACATGGGAACATTATCCATCATTAAATCTAGTCTTCACAAAAGTTTTAGTACGATTGAAAACACCCCGAGGGGTCAGTTCTCACACATCCCCGAGGACGCTCAATCACTGAGCACTCACTGCCAGTGGAAATTAATGTTACTTGTAACCAAATAATTTCAAAAGCAAAATTATAAAAATTATTTTACAAACTGTTCCAGACCCAATGGTGTGTGATGGTGGGTGTGGGCAGGAGTTTCCATTAGTCTGATGGGCTCTTGGTGGGGGAACCCTCCATGTAGGGCTGAGGTTAGCACGGTGGGTGTGGAGAGATGGGGGGGTTCCTGAGAGGTAGGGGGAAGCAGAGACGGGGTCTGTGACCAGGGGGAGGTGGCGGGGATGCAGAGGAATCTAGGATGTCTCCTTCAGCCCATGAGTGAGTTTGCTGTGTGGAGTTAACTTTGATCTTGCCAAATTCAGGGAAATAGCACATCTTGGAACCATCTCGAAGACAAAAAGATCGGTACTTTGTGATCTGTAGGGAATATGTTGCTTTTGATAGGCATTCTTAGTCATATACCAACATGTTCTTAAAAGGACAGTAATGCCATTTATTTGAGGCCATGTCTGGGGACATCACCTGCCCACAACCTGAAGCCCTGTGCCTGGGGGTCAGAGGCAAGACCTGGTCCAAATCTTGGCCCTTATTTTACATGAGCTTGAAAACGCTTGGCTTCTCCAGCTCTGCTTAGCAGGAGTCAGTGCAAAGGGGATCTACCTACGTGGGCCAGGGCGAAGGTGAGGTCAGAGAAGGATGCAGGAGGCAGATACCCAGATTCAGCAAGATGTGGGGGTGATGAAGAGCCGGGAAGGAGGAGGAGGACGGGCCGGCTGGAGACCCAGAGAGTGTGGCTGTCGGGGACGGAGAAGGCAACTGCCCCACAATCCAGATGGGCTTCTGAGGAAGGGTGCCAGCCAGAAGCCTCAGGGCTCTCTTCACGCCCTGCCTGGCTCAGCCACTCCTCAGCAGCTTCAAAGTCAGCCTTTGGAGAGGCAACCAAGTGGGCGTCATGGTGTGCAGGGCCTGGGCATGGCACCCGGGGCCAAGCCCAGCTTTGGCATTGTTCCGTGAGGCCCTGGGCAGGCAGGGCAGCTGGCTCACAACCCTCTACAGTGTGGTCCTGGCCTCCTGTGGGCTTTGGATGAACACAGAGGGGACAGTGCCTGCAGGGTGGGGGTGTCACACACATGGGTTGGGAGGGGGCTGAAGGTGCTCACCAGGTCCCAAAGGAGCTTGAGCTGTTCTGCAGGACATGGTTTCCCTGGTCAACGTGGGGCTTGGGGGAGGCTGGCCTGGCAGATGCCCAGGCTTCCCTCCAGGCCTCCGGAGGCCCCTGGTTCACTGCTCCTGGGCAGGAGGAGAAGGGAGGACGTCAGGTCTCTCGTGAGGGAGGCCAGCCCCTCTGCAGTCTGAGAATACTGGGGATGAGGCCAGAGGGGACTTAAGATACACTGTGGCTCTCCTGTTCCCAAATGTGGTCACTTATCAACTCATTCATCATCTACTTTCCCCAGGGAAGCCACCACAAGGCACCCACCTGGCAAGGTCTAGGGCTGTGCCAACCGGCAGATACCTAACAGGAGCCACAGATGCCCTCTGTAGATTTCCTAGTAGCCTTGTTAAAAAAGTAAAAAGAAATAGGTGAAATTCATTTTAATAACATATTTCACTTAACCCAATTTATCCAAAAATGATCATGTCAACATGTAATCAATATTAAAATTACTAATAAGACAGTTTATGTTCTTTCTTTTTGTACTAAGTCTTCTAAAGCTGGTGTGTATTTTACACTTGGAGCACATCTCGCTTTGGACCAGCCACACTTCAGGTTCTCAGGAGCCATACGCGGCTGCCCAATGGGACTTCACAGACCTAGAGGTGCAGAAAAAGTGAACACCCAGACCTTTTACTGGAGGGGATTGCTGCCAGGGGCCAGGGACGGGGCAGACTGGTAAATAGCTGATGATGTAAATCAGAGCTTGGCAGGAGCTACAGGATGTAAGAGCAGAGACTGTCTGTCTAGGGTCTCCCACATGTGCCTGGGAGCCTGTGTTGCTGGTCCCTGCTTGGTAGCTGTGCATGGCGCCTGGCCAGATGCAGACACCGGTAAGCATTCAATGAATTAGCCACAGGACATGCCACCCCTTGCCCATGGGACTGGCTGGAGAGCTGAGAACCCTCCCTGGCTCAAGTGCAAGTGGGACAGTTCTCAGAGGACAACTTGGCACCCTCTGGGGAAACCTGTCTGCCGCCACCCAGCCACACACGGAAGGGTCGGTGTCCCTGGGAGCCTGCACACAAGCGCACGTGAGGCTGGATGGCGTGTTCACTGGGCACTGTGTGCGGAGTCACGGCCTTGGAAATGCTCTGGGTGCTGTCCAGAAGCATGAACAGGCTCCTGGCATATTGCCGTGCCTATTCATCCGGGAGAAGGCCTCCCGGCGGCCAGCGCAGAGGACCTAGCTGTCTGTGTGGTCACAGGGGGAACACTCAAAGCGTGTCGAGTGGCAGAAAAGCAGAATTGTATGGCATGATGTCAGTCGGAGCACTTCAAAAATGGTACACGCAGACAAAGCATAAATAAAGTAAGTGGACATAATAACGCTACAGGACCGAGAGGGATGCCGCCGGCTTCTGAGGAGCAGTTGGTGTCGGGAAGCGGGGAGACCCCAGGGGGGAAGGGTGAGGATGAGAAGGTCTCATCTCAACATTTTCTCTTAAAAAACTCAATAACTGTGGCAAAAAGCTGTTAAGTACATGAGCGCATGCAAATCTCTACTGTGCTTTCCTGTACTCAAAATATTTCATAATAAAACTTAAAATCCCTCTGAATTAAAACAATGAATGAATGAATGGCCTTGGGAGAGTCACCTGTCTGTCTGTCCTCTCTCCACTTCTGTATCCACATATGAAAGAGGCGACAATTGTACGTAGGTCACTGAGTTGATGGGCAGATAAGTGGTGGTGTTTTCCTGGCTGCTGTCTGGTAACAGAAGCCTTAGTCAGTAAGTCATGAGTGGTTACTGAGTGTTTGCTACACGCCAGCACGAACCAGCTGAGTGGATGGCAGGCCTGTTTTACAGATGGGGCCACTGAGGCAGAGTGGTGGGTAAGAGGTCCAGAGTTACCAGCTCGTAAATGGTGGGACTGGAGCCCTGCCGGCCAGGTTCAGAACTGGCATTTTTACCCCCTTCTGAATACTGTTTCCAATCAAGGCCAATTCTCCCTCCTCTTCCAGAGATTGAAAATGAGTTTTGAAGTCTGTATTTCAACTCACCTGCCAAATCAGCCCCCCGTGCTCGGGGCCCGGGCTAATCCCTGGAGAGGCAGAGGTGCCCCCTGTGGCTGCAGACAGGCTGGTGGCCGACCACGGGCTTTGGGGCCCCTTGGCACCAAGTTCAATCAGCTTATCAAATGCTGTTGAGGACCTGGCCATCGGCAGCCCTATCTGCACCTCCCCAGCCATAAAAATATTCAACAGGATGGCACGTGAGGGGCAGTTCTGAGTCCTGGATCTGCCTTCCAGCTCCATGGGACCCCACAGAGCAGCCTGCCTCCCTGGAGGCTGATGGCTGCCTTAGCGGGGCAGGGAAGGGGGTCTCAGTTCCTCTGCAGCCTAAAGACGGGCCCGACACCTGGACATTCTCTCTTTGGCTTGAACACATGAATTGTGCCAACCGCTGAACACCAGCTTCCCAGGGGCCTGCCAGCCAACAGGGAGAAGACAATGAACTTTCTTTCCTGATTGCCACTTGATTTCAGTGTCATTTGAATTGGACCGACGCCCACTGAATGGGGGCTTGGTGGCGGGGGACAGAGAGGAAGCACCACTGCCTCTTTCTTTAGCAAAAACTTCTCTAATCATTGCATTCAAACCCTGGGAGTATGTATGACTTCTTCAGTAAGGAAATGAAGACACAGTCTTGAAACTTCCCAGCCAGAGGTACAGAGAAGAGCTGGGCACACTGCAGGACACAATGAAGGGGTGTTAAACATTGGTGAGGAGCTGCGCAGCGAGGGCAGAGGAGAGGGCTCCGCCCTGAACCTGGGAGAGGCTTGGGGACGGAGCAGCAGCAGGGGCCACCTCTTCCTCCAAGCCCCATGTCGAAGCCTCTGCGAGGCTCCCAGCGGCACCCCTCTTACCTCTAGGAGAAGAGATCAGTGGCCATGTGGTGTCGCAGACTGGCGACACTTGCTCGCTCTTCTGGGGTGGCCATCTGGGCTGTGGCTGCTCTGCCCCCTGCTGGCTCGGCGCTGTCCTGCTTCAGCCCATTTGGACGGAATGCCTGGCCTTCGCAGAGAAGGGAAATTATCTTTAAGCCCAGGCCTCCCCCGTGGCTTTCAGAAGCTTACTGTGTGCCATTAATCCCTGGCTCATATCCCCAGTTTCGGGCCTCAGGGATAGAGGGATGGCCAAGCAGAGAGGCAAACCCATGCGGCAAAAGGAATCAAAACCCCTACAGGGGAGGAAGAATTGGGGGGAAGTGGCCCTTTCTGAACAGCTCTCCTGGGAAGGCAGCTGTAGGACTCTTGCAGGGCCCGAGGGGGTGGCACTAGGGTCAGTAAGAGGTATTTCAGGAAATGGATGATTTATAGCAGAGGGGAAATTTCTGGCAATTGGAACAGGGGTGAGCTGCCTCAAGGCCCAGGGAGGTCCCAGGCCCGGTGTATCCGGCAGGCTGAAAGCCACACCGGGTTTGTCAGGATGGCTGGCTTGGGAGCTGGGAAGGGAGGGTCGCTTTGCACAATCCCCCTTGTGAGCAGGCCACCTGTGGCCTTGGCACTCTGGGTGTGCAGTGCCTTGGGGAGGACGAGGCCAGCATGGTGGCTGTGCTGCAGAACAAGGGCACCCTCAGTGGTGGGCAGAGAGGGCGTGTGTCCAGTGATGCCCATGTCAGATGCCGGACAAGCAGCCCCACGGCAGGAAGGCAGCCCTGATCCTGGCCCCCATACAGGCCAGACGAGAGCGGATGAGCTGAGGGCACAGTCTGGGTGGGCAGTAGCAAGGGTTGCTCGTGGTCAGGAGCGGTGGCCGCGTGGGAAGAGCGACCTGGCCTAGAGATCTGGGATCTCCAGTGCGCTGATGAGAACCGCGTCAGCCGTGGCGAGGGCGTTTGCTCAGGCCATGAAATGCACCAAATCCATCTGCTCACACCAGTTCTGGGAAGGAAAGATTGGGCTCCCCAAGGCGGCGAGCAGACGGCGTGTCCCCCAGGCTTAGCTTAGCTTTGGAGAAGTTTGGAGTTGGAATAAAGTATTGCCGGAAGGCTCAACTCCGATCTTCTTGGAGTAAGGAATGTTCCAGTAATTAGAGCTGGCATGGACCCTGGGAGGCAGGGGACGTGGAGTTGGGTGCTGGGCACATGGGGTGTTCTGGGCAGGCCAGGCCTGACCCCCACTCCCATGCTGAGAAACAGTCATCCAGGAGCGCAGGCGGGAGAACCAGGGGGCTGGGCTTTTGTAGATCCAGCAGGTCAGGCTGGAGAGGGAGCTGGACTCAGGGTCTCCCGCACCCACAAGAGCCTCTGCTCAAAGACTTGGGTTTCAGTGTGCCTGAGGGTGGGCGCTCGCTACTGCCATGGAACAACCTCAGTGACTTTCCCTCCCTAGCATTCCTTTAGGGGTTCTGCCATTCGGAATGCTACAGGGAATGGAGTGCTGGGCTGTGCACTCTCGGACGTGACTGAACCATCGATGGCAGGGGCCTCGGGTGCAACCGGGCCGTGGACGCCAGGGCGTCGGGTGTGACTGGGCCGTGGATGGTGGGGCTGGGCATCAGCCTTTCAGCCGCTGCAGATGCCTGCAGTGCTTGTCACGGCAGAGCTACTCCAGATGACGGAGCTGGGGCAGAGATACGCCCAGGTCCCTGCGGAAAGCGGGGGACCCCCAAGTGCTGCTGGAAGTTGGGGGAGGAGGGCTGTGGTGGCAGTTTTCCCAGACTTGTCCTGACTTCTAGGATTTTGTTGTCACCAGCCACATCCAAGAGCCCAGGACATTCCCAGACGCAGCTCAGCTCGGCTTCTCCTTTAGCCTCCTGGTTAGGGTGGAAGGCAGGCTGCCACACGGTTCAGGGAAGCCAGGAGGACTGTCCACCCTAGCCTCAGCCTCAGCCCTCAGCTGGAGGTCTAAGACGCCAGGAGCAGGGCCGGCAGCTTGGAGCTATGCGTGCAGCACCAGTGCAGGTGTGGCTGATCCTGGCCCAGCTTGCTAACTGGGACTGTGCAGACTTCCCGGCCCAGGCGCACATGGAGGAAGGAGGCCTGAAGTCTGGGGGTTTTGAGTCAGAGCCAGGCCTTTCCAGTGGGGTGGGCAGGTCCCAGGGAAAGTCCCCAGGCCTCACCTCCTCTTCTTTAGCTGACTGGGGTGGCTTTTCCTGCTCCGGGGCAATGGAAGTTTCTGGCTAATGACAGCTAATGACCCCACAAAAACATGGTTCTCCTGGCCCTGGAGGGAGGGGGCTGGCTGGTGAGTCCTGGTTGAGGGTGCCAGGCAAAGGCCATCCCTCTGAGGGGTGGGGAGGAGCTGTGACCCGACAGGACCCACCAGACCGTCTACCTGGGATGCTCCTGCCCCAGTGCCTCAGTAAACTGGGGCCACAGCCGAGCTGCCTGGAGTGCTGAGGGGGTGCTTCTTGCCCCAGCTGACCACTCCCTGTAGAGCGGGGACAATAAATGACAAGATTTATTCCATTGCAGGCTTGGCCAACGACCTCAGTCTCTTACCCAATCAACCCAAGGGCAGCGAGACAGAGCCGGCTCCGTGCGCGGAGCTTGTCCGGGGTGCCCCTTCCCAGGTCCTCTCCCAGTAGCGCTGTTTCCGGGGCCCTGTGGGGTCTGAAAGGTGCTTCTCAGGCGACTCCGCAAGCTGGAGCCACCCCTGGCCGCTTCACAGGAGATACCAGGCAAGCTGGGAAGTCGGGTGGCAGGGAGGGGCGGACTCTCAAACCCCACGTCCCCGGAGCTTCTCAGCCACAGGCACAGAGCGGGGAAGCCTGTGTGCCGAGGGACACACTGCTTTGTTTGTCATGGGAACACGCCCTCCCTTCCTAGCCCTCCACCGCCCCCAGTGAAGCCTGTCCAGCCCCCACACCTCCATCATCCTGGACACGGGACCCCGGCCTGTTCTCATGTTCAGGCACATGAGACATCAGGGCTGTGAACAGACACGAGCTACGTCCTCTGTGACCCTGGACACCAAGCCCAACCCTCTCGGCTGAGGGTCCCGCACCCAACCAACCTCCGTCACCCAGACTCTGGGGCCGGCTAGTCCCTGCCCCTGTGGCCGGCTCTGTCCTTCTTCGGCTGCTTGGGTGGGAGCCCCCAGGGACCTCCTGCAGGCATTCAACCAGAGGGGCGACCCAGGGAGTGAGCCCCTTCCTGTCCATGCCCGTTTCAGTGCTTCATTCCACTTGTGGTCACTTGCCTTGGTGTGGCCTACTGCGCCGACACAATGTCCAAAGGGTCTGGAGCCAGCTGGGGCAGACACCGAGGGGATGGCACCCACCCCCCTCTTCCTGCAGGCCCGGGGAAGGGATGGGGCCCCAGAAGAGTGTCTGAAACTGTGTCCTCATGGGGCTTGTCTGAATGCTGGGCTGCTTGGGAGACACATTTAGGAGGGTAGCCAAGGGACCCCTTGCTGAAAACAGAAAAATAGCGAAGTCCTAACTGCCTTTGGGTTCCAGGTTTCTCCCCATCTGCTTTGTTCCACCAGCCCCCCAAACAAAACGCACTCCTTTCTTCTCTGCTTCTGGCCTGCTCTACTGGCCTGGGCTTAGTCCTGCCTCAGTTTCCCTCTGCCCAGGTGGGAGCGGCGTCGCGGTGTGTGGCTGCATCTGCAGGGGCATCAGCCCACCTGGATGGTCACACTGCACGATTACGGAGACTGCTATCCCTCCAGGATAGCCCTGTAGTGCCTGGATGAAGGGCGCTCTCCTCCTAGGGCTCCAGACGGCACAGAGCCTGCTCCGAAAGGTGCTTCAGGTCTCTGGGACACGTTGTGAGAACTGCCTCTTAGCATGGAATTAATTTAGCGGAGAGCTTAGCTGACAAGGGGCAGTCACTTTACCAGCAGGACCTGCAGATGACTGAGAGCTCCTCAGAAGGCAGGTGCTGAGAAACGCCAGGCATTCGGGGTGATGGACAGAACAATCCCTCTGCAAGGACGGGCTTTCAGCTGCGGGGCAGACAAGGTGGGAGGCCAGGATGGACAGCAGGCCCCCATAAAGCTCCTCAAAGGAAAATGTCCTGAGCAGATTAGAAGAAACCCACAGCTGAGATCCTCAAATCAAGAACTGTTGCTCCTTGTTCACCTAAGCCAAGTATTCAAGCTGAGAGTCTCAAAAAAATGCAACCAGTACTGAAGGAGTCCCAGAGCTGCAGTTTCTTTGGACGCGTTCTGACACTGAGCCTCAGTATGCGCAAGTGTCCTGGGCTGTGCAGGACACCTGACGTGTGCCTGTGTAGAGGATCCTGCTTCCTGACACTTCCTATCCATGAAAAAAGGGATTCTCAAGGTGTCAGTGTGCTTCTCCTTGATCACATCAGCGGAGCCACTTCCATAAACTTACTGGCCATTGGGAAATCTGTTGGGAAGTGCCTGACCAAGTGGGCTGTCTGACTTTTAAAAAAAACTTGATCTATAATTTTTAATATGTTTGGATATATTGGATAGAAGTCTCCTGTTGGCTGTGTTGAATATCTTCTCCCACTCTGTGATTTCCCTTCCCACTGTCCTAATTGTATTTTTAAATGACAAAACGTTCTTGATGTTAATGTCGCAGAATTGCTCTTCTGTTTATGGGTCCTGTTAGAAATCTTTGCTAAGCCCAAGGCTGAGTATATTCTCCTGTTATTTTCTGGAAGTGATATTGTTTTACTTTTCATATTTAGACCCAATAGTCCATGAGAGACCACTACACACCTACCCAAAATTAAAAAGACTGACAGCATGAAGTGTCGGTGAAGCTTCAGGAGACCTGGAGCCTTTACACCCTGTGGGGGTGGGATGGTCAACTGGGAACCCCCCCTAAAAAGCTGAACATACACCCCCTCCCACAGGTTCAACGTCTACGTAATCCCGAAGGAAATGCGAACCTATGTTAACTGTAGCAGCGTCTGTAATAGCCCGAGTCGGGAAAGAACCCACATGTCCATCCACAGAAATGGATACCCTGGGGTGTGTCGATACAACAAAATAACACACAGTAGTGAGAATGAGTGAAAAATTGCCACACACAACATGAATCTCAAATGTAAATTTAAGACTTCAGGATTCAAAAGTGCAGAATTCCAGCATTTGGGGGAGAGACGGTTAGAAGGATATTCAGCAAATGGGGGATTTCAGATAATTTGGCATTTTTAGGTTGTCCCTTTTTTGTGGGATCAACAGCATGTCTCTGGGGGCATACACAGGGACCGGGACAGGGTCCTTGAGACACCAGACAGCGGTGGAGGGCTCTTGCTACAAAGCCGCCTCCTGGAAGTGGGAAGCAGATGACAGATTTGAGACTATGTTTTAAAAATGAAATATAATAAATAGGTCTTCCTACGTGTAAGTCCCCCCGGGAGGCAGAAGGAGCCTCAGACATGGTCCTTGTCTGCCATCCAGAGTCTAGGCTGAGACTTCAAAAGTTGTGTGTCTGTCAATCTGTGTGCGTCACGTTGCTCAAGTGTTAAGCAAGAGCACATCTGTGTGTTCTGTGTTCAATACATTTGAGAGGAGAAAAGAGCCAGAGAGCTCCTGCAAGGAGTTCAGACCTGAATCCTATTAGGTGGGATCTCGTGGAACCATGACACTGGCGTTCTACCCGATTAGCAAGTTCACCGAGGGCTCAGCCTTGCTCGATTCCTCCATCTCTGGCCCACTGCGGAGCATTGGGTGAATCACTTCATCTGTGGATATTGAATTCTTCATAGTGAAGCACAGATTTTGGTCAGAGGTCAGGGTTTTTTAGGAATGTGGCCTGAGTTCCTCTGTTAAAATGCTGATTTTTGGGCCCAGAATCTCAGTGAATTTGAATTCTCAGGACCTGAGCCTACAAATCTGCATACATTTTCTATGCTAGGATTTTACTTGTCATAATGCCTATTAACTCTTAAATGACGTTGGAAACTCCTCAAGTGCAGGCACCAGGCTTCCATGTCTTTGCACCCCGATATCCAGGACGTTTAGGTGCTCACAAGACCGTCACGGATTCGGCCACTTGCTGTCTTGTCTTGGTTTAGGGGGAGACAGGAGGATGGCAGGGTGGGAGTGACTTTCCATTTCTTTTTGATTCTCTTCCATGAACATACGTGGACACGGCACTAGAAGGAAACCAAATCTACAAGGGAGTGGTAGGAGGGTTTGAGGGTGGGCAGTGCGGGATGAGGAGGGAGACTCGGCTTCTCCCTGCCTGGTTCCCTGGAGGAGCCACACCTTCCGCTTGGGTCACTTCAGTCCTTAGACAGTCACTCTGCAGCCTGGGCCCTGGTTCCACAGCTGTAAAACGCAGATACTAATGCCCTGAGCCCTCACAGGGCGGTGGGGAAGGCAACTGTAAACAAAGGGTCTGAGACATGAGAGGTAAGCTGCATCATTCTTAGAGAAGGAATGCCTTCCTTCAATACAGGCTCTCTGAATGTTGACTACGCGTAAGCGCTTAGCTCTTAGTAAAAGGACTAAGCATAGTTCTTTACCTTGGGGGTCAATCCGGCCAATATATTCTACAATTGTTAAAAACATTCGCAGTTAAGGACTTTTTTCAATGCAGCCTGAACATGTCCTACTAAGTGCTAGCACATGTATTATTCCCACTGGCCCTCACTAGACATCCCGTGAGTGGGTGTCTTACCCTCATTTTTCAAGGGACATGAGAGGTAAGTTGCCCACGGCCACAGAAGTGGAAAAAGGCAAAGCTGGGATCCAGGCCTGGCGCTCTTGACTAATCGCTGGTAGAAGATGCTGCCGCAGCGCCACAGAGTTGCCCAGAGTCAGGGGTGGGCATTGCTGGGGGCCACACGTGACTCTCTTCCTTGGGAATACCCTTTAAGAAACCAGCACCTCTTCTCCAGTGATGAGGTGGCTGCAGAAGCGGACGTGGAGGGCACTGATCCGGCCCACCGTAGGCTCCCCTTCACACTC
This sequence comes from Smutsia gigantea, assembly GCA_032199065.1. NCBI lineage: Eukaryota > Metazoa > Chordata > Mammalia > Pholidota > Manidae > Smutsia > Smutsia gigantea. The sequence goes on from JAVSCE010010352.1 coordinate 19,996, forward strand.
AGTGCCCAGGCGCGCCCAGTGCCGCTGGCGCTCAGCTCGTAGGCCGCCTCCGGGCAGACTCCCCAGCGACTGTGGACCGTGCCAGGCCAGGAGCCCTGCCCAGAGCACTCACGAGTATTCTCAAATACAGTTATTTTCAGATTTATCGCTGGCATTCAGACAGCAGTGACTAGAGGATGTTATTCTGCTTTACAAGGCAGCATGAGTCCCTGCCAAGGGGCTACTTTCAGATTCAAGTGGTGCTTCCCTGGCACTCGCCACGCTGCTCTGAAGGCAAAAGACCAGGGAGAGCGCAATTCTGGGCAGTTCAAATCTGCACGAGACGTCAGATTCCTCAGAAAACTCTTCTCCAAGGGAAGGGTCCGCCCCAGAAAGTGAATGGCCATCGATTTCTAAGAAATGGCAAACTTGATCAGATTTGGATCCCATTTGAAGGATAGCTTAAGAACTGAAGGAGTGACACCAAGTCAACATTATGAGGATACAAATATTCAAGTTAGCCGTGGATCCCAGAGTGAATGGAGACAGAATCAGATTGGTGCACCATCTACCTGAGACTTGGCAGGTGGCACATGGATGAGCACTCGCTGCCAGGCTTTCTCCTGAGCGGAAGAGAAAGACCAGCGCTTGGGAGGCACTGAGTGGATGGAAAGCCTCAAGCAATGCCAGTTAGTAAAACGGAGGTCTATTTTTAAATTCAGCTCTCCTCACTAAAATTGCTAAAAGTGCCTGAAGGGCATGGAATTAATGTCCATGGCTATTTTTCTTCCACTTGCCATGCTGTCAGAAAGTAGCTACTGGGTGAAAACAGAATCACTACTACAAAGGGGCAGTTTTGGAAGCAAATCTTTTCCCTTTGAAGGCAAAAGAGGCAGGCCAGGGAGGCTGAGAATTACTATGCACAGGAACAATAGGTTTTGCAAGTGCATCCATCAGAAAAATAAGCTATTAGATCAAAGCTAATTTTTATACCAAGGAGGCTTACAAATACCAAATCCCTGGGAAATTGTCCCGGAAATTTAAATCACTCAAGGTCTCTAAGTTGTTTTCTATTTTAAATTGATCTAATTTCATTGCAATCAGCAGAATCATTTTTTCCTTCGTGAGCACATTGCTCGTTACTTATGAAGTTGCTGCCAGCTTTTCCATGCGTGGCATCCTCAGTTCCTAAAGGTAACTGCGATTACACATGGAGAATGACACTCTTATATGAATTAGTAATTTCTTTGTCCCACTCACTGCTTAATGGATGGATGAAACGTCTGTCTAGCTCTAAGGGATCATCTGCATGCACACACAGCCTTCCCCTCCCATCCCTTCAGATTTAAGGATTACTTAACATTTTGATGGACAAAGAAACATTTTCAAGGTATAGACATTTCCAATATATGCTGTGTTGCTCTTTGAAGTCTTTTCTTTATAAAGGCAGAGTAGGAATACATTCTGGGGCAATGTCAGACAGGCTCTGACTTTTCTCCTGCGCGGGGAAAAATGAAGTCTGTTCTTGGGGCCAGGGAGACTGGAGGCTCACTCAGTGCTTGGAAAGACAGGAGGGGAGTGGGCCCAGCACAAGGGCTGGGAGCTCAGCAGAGCTATCTGCACTTTGGAAATGTTTGTTTTTTCACAAATACTCTACCCTTCCAGAGTATTTAATATGCTTCTTCTGAAAATGTAAGCCTGACTCAGCCATAGAGAGAATCCGGCTCTAGGGTGAATCCCAGAGGACGACACATGTTCCTCCAGGCCTGGAATCCCGTAATGGGGTGAAACGGAGGGGAAACAAGACTCATCCTTTGAAGGAATCCTCAACTAGCCCCAGCCACACTTTGATTCCAAATAGCTCTACCAGTTCCCTTTGACCTTGAAGGTAGCAAACGCTTGTTTTAATCCCAGGAAAAGAGTGCTTTTCCCCATGGTAAACGCTGGAGGTGATGCTTCTCCCTTTTGAAACAACCCCATTTGGAAGATGGCCCGCTGCACTCCACCATGACGGTCCTGGCCTCTAAGGTGGGACGGAAAAGGCGTGGGCACTGGTCTACGCTTTACTCAGCGCTGTCCCCAACCTGAAATAACGCTAGCTTAGAAAGTCAACGGGTGTTACAGGAAAGGAGAGAGAATATGGTGAACTAAAGCACATCTATTGTAATCTATGTCTGAAATTTTTTCCTACTTGTTAAAATAGTGCTGTCATAAACCTTTTCAATAGATTATGCCAGCTGCTACAAATTTCCTTCATGTTGTCAGACAAGACAGCAGGAAAGGTATGGTTCTCTGAACTCTGCATAAAAAACGCTAGTAGGAAAACCCCTGCAATGGTACCATCAAGTCTCTCCATCATTTCCTATGATTGGGTTAAAAACTTGACCAAATGTTCCAAGTATAAAAATCACAGCCAGTGCTCTGTAAAATCCAGGGAGTGCAAGTTTGGTATTGCTTTTGTTGCTTCAAATACAAAAGAGTGATTCTGAGTACACACAGCGGAGCCACCTGGAGAACCATGCAGGTTGGGAGTCGGGACTGGTTCGGCCTTAGATAATCCTGGATGGTTCCAGTTCCCTTTCGGACCCTGGAGGCTCATAGGCTGAGCCTGTGATCGAGAAGCACTGTGCTGCGCACCCACCCGCATTCCCACTACCAGCCACGCTCCTATTCCCCGTTCATGATGAAGGTTCCTCAGGCAACAGCTGCGTTATTCCCACTGTACAGTCTCGGCAGTGTTGTGAGCCCAGCTCGCCCTGCGGCCTCCCAACTGCCCCACACCAACATGGGTTCAGACACCCACCGGCACCTGCACGCCGGGCCTGCTCCCGCCCAGGACCGGACAAACTCCAGCGGGATGAAAACTCACACATGCTCATTTGGGTATAAGGTGTGGGCTTTTTTTCTCCTTTTTAAAGATACTTCATAAGCCTTAAAAAGTATTCTCTCCAGATTACAAAAGGTTAGTTAAAACTGTTTAATAGGAACAATCTTGGACAAGCAGAAATAGCTTTGATTTGGAGAATTTAGCAACATACACCTGGGAAGGACCCCACAGGGACAGTCAGGTGGGACGGCCTGGGCCTCTTCTAGAGACTCTGCATTAAAAAGATGACAGATGGACATTCTGCCCTCTTTCAAGGCACACACCACTTCTGAAAACTTCCAGCTTTCCACAAAGGCTGAGAGATTTTATTTACATTAAAAAATAGCTTTTCTTCTTCAGTGTAGTGGAAATGCCCAGAGACCAGTCACTAAACTCCCTCCCTAACACAGGTGCAGAACAGCTTTATTGATCTCTGGATTTGTCCAGTCATTCCGAATGTCATCCAGGTGGTTATCGAAATCCACCAGCGTCTCGTAGGACCGGCCATCCAGAAGCGACGCTGAGATCCTCTGGGCCTCTGGCCAGTCTTCACAGTAATCACTACGAGGTGAACAGGAGAAGGTAACCTCTCAACAGAAAGAGAACAGAAAACCAGCCACAGGAGAGTGGTATAAAGGAAGACAATAACAGATGCTAGCAAACATGTATTTTTTTTAACACATACAGAACATAAAACAGGAAAGAGACACCTCCAAATGAAGTTCTGAAAAAGCTGGAGGTAGGTGACATGCTTTCTGATGATTACAAATAAACCCACCCACACCAAATGCCTGGAGAGGAGGTCTGGCCTGGGGAGAGGTGCCCTGGAGTGGGTAGGGGAGACCCTGAGGAATGCAGGTGCTTCACCGCCAGAGCCCCCGGGGCTCAGTCCTCCAAAGCCAAGGAACACACATGCTTCTGTGGGAGGTTTGTACACCGCTCTGGAGAATATGCTCACTTATAACACAGGAGGCTGGGTCAGCCCCCAGCATACACGGCACGCGGCTCGCCCCACGAACACAGTACTCACTGGTGTGGGTCTCTGCACCGCCATTTGTTTTCATGGTGTTCGTACACATGGATTGTAGGTACCACACAGTCCATCGTAAACTTAGTGTTGTCTACCTGTGCACAAGACCAGAACACACTCATGAACAGTTAACAGAAGCCAACAGCCAGCACCTTTCTGGAGTCCTCAAGCACCTCCTTGGAGCCTTCCCAGGAGTGTGAACACTGGCCCCCGGCGGAGATGGCAGACTCCACCTCACGGAGTGCCGACACGGTGCATCTGACTGGATCACACCATAAGTGTGGCCTGCAAAAAGCCTTGGTATTCAGGACAAATACTAAGCACTGTATTGCTTCTCCAGCAAAGTGGGGCTTTCACACGTTACTTCCTCTCTCCCTACGGGCTGTGCCGGCTATTCTAACTCAGTGGTTCTCACACTTGAGTGTGCATCAGAATCATCTGGAAGCTTCTTAGAACAGACTGCTGGGGCCCTGGGAGCCCCGGGACTGCCAGCACGGGCACCCCACTCTGAGCATGGCTGACCTTCAGAGACTCCCCCTTCTGGAGACCTCTGTGCTGTGACCACAGCAGCACTCACACGCCTGTGATTCAGCACCTTGTGATGGCAGGTGCTTTGCAGGAAGACCGCAAAGGGCGACAGTGGTCTGAGGAAGTGTCTGCAGAAAGGAAGGCTGCCTATATGACTCCCATGGCAGAAGAGAACACGCAGGAGCCATCCTGCAACAGAAAACATGACTGCATCAAGAGGGACTTACCATGATGAGGGCCGTATCGCTGAATCCCTCGGCGATTCTCGAGGCCACCTTTTCTGCAACCTGGTTTGGACTGCAAAAGTCGACCAGTGAGTTTACCATGTTCCAGTTTATGTCATTGAACGCTGTCTATTTGAGGCATAGTTAAAAGCAAAGGTAAGTGCCAATAAACTGCACGCGCATGTTATGCCTGTTTAAAGTGGCTTTTTGGCAACTGGTCCTACCGCAAACACTGCAGCTGACAGGGAAGGCTGTAAGGGCAACAGAGCAGGTGCAAAGCAGGTCCCTGCCTTACTCCCCCAGGAAGCCCTTGTGCAGGGGATCGAGAGGCACCTTATGAACACAAAGGTTCCCTGGAAGCCAGTGGAGTGTGCCCCTGAGGCCTGGAGATGGACTGCTTAGCCAGCCAGTGCAGAGCTTCAGACTGGAAGTCCCTGGGCCAGCGCCCCCACTGGGCTCTTACAGCAACTGCCCACCTCTTAGCTGCTGCAATATCGAGTCACTTGCTTTTTTTTTTGGTATTATTAATATACAATTACATGAGCAACATTGTGGTTGCTGTATTCCTCCCATTATCAAGTCCCTACCACATACCCCATCACAGTCACTGTCCATCAGCGTAGTGAGATGCTATAGAATCACTACTTGTCTTCTCTGTGCTATACTGCCTTCCCCATGCGCCCGCCCCATACATTATGTGTGCTAATCATAATGGCCCCTTTCCCCCTTATCCCTGCCTTCCCACCCATCCTCCCCAGTCCCTTTCCCTTTGGTAACTGTTAGTCCATTCTTGGGTTCTATGAGTCTGCTGCTGTTTTGTTCTTTCAGTTTTTGCTTTGTTGTTATACTCCAGATGAGTGAAATCATTTGGTACTTGTCTTTCTCCACCTGGCTTATTTCACTGAACATAATACCCTCTAGCTCCATCCATGTTGTTGCAAATGGTAGGATTTGTTTTCTTCTTATGGCTGAATAATATTCCATTGTGTATATGTACCACATCTTTATCCATTCATCTACTGATGGACGCTTAGGTTGCTTCCATTTCTTAGCTATTGTAAATAGTACTGTGATAAACATAGGGGTGCATATGTCTTTTTCAAACTGGGCTGCTGCATTCTTACGGCAAATTCCTAGGAGTGGAATTCCTGGGTCAAATGGTATTTCTATTTTGAGTTTTTTGAGGAACCTCTATACTGCTTTCCACAATGGTTGAACTAATTTACAATCCCACCAGCAGGGTAGGAGGGTTCCCTTTTCTCCACATCGTCGCCAATATTTGTTGTTGTTTGTCTTTTGGATGGTGGCCATCCTCACTGGTGTGAGGTGATATCTCATTGTGGTTTTAATTTGCATTTCTCTGATGATTAGCGATGTGGAGCATCTTTCCGTGTGCCTATTGGCCATCTGAATTTCTTCGGAGAAGTGTCTGTTCAGATCCTCTGCCCATTTTTTAATTGGATTATTTGCTTTTTGTTTGTTGAGGTGTGTGAGCTCTTTGTATATTTTGGATGTCAACCCCTTATCGGATATGTCATTTATGAATATATTCTCCCATACTGTAGGATGCCTTTTTGTTCTACTGTTGGCGTCCTTTGCTGTACAGAAGATTTTAAATTTGATATAGTCCCACTTGTTCATTTTTGCTTTTTTTCCCTTGCCTGTGGAGATATGTTCATGAAGAAATTGTTCATGGTTATATTGAAGAGAGTTTTGCCTATGTTTTCTTCTAAAAGTTTTATGGTTTCATGACTTACATTCAGGTCTTTGATCCATTTCGAGTTTACTTTTGTGTATGGAGTTAGACAGTAATCCAGTTTCATTCTCTTACATGTAGCTGCCCAGTTTTGCCAACACCAGCTGTTGAAGAGGCTGTCATTTCCCCATTGTATATCCATGGCTCCTTTATCCTATATTAATTGACCATATATGCTTGGGTTAATATGTGGACTCCCTATTCTGTTCCACCGGTCTATGGGTCTGTTCTTGTGCCAGTACCAAATTGTCTTGATTACTGTGGCTTTGTAGTAGAGCTTGAATTTGGGAAGTGAGATCCCCTCTGCTTTATTCTTCCTTCTCAGGATTGCTTTGGCTATTCGGGGTCTTTTGTGGTTCCATATGAATTTTAGAACTATTTGTTCCAGTTCGTTGAAGAATGCTGTCGGTATTTTGATAGGGATTGCACTGAATCTGAAGATTGCTTTAGGCAGGATGGTGATTTTGACAATATTAATTCTTCCTAGCCAAGAGCATGGGATGAATTTCCATTTATTGGTGTCCTCTTTAATTTCTCTTAAGAGTGTCTTGTAGTTTTGAGGGTATAGGTGTTTCACTTCCTTGGTTAAGTTTATTCCTAGGTATTTTATTCTTTTTGATACAACTGTGAATGGAATTGTTTTCCTGATTTCTCTTGCTGCTAGTTCATCGTTAGTGTATAGGAATGCAACAGATTTGTGTATTAATTTTGTATCCTGCAACTTTCCTGAATTCAGATATTAGTTCTAGTAGTTTTGCAGTGGATTCTTTAGTTTTTTTTTGTGTACAATATCATGTCATCTGCAAACAGTGACAGTTTGACTTCTTCCTTACTAATCTGGATGCCTTTTATTTCTTTGTGTTGTCTGATTGCCGTGGCTAGGGCCTCCAGAACAATGTTGAATAAAAGTGGGGAGAGTGGGCATCCTTGTCTTGTTCCCGATCTTAGAGGAAAAGCTTTCAGTTTCTTGCTGTTAAGTATGATGTTGGCTGTGGGTTTGTCATATATGGCCTTTATTATGTTGAGGTACTTGCCCTCTATACCCATTTTGTTGAGTTTTTATCATGAATGGATGTTGAATTTTGTCAAATGCTTTTTCAGCATCTATGGAAATGATCATGTGGTTTTTGTCCTTCTTTTTGTTGATGTGGTGGATGATGTTGATGGATTTTCGAATGTTGTACCATCCTTGCATCCCTGGGATGAATCCCACTTGATCATGGTGTATGATCCTTTTGATGTATTTTTGAATTCGGTTTGCTAATATTTTGTTGAGTATTTTTGCATCTATGTTCATCAGGGATATTGGTCTGTAGTTTTCTTTTTTTGTGGTGTCTTTGCCTGGTTTTGGTATTAGAGTGATGCTGGCTTCATAGAATGAGTTTGGAAGTTATTTCCTCCTCTTCTATTTTTTGGAAAACTTTAAGGAGAATGGGTATTATGTCTTCTCTAAATGTCTGATAAAATTCAGTGGTGAATCCATCTGGTCCGGGAGTTTTGTTCTTGGGTAGTTTTTTGATTACCGATTCAATTTCATTGCTGGTACTTGGCCTATTTAGATTTTCTGTTTCTTCCTGGGTCAGTCTTGGAAGGCTGTATTTTTCTAGAAAGTTGTCCATTTCTTCTAGGTTATCCAGTTTGTTAGCATATAGATTTTCATAGTATTCTCTAATAATTCTTTGTATTTCTGTGGTGTCCGTTGTGATTTTTCCTTTCTCATTTCTGGTTTTGTTTATGTGTGTAGATTCTCTTTTTTTCTTAGTAAGTCTGGCTAGGGTTTATCTATTTTGTTTATTTTCTCAAAGAACCAGCTCCTGATTTCATTAATTTTGAGTTGCTTTGCTTTTAAATAAAATTTTGAAATTCCAAATCTTCTCCCAGTTCATCATTAGCCTTCAACTGCTGGCTCTGGCCCTGCCCCTTCCCAGCCTTTCTACCTTCAAAGAAGCCAACCACTGGGTGGCTCCATCATTCCTGCACAGTTATTTTCTGCCCATCTCAGCAAGAGGTCTCCTCTTGGGGCCCTTATTGTATCTTTTCTCCCCCAGTGGCCCCAGCTCTGCGGCCAAATCTGAACAAGTCTTTTCTTTTTTAGGAAAAAGAAAAAAAGAAGTGCTTGGCTGGGTCCCTCAAGCCATTGTCCAGCGTCTCTCTTCCCTTTCAAGGATGTTTCTTAAACCTCCTGAGTAAGTTGATCATTGGGTCCCTTTTGCTCCATTTCCTCACCACAGCTGTGCAATCTGATGCCGACCCCTCACCTCCGAGGGCTGGCACCCTGAAAGCCTCGCGTCCGCCTGTCCCCACCCCCACCAGCCTCCCAGCTGGAACCTGCGCATCCAGGTGGCCAGCCTGATTTTGAGCTACCCTGGTTGAGAGGACCTTTTCCACTTTTCTTCAAACAGCAACAGCAGCTCCCTTCTCCTCATCCCCCATTTTGCTCAGGCTGCCACCACAGGCCTGGGTTTCTAAAATTGCTTCCAACTGGTCTTGGTTTCTAGGTTTCTCATGTATTTTGCAAACTCTCTTTAACAATTTTATTAAAATGAAACTTCTACCGTGTCCCCTGCTTGTGAGATAAAAGACCACTGTCCTCAGCCTGATAGCCCCGGGCCTGTCGCACTGTGGACAAGCTACTGTTCCAGCTCCTGGGTGCACTGCTTTCTCTTTGGTTTCAGGGAAACCGTCTATGCATGGTCCCCCCACCCCACTGTTTCCCGTTTGGAGTGCCTTCCCGCCTTTAATGCCCAGAAAATGCCATCTCTCTGGGAGGGTTTGCCAGATGGCCTCTGAGGACGTCCATCACCCCTTCTCTACACCCTGAGCATTAATTCCTAGAATGCTTTAACACTCAGTCGTCTTTTTGTGCATCTTATTTTCCCTGCACGATTAGAGTCTCAGCTTTCAGTAGCAGGGACTGAACCATACATATATTTCGATGGACATAAAAATACATTTATTATTGTTTATTTACAGAAACACATTATATAATTACAATTCATTTCTTGTGATTATGCGGAAAAAGCAGATAAATAATGTTTAAAGAAAAAAACTATCTCACTAGTGATTCTATCTTCACTTTTAAAATTGGGAATTTTTACTGATGTGCTGATTTTAAGTCTGCATGAAACAACCAAACAAGTTTAAAAGAGAAAGGGCCCTGGGATTCCTGTCCCTCAGGTCACCAGGGAAGGCCCACAAGGTGAAGGCAGTGCTTCCCTGTATTTACCAGCTGGCAAGTGCCAAGTCCCCACAGCCAGACGGCGAATGGCGAGGGGCAGGAGAGGAGTGTGGTGGGAGGCGGCCCACTCACCACCAAATGTGGTAAGTCGCCCTGATGCTCCTGCACCTTGCTGGTCCGACTCACTCACACCTTAGGTGCAAATGGAAAGCGTTGGCTAAGCATGATCTTCTAGGGGCTCTCAAAGCACCATGAAGAAACTCACAAACTGCATGATTACCATAGTAGTTGGTGACGTTTAGTGGGAAGGGGATCACCAAACATTCCTTAAAAACAAAAGCCACCATTTTAGATGCCCAAGAACTCAAATTTCAAATGTATTCTTTTGAAAGAAGTTTAGAATAAATTAGTTAGTGAACTGCCAAAGTATTTGCATGAACTGCCAATTCTGTTCATACCTATTGGTGTCATGGACTCTGCCTCAAATACTAACCTGCCCCTGCCTCATGTAAGCACTCCTAGCACGTTCCTCACACAGGACTGTCAACATGCCATCAAAAGCAGTCCTGGGTTTCCTACGAGGCCCTATTAACTCCTTGCTCCTGTGAAGTCAGCTGCCAAATAAAACTGCTGGCATCGTGGAGACAGAGCCCACTTCCTAACCCCCTCCCGACCAGAACAAAGCCCGGCATTCACCTGAACTTGAGACCTTACATTTAGAATTTAAAAGCTCTTTATGGAGCAGCATGTAACCTCGGACCAGGGAACTGTGCTTTGCACGGAATTTCACCCACCTCAGATGTTACTAATGAAGCAGAATACCAGCAATGCTGAAATGATACAGTTAAGACCTGGCGTAATAACCTCAAGTTTAAGGAATGAGTCGACCGTTATAAACACCTTACATTAAAAAAAATCAAACGTTAAAACATTGACTGAATGATTCTTTTTTTGGAAAAGTACTCATAGAACTAGTAATAGTACCACTTCCTACTCTGGACCCTGCATGAAGCTAAACAGGCTGCGGGGAGCTTCACTGTCTTTAAGACGCTCTCCGAGGTGGAAGCCCTTCACTCCGTTTGACAGAGAGGACACTGCGTCCTACCGAGGCCCAAGGAGGTGGATCAATAAGTCACCGGGATTTGAATCCAAGCCTAACTTGATCCAAAGGTTATGCTGTGAGACTATTAACCCGCTGATACTTCTAAAAGAAGAGCACGTTTTTAGGGCGCTCTGGCTGAGGAGAGCAGGGAAGATCTCCCAGCAGAGGCAAAGAAGGAAGATGGCAGGATGCTGACTACTGGCTTCTGAGCCACGTGGCTTTTGTGCAGCGACTGTCTTTGGCTGCAGCTTTTTCACCAGAGTGGCCTCATGAGGATCCGACAGGATGCTGCGAGTAAAGCCCCAGGCCAGGTACTATGTTAACTCGAGGCTCTCCCTCACAGCATCAGCATCCTGGAGGGGTGGATTAAATCCCGAGGTCTGGCAGAACCGTCAGAGGGGGCTGAGGGGCTATGGGGCACCCCTCCACCTCCAATGTTTCCTCCTCTCTACAGAGCTGACAAATAGCTGGTGAGTAGGTACCTAAACATTGCCACCAAGAGGGAATGCTAAACCTGAGCAGAGCCAGTGAAGGAACTGGGAAATTCTAGAAGGTAGGAGTAGCATGAAAATGGTGTCTGAGTAAGACAACCCTAGGCTGGGCTGGGACGAGGTCCAAACAGAGGCAGGAAGGTGAAGAGGCTGTGAGCCTAAGGGGACGTGTGTACATGAGGGCTGTGCAGGTACACGTGAGGCGATCGTGGGAGGCATGAGTCTGGGGGTGGGGCAGGGAAGACAGGAAAGCGGGGCATCGGTCCACCCTGGACCAGCCCAGCCTGGCCATCCCCTCTTGCCTGGTCTCTGGTCCTTTCTCTAAGAGTAGTTGTGGGAAAGTACTGCCCGGTCCAGGAAAACCCTCCTCCCAAGGACGGCTCCCCACCGTGTACAACAGCAAGCTCCCAGTGCTGCAGAGCCCGCCTTTCCGGCCCCGCTTGCCAGCACTGCCCTTCCTGGTGCACCCTGGGCTCCTGCCCCCATTTCCGCCTGGCATCCTCATCACACCATCTTTCCCCTGGTCTCCATGTCTGTACCTGATGACACCCTGCCCGCTCTTGGGCGCCCAGTTCAGGCAACACCTGCCCTGAGGGCTGCTCTCAGCTCACCAAGGGGCACCATTCCTTTCTGCTCCTGCTGTCCCAGCCCTCTGCACCACCCTCCTGACGTGCAGCTCTTGTCTCATGTCACAGTCCTGTGCTGGCAATATCATTCACATTCGATCCAGCAAGCTGAGGACAAGGCCCAAGAGTCTAGCTTTGCTCAACAGAGAGCTCGGCCCAGGGCAGGCATTCCGGGCCCGGTCAGTTTCTTTCATACAACAAAGACCAAGACTGTTATGGTCCTGTGAACAGGCTCTGCAGCAGAGAGGGAAATGCAGGCACTGTGTCACCAATACATGGGAGGCAGATGGGACCAAATGGAGTGAGTTAATAAGAGATGTGTTGGAGGAGGAGAAACCAGTGGCGTTCCTGGGCTCAGAGAAAGAACAGAGAGACAGCAGGAGAAACCAAAGAATCAGGGTTCAGAGCGCCTCTGCGCTGCGGTCCAACCAGAGGCTTTAGCGGGAATCAGGTTTGGCCCTGCCTTTTCTGGTTGCCCTGCCTCCCTCCAAGTCCTGACTGGGCCCCATCCTCCAAAGGGTGAGAAGGTTTCAATCCCTGAAGGGCGTCTGTGCCTTATCAGGGGCAGCAATACGTGGTCACCAGCTTCCTGTGTCGTTTCCAAAAATGTTACTGAGTCTAACCTGTCCCCTATCCTGCCCACGTGGACATAACTCCAGGAGGTGTTCTGGTCTGATGATGTGTGGAAAGCATGTCAGGGCCGTGCAGAATCCCCACCCACCTGGCTTCTGGCTACAGGAAATCAGAAGGAGGTCAGGCACCGACTCCGCTGGGCCCTCGCTGTGAGGTCACATCAGGCTGGCTGCTATGCTCCTCTCGAGGTGGCCTTCCTCACCCAGCTCTTCCTCCCCATCCCTGCAGGCCCAGGGACACCACTGGCTTTTGTACCAACTATGGGTTACAGCACCACTCTCTCATGAGTTCTCTCACATGCTGCCCACACCTCCAGAAACAATCCTCTTATTAAGCCTCCTCAGGTCACCCTAACTTCAATGTGTCACCCATTTCTTTGTTGGGACCAGGACTGACACAGACAAAAAGCAAAGTTCTTGGCTTTTCTCATTAATGAGACTCACAGTAGGGGAGCCAGGAGCCCTGTGAAAGACGCAGCAAACACCCCACTGTCGGCGCAGTATCAGACCCTGAGAGCGCCAACCCTAACAGCTGTGTTATTTATCCCCGAAAAGAGCGGTCCTCTTCCCTAGGGCTCTGCCCTACATCACTCCTAGCTTGGAAATGAGAAGCAAGGCAGGGCTGGGTGGGGATAAAAACCAGCGGCCACTGGCTATTGCTTTCACTGTATGAATTCCCTTCAAGCAAAATAAAGAAGGCACAAGGCAGAACCCCAGGTTAACATCAGTGCTCAGAATTTCCATTGCTCGGAGTTGTGTGCCCCACAGCGCCCCTCAGAGACCAAACACAGGCACAGAGGTGTGGCGGGCTTAGGTTTTTAGAGTTTGCATTTTGCGCTATGATGGCCCACCACACTGGAGGAGGGCTCTGCCTGTCACATCGTCCCATGAGCACCCTCTCAGGCCACAGGGTGTTCGCACACACATACCTGGCATCCTTTAGTCGTTCATTAGCTTGATAATAACCAGCGATCACATAGCTATTATCTTTGCACCATGAATCAATCTGAAAGAGGAACAAAAATTGAAAAGATGAATGATTTTCCTTTAACTATCAAGTCTCCATAAATATGGGAGAGCTCTCCCCACAAATGCTGGAACAAGGTATGACATAATTCCTGTATCCTCCTCCCCAGGAGAAAGGCTACGAGCTAGGGTGTTCACGGGAAACAAGGTCATACCAACTTGCTTTCCACAGTCTACGTGAGGTCGGAGAAGGCTCAGAGCACAGGCCTCACTCACTGAGGTGGGGGCATCCGCCTAGACAGGTGCCCTTTTATGGCCAGAAGGGGTGGGTCTGAGGAATGCCTTCCTCCCCATCCCAGTGGAAGGCCCCAGTGTCAACACACATTAAATGGGTGCAGCAGGGGAGGGGAGGCCATCTTTACACCCCTTCTCTGGGGTCTGTACAATCCTTCACAGATAAGCAAACGCAAGTGCAGACAGATTCTATGTTTGCACAGCCAGGCAGCAGCCAGAATGGGGCTCTGTCTCTTTTGAAACCAGGGCTTTTTAGACTATAGCTCAGTCTTCCCAGCGCCAGGATGTGGGGTCAATGGGCACACGCACACGGGTGGGCAGATGCAGGCAGGACGTCACACTCCCCCTTAAACGCTATCTCATTTCCCTGTGAAGGGCTTTTAAATGGGAGCATGGGGGTAGACTTTGCCAGTTTTTGTCCAGTTTATAATGTTACTCTTCCCTCATCAGATTCAGTTTCCTTCAGATCTAACGCCATTATTAAAAACAACAAAAGGTCACCCTGTTTTGCTGTAATGGAATTTTAATAACATACTACAATAATTTCCGTTCCATCTGAACAAGAAGAAATAAAATCGATCCTCGTTTTTTTTTTCCACAGTGAAATTAACTGCCTAAAAATGATTTTCTTATTTTTTTAAAAACATAGCCGTATTGCTCTTTTTCTTGAGTTATGGTTTGGGGCTTCGATATTCCCCTCTATTGACTAAAGGCAAACATTACAGGATGGTTACAGTCCAAGGTTTCCTGGCTCACAAAAGGATCGGAGTAATTCGAGCTTCCTAAGAGTTTACAGTTACCATATTGGGTCAAAACCAAGGCTCACTGAACCAATTAAATGTTTTGGTCATTCACCCAAAAGATAAGGTTGTGTCTCCAAAACACCTATGATGGCTCTTTCACTGTAACTTTGCGGCAATTACTCCAAAATTACTTAGACTTTGTTTCTATCACTTCTTGAAGGAATGGATTCTATGAATCTTCTAGTGCTGCTTACAGTGGTGTCCCCTTCATTTTCCCTACACCCCTCTCTCTGTAGCACCAGAGGGTACAGCCTTGCTTTCCGAGCACAACCCCTACGATTAGCCTCTGCAGAGCAGCCCTCAGCCTCTGCCTCCAATCAAAGACCCGCCTCGTGAGTCTCCTCGCTCCAGGTGACCCTCGCCTCTGCCCACCTGGCGTCCCTCTCCCAGCCCTGTGGCACAGGTCATCCCCCTATCCAGCCAGGACTAGAGGTGGTATTCCAAGTTTGCTCCTATCTTAGGTTCCTACCGCCCTGTAACAAGTCACGTAACCTTAGTGGCGTAACACAACATAAACTACTTCAGAGGTCAGAAGTCTAAAATGGGTCAGCAGGGCTGCTTCCTGGAAACTGAGGGGAACCTGCTCCTTGCCTTCTCTAGCACCTAGAGGCCATCCACATTCCCTGGCTGGTGGCTGCACCACTCTGGCCTCCGCTTCTGCGTCCCATTCTCTGACCCTCATGGGTCTCCCCTAAGGCCCTTTGTGATTACGGGGTTCATTAGATAATCCAAGATCAGCTCCCCATCTCACGATCTTTAACTTAATTCCATCTGCAAATTCCCTCTGCCGTGTAAGGTGACATATTCACCAGTTCCAGGGATCAGGCCCTGGGCATCTTGGGGGACATTTTTTGGCTGGCCACAGCTACATTTAGTATGAAGATAATTACCTGCTACTGAGGACAGCCTGACCGTCCGCGGCAGCAGTCCCTTGTGAACAGACCACGCTGTTTCTAGGTCTCTTCCTTCCTGGGCTGAAGGCAACAGTTCAGGACTTGTTTCCCCACAAACACATGTAGTGTCATCCTGCACCTGTGCTCAGGGGGCACACAGAGCGCCTGCACGAAGAATGATTCCTGTGACAAATACAGGACACACCTTGACCTACACTTGACCTGATGAAGGGCAAATTCCTGTGTGAAAACTTCAAGGGCCCAAAGAAGTCCCTCAGAAAAGTAACATCAGGCCCTTAACTTCTAGAACTCTCCATGGAAGCTGCCCTGTAAGTGAACCAGGTCACAAAAGCTCTGCCTTGGTTTCAGAAACTTTTGAATGATTCAAACAAGAGTAACCAAGTTCCCTGTATGGATGCCACTGGGGGCACACACAGCCTGTCCACAGAGACACAACTGGCCGCCAACTGGGAATGGAGAGCTGACTGAGGGCTCCCACCAGCCTCTAGAGCCTACAGAGGAGCATAAGCAAGTTTTAGTAAGTTTTCTTGGATGGTATAGAAAATGGAGGCAGACACCACCAGTTGCAAGTGACTTGGAGTGGAGTAAAAGTTGGTGTGTCGACCATTAGTGTGGATGGGAGGTGGCTGGGGCAGGCAGGTCTTAAGGGGCTTCAGAGTTGTGTGGTAAGCTGAAATGGCTGTTAGTGAAAAGGCTGGCCGATTAAAGTCAGTGTGCTCAGTAAAGGCAGCACGCCCCTTGCAGTGGGGCGGGGCGAGGCCGAGAGCCAAGCTGCTGTCCGACCACGTTCTTCTGTGAGCCCATTCCCATTTCCCGTGCCTTGCTGCTATGATGCTCCACGTCCTGTCATCACACTGGTGAGCATGTCACTTTACACGGCAAGGGGATCCAAAAAATGAGAAGGGTAAAGACAACACTCTGAAACCTAATGTCGACTTAGTAAAACTGACTCTGAATACAAGGTCCAAATTTTGCACTTACTCATGCAGTTTCTTGTACTTTTCCAGAGAAAGGACACTTTTACCTTGGCATAAGCCCACCACCCTCTGTTCCAAGCTTTTTTTGGCTCATTCAGCTCTAGACACACACACAGACCTACCACAGGGGCGGGGTGCGACTCGTTCATTCCCAGTTAATCTGCATAAATCAAGCAGCTTCTCTTGGCAAACTTGCTAACATGTGTAAGTGTGAGGCACTTTATAATTCTCAAAGCACTACGAGCTGCCTCACATGACTATACAGCAGCCATCAGGCAGGCAAGGCAGGGGACTGGTAAGAGCCACTCTGAAGAGGGCATCACGCCCACATCTACCACTTCAGGCCTAGGGTGTTCGTGAGCCTCCCTGTCTGCAGCCACAAGCAGCTACCGGAGTCTGAAAGGAGCGGGCTTCTTAGTTGCACTGAGATGAAAGGCTCCTTCTCAAGCGTGCTGCTGATTTTCCAGGAACACAAAGGTGCTGGATCCATGAAAGAAGCCTTTCCGAGGTAAACAGGATGGGGAGAGGGTGAAGTTCTGTGGAAGAACTCAAAGGAAGACCCAGAGCAGCCATCTCCCTCTCCCAGGCTAGCACACAAAAGTTCCATAGATAAACAAGGGGAGAAGGAAGCAGGGTGCCTAGGAAAGAGCCAGAGGACAGCAGTCTGTGCGAATGAGCAGAGAAGGCACATGTGGAGGCAGCAGAAAGAATTCTGGACTAAGTCATGGTGACCAGACCAATCCGCAAATATGAGAGGCTTCTAGGCAGCACGTAATTGAAAGCTGCTCCACAGCACTAGGGAATCAAAGAGGTAAAGGACAAAAGGGGCTTAGAGAAACAAGCAGGGTCATGCTAATTTGCCTACTAACATTTTATGGGTTTTTGCTATTAGAAATAATTGCGTCACAACCTACGTCAAAGGGTTAGAAGGATAAATAACAGGCATAGGTACTTAAATAAAAAAAAGAATAAAAAGTACCCAGAAATGCAAGGATTTTTTTTTAAATGGAAAATAATACTGAAAAGCCTTTCCAAGGAATCTGATGCTGCCCTTTGATGGACTACATATCCCGTCTTTACCACTTACCGAAAATAATTACAATATGAAACTCCCTAAACAGAAAAAAAACATGAGTAAAGGCCTTGTTTAATACGGTTCCATGGATTTAGGTGCTTTACTAAGATTACATCTTCCACTGATAAACTGATAAATACGGCGCCACACACTGAGATTTTTCATTGCCTTTCAGATTATAAAGTTGCTAAGGCAAAAGTGGAATGACATAATTAAATACCTTAATTGTAACATAAAATTTTTGGATGAACTCAAATTGTAAATTTTCCTTTATAACTTTACTGAGTTATTTAACTTGTATTCAATTGACATCCTTTTCCTATTTATCATATGTGTGGTTATTATTCAAAGTTCTGGTCAACGTAAGAAAAGCTAGCGTAAGTCACACGTGCTTGGCAAGGACAGACCTCCAGCCTGCTAGTTTTTCTGGCTGAAGAGAAGTCTAGGCAGGGAATGCAGCTCAGAGGGGGAACTCAAGCACTGAAGAGCATGTTTGCGGGAAGTGCTGGCAGCCCGGGAGGGCTGGAGTGAGAGAGTAAGATCAACACGGTGGCTGCAGGGCTGCCTTAAGCTTCAAGGTCCCCTCTGGGTACGTTCCCTCTCCAGGTAAGCGGTTTGGGAGGCAGCCCTGCTCCGTGGGGAAAATCCATGTAAAGGTGACTCCAATGCAGTTGTTTATAGTTAGTGTATTAATTCTCTCAGGTATAGCATTCCTATCTTGTAATAGTAACATAACCCTTTAACTCTGTAAAGGTTACTTCAGAATAAGAATTAGTAAATTTTGCAATTCCAAGCAAGGCTCATGTTTGCGTGAGAAGCTTTTAGTATTTCATGTGGATTTAAAGCAACATCTTTTCCTTCCACCCCTCCGGCGTCTTCCTGGTCAGCCTGCCAACTCTTCTTGCACCCACCCAGTAAAAGTCAGTTTCTCAGGTTCCTGTGCACAAGCAATCTCCTCACTCGACACTGTCCTGCTCTCATGGCATCAAGTCACTGAGACGCCACCGGTTCCCAGTCTGCGTCTCCCGCCCATCCATCTTCTGAGCTTCAGACCCGATTTTCACCTTTCAATGCTACGTCATTTTCCCTCAGTGAATAGCACCGCTGTTGTCCCAACGTATAAATCAGAAACCGAGGTATCATCCTTGCTTCAAACGTGTGCCAGTAACGTTAGGCCAGTACTCTGCCCAAGGATACTCCCTGCTCGCCAAGAATTTACACGGCTACCACAATCAAGTAAATTATGAAATGGATTCACTTTGCTTGGTGTGAGGTACAAAGAATTTCTACCAATACTTTCTGAAACTTTACATTTGGCATAGATCAATTTTTTTGGTATCAGTTTACACCTACGTGAAAAAAACAGTACCCTCAATTCAAAGTTCTGGTATTGAGGCAGGTCTGAGGCTACAGTTTATTTCTCCCCAAGGGTTTAAGAACTCAGAGGAATTTACAGGTGGTTTCTTCCTTTACGGATCACCCTAACTCAAGGCTACTCCCTAGAGTTCAATCACCAGCCAGTTTATCGGTACGCTCAGTCTTTCCCCTTGTACTTAATAAAGCAGTTGCGGCAAGCAGACACATACAAGCGTGGTGGACAGAAGGTACGCCTGTTCCCGCTTTTTAATTTCACGCACCGTCTTCAGCCTGTAACGTCCTGGTGCATTCCAGATGGCTCAGTAAGGGAAGGGACCCTCCTCACGCAGTCCGGGGAAGCTGTGCCCGGACGTCCACGCTACCTTTCTACGGGTCTGCACGCCAGAGCTGCGGATACCGACACAAGACCCGCACACGTTCACACCCGCGTCAGCTATGGACGTGCTTCGGTTCGCCAGAACCGAGCTCCAGCGCGGAAGGCCCAGTACCGCGCGACTAACTTCCCCCGACCCACAATCCCAAACACAAACACTGTCGAATCGCTACGCTGTCAACGATGACTTTTTTACAAAGGCTCCAGGTCTGACTAACGGCCTAAAGGCGAAGGTCGCTCCTTCGCGGCTGCCGCGCGGGAGCCGGCGGCGGGGCAAAGACCGGCTACCCCGGCGTGGGCACCCCGCTCCTGCCGGGCTACGGGGCGTCCGCTCGGAGGCCGGCCACACGCCCGTCTCCTCTCCCGCGAACCCCGCGGGCGGGCCGGGGCGCCCTACCGCGCTTACCAGGGTGAGGGCCACCTCCAGCATGGGGGCCAGGGCCAGGGTGCCGTGGAAGAGGGGGACACAGTCCACGAGGAGGGTGTGGTGCGCGCCCGGGCCGCCCAGCGGCAGGTGCTCCTTGCGCGGCTTCTGCTTCTCGGCTACCAGCAGTCCGTTGACGGCGCAGTGGGGGTACTTGGCGCCGTGCAGCACCATCTTGCAGTAAGCCTGGGTGGTCAGCTTCACCCCGGGCATGCTGAGCCCGGGAGGGCTCCGGGGGCCCCGGGCGCCGCCTGAGGCCTGGCCCTGCTGCCCGGCCGCTCGGCGCCTCGGCGGAGAAGCGGGACGAGGCGGCGGCTCCCTGGCGCGCCCACGGCTGGCTGGCCCCCGCAGGCCCCGCCACAGGTCGGGATCCTCGAACTCCGCCTGCCAGCCCGAGAAGGCGATGCACCCACCCCGCACTCCACTCGCGCCTCTCGCCACCGGAAAGCGCTCTCGTAGCGCCCGCCGGAAAGCAGCCCAGCGCGGCCTTTTACGACGCCGACGGCGTTCGCCCCCTTCCGCTCCAGTGACCTCTGCGCGGCCGGGCGCTTGGGGGCGTCCTCCTCGATCCCGTGGTGCTCCGCGGTGCGGCCTCGCTTTCTTCCGGTCGCAGCTTCGGGGCGTAGAGGGCGGTCACGGCGGGCAGCCGGCGCCTATGCGGTGGCAGGTAAGCTGGCGGCTGCGGCGGCGGCCCGTCGGCGGGACCGGGCGGGGCCGGGAGCCATAGGTGTGCCAGCCCGCGGCCCGGCGACCCAGCGGCAGCACGAAACGGCGGTTCGGCCCGGAGCCCGGTGACATTGCGGCCGGGACGCGGGGACCCGGGCTCGGGGGCCGCCGCGTCGCGGCCCAGGAGCGCCCAGAAGCATCAGACACGGCCCCACCTTCCGCGCCACGGCCGCGGGCTAGTGTCGGGTTTTGACCTTGGAGCGTCCCCTGTGAGGGCGCGGGCCCGGGGAGCAGGCCGCCTTGCCGGCCTCTGGGAAGCGGCCCCGGGGTTCGCGCGCCGTCCGCCCGGGCTGAACGGGGCTCCGGGGAGGCGCCCCGCTTGCCCGCCACGCGCGGGCCAGGCGGGGGAGAAGGAGCGAGTCGGGGGCGACTCTCGCCCCGACGTCCTGCTTCTGTGTACTCTGCTCCAAGTGGGGGCTCTTTACGAATGCGTTCGGGATCCTTTTCGTCGTCCACAATCTCCTGAAAGGTCCAGTTTTAAAGGGGGGATAGGTAAGGGAGGTGGACCTGAAGGAGGAAAGGCCTAGCTGAACGGTGGGTCATCCAGGTCACCCGTTGTTCTCAGGGATTGGAAGAACCGTGGGCACATTTGCAGCCGTTCTCCCTGAGTTCCCTTTCCTATTCTGTTTACATACTAGGTTTTTAACCAAGTACTCCGTTGAATGCAGTGCATGCCAGCAGCCCCTTTGAGCAGTTTACCTCTCCCTTCCGAACGCGAGCCCATCATGGCTGCGCAGTGCTTCCTGGCTTCTAGCTTTTTCAGTCTCCTTGTTAAAGATGTTAAAGAAAGCCAATTTCGACAATTGCCTAAAGTGTGTGTACGTTATGGCACTTGGTTTATAATGAAGCGCCATAAAAATGTGTTGGCTGTCAAGAGAACCTTGCCTTAGGTTATTTTGTGAGCTCAGAGTCAGTAATGAAGATTGGATCGTTTACACTGGGGAGAAGAAAACAAAAAGAATTGCATTACTTCCAGAATGCACTGGGGGCAACAAGAAGAATCATTCACAAAAGGTGTTTGCCCTCATTCATGCAGAAGGTGTCCACTTTTATCTTTCAGAATGTTGGCTACCAGAGTATTTAGCGTAATTGGCAAGCGAGCAGTTTCCACCTCCGTCTGTGTAAGAGCACATGGTAAGTGTAACTTTTCATTTTAATGGGCTGAAAGTATTTCATTTTGCACCCGCTGGGTGTAAGGGCTTGTGCCGGAGTTTCAAACGCAGGTGGCTAAGATCCTGAATCTGGTTGAGAGACTTCACTGTGTATAAATGTTTTAACAGGGCATATAGTTCTGGATTAAAGAGTATTTATGACTCATACTGAATATTAGCCTTCATTTGCTTTTACTTAAGATATCCCCCCCTTTCCATTTTTTCAGGTTCATGTTCCACCCCTTTGAAATGATCTTCACTGTATCTGATTTAACTCCTGACCATTTATCTTCAGTACTCTTTATATTGTTGGGACACTGGAAGGGAAGGACCTTGGGACTCCCTAGCATGAGCTGGGTTTAATATCATTTCTGTCTTGGACTAACTAATTAAGTTTAGGAATTTGTTTTCTCACCTGAAATATATGAAAAGTGTGTGTGTGCATGTAGCAAATCAGTTTTGTATTTATCAGGTATCTTTTTTGTACCAGACACTGTTAGGCACCAAGAATAAAAATAATATGAGATATGGAATCTTTCTCTGATATGGGAGGACAGTGTTTCAGTAAGAGATGGCCTCTGGGGAGAAGCATAGCCTGGCCTTGGGTTCAGGGGAGACTTCTGGAGGAGAGGCATTGCTATTCTGAAGGATTGGTGGGTTTAACCTCACACTTGGGAGGGGAGTGGCGTTCTAGTCAGAGGGAAAACACTCAAGAGGACAAGATGGAAATCAGCATAGCACGTTGTTACCCAGGGGTCAGGTGATGAAGTTGGAGGGTTCATGGGTCTAGGGGCTCAGTAACCAGTCCTGCTACCACCTGAACTGCTTTATGTGGGAATTTGTCCTTGAAATTGTGTCCTTTGGTTGGTGTTCCTGTTGTCTTACATTCTCTACATTCTTTGTGCTGCCCGGGATACACTATGGACCCAGCCAGACTCTTTAACACAGATCATTTTAGTAAGAGTATTATTGAAGTACCTATTATTTAAATGAGTAAGTAGTAAAGAAAAATTCAGTGTTTTGTTGACACACACAGAAAGAAACACTCCTTCATTAAATGCTTAGGAAGTCACCACAAAGATTACATTTTATTTCATTTTGGTTTTGCTGGTATGTTTCTTTAGCTTTTTGTTGATTTAATTTATTGAGATATAATTTATGGAAAGTAGAGTTTATCTTTCCAGGTGTAGTGTTCTGTGGATTTTGTTAGGCTGACACAGTTGTTAACAATGAGCTCAGTCAGGATGTCTGTCTCAGTCACCCTCCACAGTTGCTGCATGTCCCTTTGGTCATTCTGATCTTTTATAGGAAAGCCTGTACTGGCTTCGGCCGTGGTTCATTCTTAGGTTTTGTTTTTTGGCAGAGGAAGTCAGTTTAAGTCGGTTCCTTCTTGAAACCCTCCAGTGGCTTTTTGCACCTGGAGTAGGATCTGTAGCCGGCCTTTCTGATGCCTTCACACTAGTCTTGGAAAACAAACAGCTGCCCAAACGGGTCCAGCCCCTGTGGTACTTTGTTCCTCAGGCTGCTGCCTCCTTCCTCAGGGCTCCAGAGGTGTGGTTGGTTGCTTCTTCCTAATCATTGCCCTCAGTGCAGATGTGATTTTAGAACAGCCTTTCCTGACCACCCATTCTAAAGATGTTCCTTGTCTTGCCTTGCCCTGCTTTGTTTTTCCTTAGAGCACTGACATACCCTGAGTTTGGTGTATGGTATTGTCTGTTTCCGCCTCTCAAGTGCAGGCCTTTTGAGGCAGGGACCTTGCCTGTCAGATGCATTGCTGTGTCTCCAGGGCATAGTAGGCAGATGGAGAAATCCGCAGCACATCACATGCATCTTGTTCTTCAGTTTTAAATTTCAGTTATTCAAGTTGTACCTGAGCACATAAACTGGTTCTCCACGTAAAATAGTAATGTGATTTGGAGTGCCGTTGGTGGCCACCGTGGTCAGTTTGCATATCTGTGTGGTGACATTCCTGATTGATAGCAGAGCTCAGAATCATCATACTCCTCAGCAGAGGCTCAGCCAAAAATCCACATGGGTGGAGGATAGGAATGACAAAACATGGACTAGAATGCAAAATCTTTGCTTCTCCCTGTTTTTAAAAGGCATGTTCGGTATGTTAACCTCAACCTGTCCTCCATTTACTGGGGGACCAGATCCAGGGTGCTGAAGAACTGCCAGCAGCCCTGAGACCACCAACTGGCCATTCTGTTTCTAGAGAAGGCAGTTGTATGCTTGGAGTGCTTCAGGGTTATGAGCACTTACAGCTTTGCCAGGCGCCTGTTTGAGTACACAGGTCAGGGGCTTCTAGCAGACTCACTGGGTGCTGCCGATATCCCTACAGTCACCTGTAGGCCATTCTCATCACCCTGATTTGTGCCCGTTTTAATCATTCTGTGTAAGCTGAGTGCTAGCATACAACCGTTCTTTTTAGTTCATTCATCATTTTAATAGGATCTGAAGTTGGAAACTATTGAAGTTGCAAAGTAATTCTTGTAATTTTCTTCTCAGGTACTTTCAGGCTAAGGTTGAGTATGTAAGTGTGCTAGTTATTTGCATGGCAAAAATAAGCATTCAGAGATATTATACCACACTTAAGGCTTAGTGTTTTATTTTACTATTGTTAATATGATCGGGGAGATTTTAATCATTGGACTGAGCTAATGGAGATGAAGCATTTTGCAGGACTTCGGACCTTCAGACCAGTTTGGAATACACAGTTTTCTTGCAGTTGTGGGATAGAATTAAAAAACAGCTTTTAGCTGTGGAAAAACCCTGAGTAAAAATTAAGACATTCCTTCCTTTTTTGCTCTTTTAAGCTTTTTTCTATATTTGAGTAATGCTTGAGTACATGCTCATTTTAAGGCATTAAAATTTCTATGAGCAGAAATGCCCATTTTGTCCTCTTCCCACTGATAAAACCTAGGTTTATGTTGCCAGGTTTGTGTGTTTAGTTACATGCATCTGAGTATACACACAATGTACATTTTTAAAAAGAAAAGCAAACCCCGATGTTGTTCTGTGACTTGAGTATAGTTGTCTTTCCATTTTGAAAAGATGAATCTACCTCATCCTTTGTTAATGTAACCTCTTTCTTGCCATACATACCTCTCCGCCCATTCCCTTCCTCTGCTCTGCTTTTCCTTTTCTTCCAGAGCACTCACCTAGGCCGTAACTTCCGTGCCTGTGATGTATACTGTTTGTTCCCACTGGTAGCACAGATGGGCCAGTAGGCACTGATGATCCCAGACGTCTAAACCATATGTTGCACATAGTAGGCACTCAGGGAACCTTGCCTGACAGAACTAGCTCTGAGGCACATCACTGAGCAGCAGCAGGGTCCATTGGCCTCTCTGTTGGATGCAGCAGCTGGGCTGTTGCTGTGAGGCCAGGTGTCTTTGTTTCAAAACACTGTTTCTTGTCTGAGTTTGATGCAGTTGTCCCTCTCGGGTGGGTCACTTGCTGAAGGGCCTTCATTCAGTGCAGGCTGCAGTGCAGGGTCAGGACCCCTGGGAGCCCCTGTGGCTTCTCCGTGCTCGTGGTGGCAAGAAGTACTTCCTCCGTGAGCAGATGGCCCTGCAGGGTCTGGTTCTGCCGAGTTGGGGGCCCCTGTTAACTGCCCACCTGCCATCTTTGTTCTGCCATCTGGGCCATGTGGGACAGGCCTCCCTGTTTCACATGATGGTCCTTCAGCTGTTGAGACAGTGGCTGCGGCCCTGGGGATGAGGGAGGTTCTTGGTGCGCACTTGCGTATTTCAGTCTGTGATTCTGAACCTGCGCGAGGCCTCAAATGCTCATCCAATGTGTGTTTAGGAAGTGTCGTGAAGAGCGAGGACTATGCTCTCCCGAGTTACATGGACCGGCGTGACTATCCCTTGCCAGATGTGGCCCACGTCAAGGACCTTTCTGCCAGCCAGAAGGCCCTGAAAGAGAAGGAGAAGGCCTCCTGGAGCAGCCTTTCCATTGATGAAAAAGTTGAATGTGGGTATTGAAGCACAGACGGTGTGTGAGAGAAGTTTACTGGTCCCTGGGCTTGAGCTGTGGGGCGCTGCCTGGAGAGCAGTGTGCTCGGGGTCGGTGCCGCTGCCCCAGCTCTGCCGGCTGGCTGGACCTGTGCCCGGGCCCCTTTGTGCTTGGAGCTTCAGCCCCGGGGGAGGATTGGGAATTGGGTGCAGAGCAGCTGAGGGTGGGGCTGGTAGAGGCAGCCTCTCTGGGTTTATTGTTGTTTGCGGACACCATCAGGTAGGAAGGGTACGTATGTAACGTGGCTAGACAGACCCTGCACTGGAAAGGAGGGAATTGCCCTGCGTGCATCTCCTCTCTCATCCAGCCCCCCACATGTGTAGGGAGCATGTGTGTGCACCTGGGCTGTCCTCGGCACCGTGGGCTTTCCCCCTGCTGTTGTGGGGAGAGGTGGCCCCACAGCTCTTACCTCCATGACATGGCTGCTCTTTCTGTTCCAGTGTATCGCATTAAGTTCAACGAGAGCTTCGCCGAGATGAACAGGGGCACGAACGAGTGGAAGACAGTGGTGGGCGCTGCCATGTTCTTTATCGGCTTCACGGCTCTCATCCTCATCTGGGAGAAGCACTATGGTGAGCAGAGGGGAAGCCGTGTGCTGGTGGGGGGTAGTCTCAGGTCTCAGCCCCACAAGATCTGGTGTAGCCAGCACAGCTCCTCTTCAGCGTGCCAGGGTGGGCTGCTGGCTGGCTTTCACATCCTGGGGTCTGTACCGGCATTGTTTACTGGGTTTGGGGAACTGGCCAAGTTAACTGAAGTGTTATCAGCCGGACAGTGGTGTGTGCACAGTGGCCATGCTTGTAGTGAACGATTCACCCACTTTGTGCAGCGCACATTTCCAGGAGCAGTTTATCTGCTCAGTTATCAAAGGATGGTGGGCCGCAGGTTCCACCAAAGAAAAGGGGTCTCTACTCACTAAAGGGCTGTTGCAGCTCTATAGGGGCTGCACTGCAATGGCTGGAATTCTGGGTCTGCAGACCCCATGGTTCTGTACAGACCGCGTTGGGTCACTGGCTCATTGTCATCTGCCTCTGTGGGGCAGAGCAGGTGTTTCCCATCGTGAGCAGGTGTCTTCCTGTACCTGTGGTCTGACTGTGCACATGGGTTATAACACTGTGCCTGTCTGATCGCCCAAGACCCCTGTGGCTCTGTGCTCAGAGCTATCCTGTAAAGAAGACATTCTCCCTTGAGCGGGGGTATTTTACTGCTAACTTCTTATGAACAAAGGGGTGATGTGGAAGTACCAGAGGTGTCCACACCCCAGATTCAGAGCCAGTGTGTGTGTGCCCACGTGCTGGTGCTGAGTGGAGGGGCTGCTGACCCAGCTGCCGGGGTGCTGGGGGAGGCCCACTCCATGTGAGGCGCTGGCCCTAAAAGGAGCTGCCAGGACCGCGTGGCCTCATGAGATTGTTTTGGGCTGCAGTGTACCCCCCTGTCCCGCACACCTTTGACAAGGAGTGGGTGGCCAAGCAGACCAAGAGGATGCTCGACATGAAGGTCAGCCCCATCCAGGGCTTCTCCGCCAAGTGGGACTACGACAAGAACGAGTGGAAGAAGTGAGCCACTGTTCATGCCTCTGAGCCGCTCCTCCGCACAGCTTGGCACATTTACCAGGAGCTGCCGTGTCGCAGTACCAATTCTAATAAATGAGCAGTTTACGTGAAATCCTGTGTGATTGGTTCTTTGACAGCTAAATGAAAGTGTCTGTCATTTGAAACACAGTGGGCTTTGCCCTGGTGTCCGAAGTAAATATACTTTGAGTATAAACGAAATGGCAAAAATTAATTATTTAAGGGGACATCATGTACAGACTAAAAACTAGGTCCTATGAGATGGGATTTTTAGGTTTCTGATGAGATTTTTGTCAGAGTAAAATCCCGTAATGGCCAGGTTGACAGTCACCATTGCCATTGCTTCTGGGACCTGCCTGCCACTAGCCCTCTCCCCTTGAAATTGTCAGTGTCATTTGGAGTGGATGACCAAGGACAGGCCAAGGTCTGAGCTCCCTGATGGGTCTCAGTGATGCACTCATGCTCTGGGCCCGCTTGTTCCTGGCCATTCTCAGCCTATTAATCTAAACAAGAATGAGGCCAGTGCCAGGGGAGGCAGTGGTAGTAGGAGCCTATCCTGGCCCCTGCAGGATCCCAGCGGGGCCCCCATCCCTCCATCCTGCTGTTCTCCCGCCCACGGTTCTCTGGAGGGCTGCTGGGGGAGCAGAACAAATCCCAGCACACAGCCTGCATGGTGGGAGCTGCAGGAAGCTGCTGCCGAGGGGTCTCCCAGCATCTCTAATGGCAGAATGAGGCTAGGTGCCAGGTGGCCTCTGAGAAGCCCAGCTGTAATGGGGAAGGGAGTTGTCCTGAAGCTTGACCAGAAGCAGGCATAGGGAGAAGGCCTGAGGTTACTGGAAGGCTTGACCTAACCAATTTAAAATTAAGGTAAGGATAAATACAGTCCCTGATCGTAGTGTCTTCCTGCGCCGCTTTAGAAATTCCCTGATCCCTTCTCAGAGGGCCAGCTGCCTTCTGGGAAGCTGTCCCTGTGCTGAGGGTTAGGAATGCCAGGAGCTGTGGGCCGCATCGGCTGTGAGGACCCATGGGGCCTTGGGGTGGCTTCAGTCAGAAAGCTTGGGCCTGTCTGGCGATGCCGTTGGCTGCTCCTGCCCAAGGTGGCCCCTGTGGTGGGCCCAGCACTCCAGTGCCGAGGCATCCTCAGGATGCGCCTCCGCCGCGCCCCGGCTCCTGTTGGATCATGGGACTAGGGTCTGGAGAGGGCTCCACCTGCACAAAAATGGGTGAGTCGTGGAGACTGGAGGTCCCCTGGTCCCCAAGCTGTTTCTACCCCAGAACAGCTCCAAGCAGTCTCCCTGAGCCTGGGCACTGCCAGGGGGTGGTCAGGTTCTCCCAGGCCCTCCTCTTACCTCATGGGAACCTGCTCTCCCAAGTTGCTGAGAGGGTTACCACTCGCACACAGTCATCAGATGTCAGATCCAAAGTGTGACTATCTGTCCTCTTGTTTTCTATCCTTGTGGGTATATGCCTTACAAAAACCTTTAACTGCCATTTTAGTGGGAATTCAGGAGGGAGCAGGGTTCATACCAGGTTCAATCCTTCATTCTTAAGCTGCAGGCCTGCTTGGTGATTTACTGGCTATCCATGTGTGGGGTGCCGTAATGAGCACGGCCCTGGGACCCTTACCTTCCTGGGGCCCAGGAACACTGGAAGGTTCTAGCAGCAGATTCAATAGTGCTCCTCAGGGCTGATGGAGAGGGGTGGGTGGCATGGGAGCCATCAGAAGTGGTTCCAGGGAGGCCTCCCCAAAGAGGGAACATGGGCTGGAGAGCAAGGAGCCTCTCACCCCAAAACGAGTGGGGATGTGGGTGGAAACAGGCCCATACTCCAAGGACTGCAGATGCCCTGAGGACAGATCTCTGTCCTAGGAACTGAAAGACCAGGAGAAGGAAGCTGGGCAGGACTTGGAAATACTGAAGGTGCCCTTCGAGCAGCCCCCAGCCTAGCATCTTGGAGGTCGGAGGGGTCCCTGTGCCCCCAGGACTGGGCCTTGGGGGGTTCCTTGGAGTGGGGGTCCTGACAGGCCTGGCACTGCGCCTCTGCGTGGACTGTGCAGAGTCCCTGCCTGGCCGCTCCTCCCCTAATGCTTGGGCAGCTCCTTGCCATTGAAAAGGCACCCGTCCCTTTACACTATTTTCCCTTGTGTCTTGCTCACCTTGTTACACTGGCAGCTTCCTACCCTGGAGAACTAAAAAAATCTACCTACAAAGGGACAGAACAGCAACCTCACTAAACAATCCTAGAAGCTGGGAGGCAATAGAATAGTTTCATCTGGAATGATGCCACCTACACTATTAACCACGAGCACAGAAAAAATGAAGGTATTTATTTATAGGTGAATATTGAGAACTAGCAGGTGTTGGCTGAGAGAAGTGCAGAAGGACATGGCCTGGGAAGGAGACACCTGAACTTGGAAGAAGTGAGACACGAGGAGGAGGCTGAGAAGAGGGACAGGGAGCCCGGAAGGCAGGCCTGCTCCACCTCTGGCTGCGCTCAGCGCTGGAAACGGTAGCGGCCACTTGGGGTGGGGGGGGTTGGAAGAGGAAGGCTGCAGCAGCATGCATTCTGAATTTCTGTGAATCCCCACGTAGAAACGGAGGAACTAGACAGCAAAACTAAAACCCAAGTGCCAACATCGATCAGAAAATGAGGTGAGAAGACGTCCCAGTGATCCCCAAAATAAAAATGGGTGTGGACAAATCAGCCACGGCCACAAGCTCTGCACGTATCTACTTAGGTCCCCAAGGAAGCAGAAGGAAGCAGGGGACAGCTGATGCACCTGAGAACAGACCCTGTGGCGGCCACTGGCCGGAGGCACAGCTGGTGCATCTGCCTGGGAGGGATGGTGAACCCAACAGCAGGCAGGGTGGGGGCCCGCACGAGGCCTGAAGGGGCTGGAACCCTCTGTATCTTGACACGGGCCCTCCTGGGCCAGCCCTGAGACAGGGACCCACATTGCAGAGAAACTGCTGAGAGGGACATGAGTGGCCAGGACAGGGACAGCAGAGGTGAAGGGAAGGTAGGGCCCCGATATGTGGGGGAAGTAAAGACAGCCTCACTATCTCAGAAGGTTGACTACCATGGTTTTCAGCCTCTAATGAAAACGACCCAAGAGTTTCTCATGAAATTAGAAATGTCATCGTGAAGCACAACTCCTAAGTCAGGAAAGTGAATTTGAACTTCAATTTACTGTACTGGATGAGCACCGTCCAGTACAATCTAAATCTCTGGGTTGCTGGACAAAGAAACAGGAAATGTGAGCAGTCCTCAGGAGCACAACCAGTACACAGAAACGGGGGTGCTGTCTCCCCATGGCACCCTGGTGTTTGTGGAGCACGCCCGTGCACTCAGCTGCCGGTGGTGGGAGTGGAGCCTGCGCGATCCCCCAATATGGCCTTCCTTTTCCAAAGCCTGACCTCCTGGCTGCTGACAGCAAGGGCTGGATCTGCAAACTGGAGAGCAACGCTGAGCCCCAAGGTGGCTCCTCATGGGCTTACATGGCAGGGAGCTCATGCCCATGGGCTTCTCTGGTCTTACCAAATGACCCTCACCCAGAAGCAGCTGGCCTGAGATGGCCTTCTGACCACCCAGTGGTGGGCAGCTGGGTGATAACACTCTTAAAAGATGGGATTCTGTTTTGCAGGATGCAGTATGTCTGTTTTTATCAATTTTTTTTACACGAGCTTGTGGAGGTTAACCTCACACTTTAGTCCTAAACTTACATTTTAGACTGTTCAGGTGGGACCAGGACTGCATTTGAGGAGCAATTCCCATAGTCCAGGACGCCCCCAGTGGCCGTGGGAACTTGGTGAGTCCTCCTGTGGGGTGAGGGTAACAGCGCGTTCCTGTGTGTGGAGGTATTTGCATCTTATTTGCTGGGGACGCACAGTCGTTTGAATGTTGTATGAAGGGTCACAAATGTGGAGAGGGATGTGCAGGGTTGCTGAGCAGCCTGAGATGGACCGGGCCACGCGAGTCATTGTCTTTGCACTTAAACCATACCTCCACACAGGCCGATCGACGCGGGGGCCACATGCTGCAACCCTTTGGCGAGCTGCGGCTCTGCCTCTGTCCCTGGGGCTCGCGTGGACTGGGAGGCTGGAGCAGAAGGGGGCTCTTCCTGCCCGCTTCCCACCCGCAGGCTGTCCGCTTTGTACTTCCTGTGAGCGTCACGCCAGCACGCGTCTTCACCCCTGCGCCTGCAGGGCCTTCTGTAGCAGCGATGGTGACTGGCTGTCCGCGGTTCCCACACGTTCAGGGGCGGCCTGAGCCTCTTTCTTTGGGAGGCCCCGGAATGGGCAGAGAGGAGCTCGTGGCGAGCCCTGGGGTGTCGAGGAGTTTCTGTGTGACCTCAGGCCGCTCTGTGGCTGTCAGGTGGGCCCCTTCATCCCACGGGTGGCACACACTGCCACCATGGAAGCCATGGTCTTTTTTTTTTTTAAAGAATAATTGAATAAGTCGAACATTTATTTCTGATTTGTCTTTGATACTAGTATTTGAAGGGGAGAAAGCTGTTAATTAGTTTAAGATGAAGTAGATAGCGACCCTCAGAAACTTAAATTTCTGTAAAGTCTTCTGTTGTGCTTTAAAGGCATGAGAGGCAGTTGCCAATACTGTGACTAATTTGTGCCTAATTTGACCTTACTGTGCCTAATTTCACCTCAGGAAAAACCTTCAGGTTCCCCCAGATACGATGTATGATCAGTACTGTTCCTGCAACCTTCAGACATGTGAGATGCCGACTTGCTCACAAATTGGCCTCCCTCACTGTATTTCACCCCAAATTCTCACCTGTTTTGATATCCAAAATAAAGCTAACCTCAAAAATTATTTCTTAGGTTCTTTTTAATTCTACCTTCTTTCCCCTATTTTATTGAGAAATAATGGACACACATCACTGTGTAAGTTTAAGACGCACAGCACAATGTTTGATTTACATCTGTTGTGAAATGGTCACCACAGTAGGTCTGCTAATACCCATCATTTCATTTAGATACAATAAAAAGAAAAGAAA
Source organism: Smutsia gigantea (assembly GCA_032199065.1). Taxonomy (NCBI): domain Eukaryota; kingdom Metazoa; phylum Chordata; class Mammalia; order Pholidota; family Manidae; genus Smutsia; species Smutsia gigantea. The sequence goes on from JAVSCE010010352.1 coordinate 52,090, forward strand.
GAGGAAAAAAGTTCTTGTGATGAGAATGCTTAGGATTTACTCTCTAAACAACTTTCCTATATATCACACACAGTGTGAGCTCTGTTAACCACATTGTATATCATAACACTCATGCTTATTTGTAACTTGAGGTTTATATCTTTTGACCACCTTCCTCCAATTCCCCTTCCCCACCCTTCATCTCTAGTAACCACATGTCTGATCTCTTTTTCTATGAGTTTGGCTTGTTTTTTAGGTTCTATATATAAGTGAGAGGGTGTAGTATTTGTTCTTCTCCATTTGTTTCTCTTAGCATAATGCCTTCCAGGTCCCCCCGAGTTGTCATGATGGTAGGATTTCCTTTTTTTTAAATGGCTGAATAATACTCCATGTGTATATGTACTAGCACTTCTTCTTCCCTTCATCCATCAGTGCACTGGTTGTGTCCACGTCTTGGCTGTTGTAAATAATGCTACTTTGGTGAACATGGGGGCGCAGGTATCTGTTTGCATGAGTGTTTTTGTTTTCTTTGGATAAATTCCCAGAAGGGTGACTGCTGGATCATATGGCAGTTCTGTGTTTAATTTTTGGAGCTCCTCCATCCTGTTTTCCACAGCGGTCGCACCAGTTCACATGTCTGCCACCAGTGCCCAAGGACTCCCTTCTCCGCACATCACAGCAGCTTTGTTGGTGTTGGCCGTGCTCCAGGTGTGACATGGTACCCCACTGTGGCTTTGGTGTGCATGTCCCTAATAATGTGACGGTGAGTGCCTTGTCATATCTGTTAGCCGTTTCTATCTTTGGAGAGAGGTCTGTTCAGGTCCTGCCCATTTGAGGTACATTTGCACTCATGTCCTTGGTCACCCTTGAGCCGTAGTTCCTGCCCCAGAGCAGGGCTCAGAGGCCTTAAAGTGCTGTCGTAAGCTTGCCAGCGTCTCACCTGGTGCGGCTGGACCTGACTTTGGACGGAAACTTGGTCTCTGTGGGCCGCATTCTCAGTTCTGGACAGCAGAGGGCGCGCTGAGACCTAACCCATCCTGTTTGTAGGTGGGGCATCCAGGGTGAGCAGGGGTTTTCTCCTGGCGCTTTCCTGGCCCAGAGGGTGAGGCATGATGACAGTTTGTTCCCACAGCCATCTCTTCTCGCTTCCCTACTTGCAGCAGTGTTTCACCCACAGGCGGGGGACTTGCAGGGCGATCTGGCCAAGCCCATCGCTCAGCAGGAGGTCACTGCCATCTCCTCTGCTCCAGCTGCCCTTTCTCTGTCCTCCTGCAGAATCCTCTTGGCCCCTGGGGACATCCTGCTGCAGGCTGGAAACTTCTTTCACCCCCAGGGATGCTTTGCATGACCTTGGACTTGGCGCAGCCCCCAAAGCACAGCATAATGTATGAGGGTGTGACACAGGCTTACGTGCTGGGAGTGCCCGAGAGCCGGCTGCACGGGACTCCCCAAGTAAGGTGCACAACGACCTTATTTCTGAAGTAGGCTGGCGAGGAATAAGTGTGCTGCCACCAGCTCAGGCCCAGCCCTGCTTGCTGCCCTTCCCGTGTTATTTGGTTATTCTCCCCATTATACAGATTAAGGGGTCATAGAGAGGTGAAGAGACTTGTCCAAGGTCACACAGACATCAGAAGCCTGTGCCAGAGCCCAGGCAATGTCTACTGTGCGGTTTTTTCTTGAGCACTTTGTACAACTCCTGGCACACGGCAGGTGCTCAGTGCATGTTTATTGAGTAGACAAACATGTTCAAACCCTAGGGATAAGTTAACATCTCAGGTCTTTTCAAACAACTTGCGTATTTTGTCCTGTAATAGCCACACGCATCCCACCACCCCAAACCAAAAGTCAACAACAAAGCAGGTGCCCACCACCCTCCAGCTGACCACCCCTCCCGCACCTGTCCACGCGGGATGCTCATGGTCCGTGCCATGTCCGCGCCACCAGGGCATGCCCCGTGGGGAATGTGGAAGGCAGGAGCATCATCCCAGGGACCACAGAACCTTTCAGAACCTGGTGGGAGCTCAGGCTGTGGCTCTCAAAAGTGGGCACATGGAGGCACAGCCCCAATTGCGAAGCTAAGGCAGGTCTGAGGAGGAGGGTGACCAACCTATCTTGGTTTTCCTAGGACCTTCTCAGTTTAAGCCCTGAAGCCCCACATACCTGCTGTTTCCATTTAGCTGATTACTTCTGCTGATCACCATGGTGGCAAATAGCTCTAACCACAGGAGTTCTGTGATTTATTGAAAGAAGCTGAAAAATGGACATGAAGGGTGTTCGGACAAAGTCCCAACAGGAGCAAGACAAAATCGCCAAACACGAGACATGTCCGTGCAGGCTACCCTCACGTCTCACAACTCCTTGATCCCAGGACAGCTGATCGGTCCCCTGACTGAGGAGCTATGTCAAGAGCTGAGCAGCCCTCGCAAGGATGCTGAGGTTTTATTAGGAAATGCAGGACAACATAAGGCTTCATTCCAGTGTTTTTCAGCCCAGGCTGCACATTAGGATCACCTGGGCAACTGTTTAAAGGCATTCAGGTGGGGGGCTTACCAGGTGCATCTGCAGGGGTTAAATTCAACAGCAGGTTCAAACCGCTGAATTCATTCCCAAGTCGCTTGGGAAACTGGCTGAACACACAGACCCCTGTGCTCCAACCCAGGGTTCCTAAATCAATCTCTAGGGGAGTGAACCTGGGCTTAATAAACCCACAGGTGCTCTTGAGGCCAGGCTGGGGGTGCTCACCCAATGACCCTGTGAACAGAGGGGTACCAGCCACCCAAACAGGCTGGGGGAGGGGCAGGAGGTCCGTAAGGGCTAGGTTCCCCCGCTGACGCAGGACCACCTCCCCAGCAGGCATTTGAGTCTGTCATCTTCAAAAAGGTGGAGCGAATCTGGCTGTCATATCCCAACTGAACACGAGGTGGCAGCCGGGCTCCATGTTTGTTCTGGAGCCCCCAAGGCTGGCTCTGCATTTCCCCCCCTTGTTAAAGTTAAACCTGTCTCCTAAAAAGTTGGAAGGAGAATTTGTACAGTCTGGATTATGGGGCAGTGGCCTGAATTGTCCTGCCGTGTGTGTGATGTTCCTCTAAAAGGCTGGATTTGATGGTGAAAATCCATGGGAATTTTGTATTCTGCTCCATGACACTGTGGTATTTATTTTAATACAGAAATAATTATTTGGACAAATTATGAGTAAAGTAGACTCTCCAGGAAGATGCCCTGGCTTTTGCAGCCTTCTGGACACAGCACAACTCAGAGGGAAATGCACCCTCTCTGGCTTGAGAGGCTCAGATCTACATGATTGGGTCACAGGTCTACCCCCCGACACATGCAGGGAGGAAATGAGATCGACTGTCTCCCTCTTCCTTTGTCTCCTATCGATGCCAAGCTTCTTAGCATGGGAAGGACAGGACCCCCTTCCTCAGTGGTCAAGTGAGAAGCACTTTCTTTTGCAATAAATTCCAATTTACTTGTGAACATGTGTTATCAAATCATCCATGCACTGCTTCCTATGCCCATACCTTGGAGACGAATGTTACATAACAGGGCTAAAAAGCAGCTGAGAGATCGTGTAAAAGACTGTCTTTAGAAATGGGGAAATAGAAACTCACAGAGTCGGGCTGGGTTGCTGAAGGTGGGGGTGTGTGAGGTGGGGGCAGCCGGGCTCTGAATCGAGGTCTGGCTGGCCCAGACCTCGGGTGGGTGAGTGTCTTGCCCTCCTCCCGCCCATCTGCAGCATCTGGAAGGACTAACAGAAGAGCAGCCGTTCCTGCGGGGGGATGATTCTTGAACAGATCCGAAAACTCGGGCCACAGGTAGTGACAGCTCCTTAAACTGGCATCCACATGGACCCCCCCAAATCCTGGTGCTGCTTCATTCCAGGGCCTGCTGCGATGCGGCCTCCTTGTTGGAAACTCCAGGTTTTAAGGGGGAAATAGTTTCCAGAGATCTTTTCAGGGCCTTCTTACCCTGACATTCTTTGGCTCACAGCCTGAGGTCTCTGAGCCCTGGCTCAGCCTCCTCTCCTCTGGGGAGCAGAGCAGGGTGCTGCCTGCAGAGGCCTTCACCCTTCCTGCTCCTCCGGCCCCAGAACCACTGGGAGACAGGCATTTTCTTGCGAGTTTAACAGAGTGGGGTGGGTTCATGCTCTGGGCCTGGATGGATGTGGCAGTGGCCTAAGGGTGTGTGTGTGTGTGTGTGTGTGTGTGTGTGTGTGTGTGTGTGTGTGTGTGTGTGTGTGTGTGTGTCTCAGAAGCCACAGGAATACAGTCATGTTTTCTTGGGGCATTTTCACTCATGGTTTTGGAAAAAGTTCTCGTTTATAAGTAAAACAACATGAATATACCATAGAATGGAATGAAAAGCTCAAGTCAATTTTAAAGATAAAATACATGACTTCAAAGAGATTTGCATGGTGCCATTTGAGCTACCCTTGTAGGGGCTCTTCTCTGCTTACAGCGACTTGAAGAGTAAGTGCATCAACAACATACATTTCCTGAGTACATATGTGTGCAAGGCAGTGTGCTAGATCCTGAGGGGGGCATGCCAGGGGGACACAGCTCCTGCTCCTCTGCTCTAGGGAGGAGTCTTAGGTCCAAGCTCTGCCTCATCACCACCACCTCCACCACCACCATCACCACCACCACCACCATCACCATCCTCCACCATCATCACCTTTTCATCTTCATAAGCTCCAGAACACCTGTGTCTGTTTTGTTCCCCACTGAAATCCTAGCGTCTAGAATATTGCCTGGTATATATTAGTTACTCAGTAAGTATTTACTTAGTGAGTGCCTCATCATCATGTAACCATGCTAACATCTGTGTTGTATGTTATTTCAGTTACTGCTTACCAGTCCTAGGAGGCAGGAGGTATAGTTGTCTGTCCCAGATGGGACATCGAGAGAGGCTGAGTAATTTCAGAGGCTGCTTACCAAGTAGACGGTAGAGTGAGGATCTAAACCCCAGGCTCTGACATCAGACAGATGGGGGTTAGAAAACTGTACCTGTTTCTGGGGGGGGATTCTTAGCTTTTGCTGGATTTTCAAAGAGAGTAGTGACTCCGAAAGTCTAAAGCCCAGTCTGTCTGACTGCAGAGCCTGGGTGCTCCACCCTGACCCATGGTGACCTATGGCTCTTGGCACGGTCATCAGGCAGGACTTGAGGTCAGAAGGCATGAGCCCTTGAGGCTGGCCTGGTTGGGGATGGCTTTGATTTACCTTCTCTGCTGGTTATCTGAGACATTCCAGGGTCCGGTGCAGATACCAGATAATGCCAGCTGGAGAGGACTGCATGTGTCCAGAAGGTGTGGCCAGCAGGGAATTTAGACAGCAATTCCATGTTTGGGCCATCTTGGTCAGTGGCCACTTTGACTTCTGGTGATGCCCAGGTGTTTCTGCACACACTATGGCCATGCTGACCTGGAGGGGGTACTGTAGGGTTTTCCCTGTGATCAGGAGCCTGCTGGGGTCACCTGCAAAGCAGAGTTCAAGGCTGCGCTGGAGGACTTTCCCATCTATTATGGCCACCACTTCCTCAAACCTCCCTGAGGACCCACTGGAAAACACCAAGTTGGGATCCTCATGAGTCTGGTAGAGCCACTGTTCTGGGGCTGCAGGGCAGGTGGGCTGGAGAGTGTTGGGTACCTGGATGCAGCCAAATTTCAGGGCTGGACAGTATATGAGTGTCCTGTGGCTATTGCAATAAATTATCCCAAACAGGGGGCTTAAAACAATAGGAATTGATTCCCTCCAAATCCTGGAGGCCAGAAGTCTGAAATCAAGGTGTCAGCCAGAAAGTGTTTCCTCTGGAGAGAGGTCCTCGGGAGGTCCTCCCTGCCGCTTCCTGCCTCTGGAGGCTCCTGGTGTGCTTGGGCTCGTGGCTGCATCTCTCCAGCACTGTGCTCTGTCTCTGTCCTCACATGGCCTCCCCTGTGTGGGTCTAATCTCCCTCCCCTGTCCTTATTTATAAGGGCATGTGGCATTGGATTCGGGGCCATCCTACTCCAGGGCGACCCCATCTTAACTAAGTACGTCTGCAAAGACACCATTTCCAAATAAGGTCACACTCGCAGGTCCTGGGGTCAGGACTCCAACAACTTTAACATATTTTTTATGGGGGACACAATTCAACCCCAAACAGATGGCACTGCTGCCCTCAGGCCATCCCTGCAGATGGCACCAGGCTTGCCAGGTCTTGCCCATGACTGGTAAAAACAAACTACCAGAGCATCTGAACTTGAACTCATCTGAGGACTGAGCCTGTTCCAGAGTGCAGAGCATGCTTACTGTCCCGGCCCCCTGCTGCGACCCCTTCTTCATGGTGCCACTTGGGTTTCTGGTGGTGAGCATCATCCCCTGGGGGTTCAGCTTCGCCTGAGCCCAGATACTCCTGGACCTTTAGCTCACAGGAGCCACTAAATCGTTTCCTCTCCTTTATTTGCTCAAGCCCGTTTAAAGTGATTTTTTTTTTTGGTCATTCATAACAGAAAGAACCCACCTGAAACAAACAAGTCCAGAGACCATTGGCACTACCACCCTCTTTGAGAACCCAACAGAAGCTAAGAATCCTCTCTCCACACATATGTACAAGCACATATAATTGGCATGTCCTCGAGCTCACAGGCTCAGGATCCCCTTCGTGGATCTTGTAGGTACCAAGAATGTCAGGCTGAAATCAATTTGAAGGAAAGGCTGAGTGTTCTTTGGAGCCCACCGTGCAGTCTTTCCAAGTTCTGAGATCAGATGAGACAGAGGCGCCTGCCTTTCTCCCAGACTCAGAGCATGCGGCAGTGTGGAATATCTGTGTTTTTACCTCCTGCTCCGATCCAGGCTCCTCCTATTTTCTGCCCCCAGGACTTCCCAGCGATGTGGTTCTTCAAATTCCTTTTCCCTCTGCTTAGAAAGTGGGGGCAGGCTTCTGTTACTTGTGGCTGAAGAGCCCTGACTTGAATGAGAGTCGACCTGGGGACCTGTACCTATGGGGAACCTTTTAACTGTGGGTCTAGTCCACCTTCCCCTGTTCACAGCTAAAAAGCCCAGGTTCAGAGAGGTGAGCTCTGCAGATGAACAGTGGCTCACTACCCAGGAAAGGTGTTTCAACTTGGCACAGTCCCTGAAACATTCCCTCAGGATCCAGCCCCATCCCAAACCTAAGACAAAAGACAGCCAATGGGCAGGCGTGGGGATATCGACCCCTGGAGATTGCGTCTGTACTTCCCCCGCACAGAGCCTGTTGTCTCCATATTCTGTTCATGAAGACTGATGTTGGTCACGGGCCACGAAGTCCTCCACGAGTTTTTTGAAGTAATAACACTTAAGCAGAGACTGGAGCAGCTGAACGCTGGCCTATTTACATTGCAAGTGAATTATGTATTTTTGCCTATTTTCAGAGGCCTGCGCTTTCCAATGTCCACATGATAAAGACCCCCATAGGTCTCAGAGTCACAGAAGCCAGTGCTGGTGTCAGATGTCTGAGAAGCCTCAGTTTTTCTGCTCTTGGCTTTGAAAACCGTGGCAGATTCCTCATGTCCCGGCTGCTGTGTTAGCACAGCCTGGGCCTCCCACGGTTCCTGTAAAGCGGGGGTGGGAAGTGCACATCTGGGGGTCAGCCTGGGTAGGCCCGTGTGCAGGGGCCGGGAGGGTGGCCCTCCCTTGGGGCCGGAGGGGGTTGTGGCGTGGCCATCAGCACAGCAGCCACTTGTGGTCTGGAAGTGCCTTGCTCCTTCCATTCTGTATGCTGGGTAATTGAATCCTGAGGTTGTGTGGGATAGAGTGGAGTCCAGTGTCTTTGAGGCAAAGGCCACCAGCCACTTGGCTAATGTTTACTCTGCGTTAGGGACACGTTGTTCCTGAACGCACGAGGTCCATGCACTTTGTTTTCTGCCTTTACATTGTTGTGAAACACTTCAGATACGCACAGTTGTGTAAAGGATGATGCAGTGAGCCTCTTGGCCCCATCACCGATGCCACCTGGGGCTCCTTCTCAGCCTGTCACCTGCCCACTGCCTGCCGCCCCGCCAGAGGCGACACTGTCTGCGACACAGGTGATTTCCCTGTGGGCATTTTTCTCCACCGCTGGCCATTTCCTTCCCAAAGGGGGAACCTCAAGGGTGGCTCTTCATTTTTCCCAAGTTTCCCTGGACCTCCTGTGCCTGCAGACCTTCGTGTGGCCTTGGAGGGGCTGGGTGACTGGGACCGTGTAGGGTGGACCTGTGCCGATGAGTGGTCCTGGTTCTGGCTGACCCCCTGCCTGCCTGACCTATGTCAACTCTGTCACGTCCCTGAGCCTGCAGCAGTTTTCTAAACACCTGGGGTCCCAGCTGGCCCACTCAGGGTGGTCAGGGAGGAGGGAACCAGCTACTCCCCTCCTCTGAGCAACAGGAAGCCTCGGTAAATAAATATTCATGCAACCTCCAACACTGGGGCCACTTCTCAGGGCCATGTAGTATGGGGGCTGCCTCCACCTTGTTCTTGGGATGCCCTGGGGCTTGTCCGCCATCTTCGAGGGGCTGTTGTAGCCTCTTTGCCAACCGACAGTGCTGGACTCTTTCCCCCAAATTAAAAACAAAAGAAAGGGGTTTCTTCATAAGCTGTTTAGCAACCCAGGGAGGGAAACACAATCAGAGACATGGAAACAGCCCTGGGGGGTCTGCTGTGCGGGGGGCCGGTGCTTCCCTGTGGTGAGCCCACAGGGCCCTGCGCTGCATGCTGCAGAAGCTGTGCCCGCCCGGGAAAGGGGAACAGGAAAAGCATGGCCAGTTGAGCAACTCTGAGCCCAGATTGGGGTCGAGCAACCACAGGCCCAGGATACCAAGGCGGCCCGCGATTGCACAGGAAGCACCCCCCTTCTCTGCTAGGTGGGCGCCTGGGGGTCCTGCACACCGGCTGGGCTGGCCTTCATGAAGGCCCTGGGCTGGGGCCTGTTGCACACCGCCCACCCAGGAGCTGCAGGGGTGGGGGCCAACCTTCAAACTAGAGGGTTGGCTGGGTGGGGGCAGAGTGTCCCGGGGCCCTTCGCTCTGGGCTTATAGATCTCCCCTTAAATACTCAGTCCACAGCCCAGGAAGCTGCCCGACCTCTCCTCAAGTCTGTCACCTTATCACTGGGCATGCTTCCCATGTTGCTTAACACCCTCTCTCCATGACTGCCTTGGGGCATATGTCATTTATTTCTAGAAACTATACAAATAACTCTATCAGAGAAAGTTTAGAAAAAAGCAGTGACATGTACCCATTTTCCCACCATCCAAACACTATAGCTATTGTAATTATAGTATATTTCCTTCCAGGCATTTTTCCCTAATGCATAATTTTGCATATGATGTAAACACAGCGTCGATGTAATTGGAGAGCCAGCTCTTTACCCGACACAACTGCAGGAGGGGCTTCCTGCTGCCGTGGTTTTCACGTTCATCCTCACCAGCCCAGCATATTTGGGCTGTTGCTGTATTTGCAAGTTTTTTTAGTGTGGAAAAATCTCAAGTGTACACCAGAGTAGAGTGAACAGTAAGAGAAATCTCTGTGTTCCTATCATGCAGTTTCAACACCATCAGTGTGTGCATCTCCCATCCTGGAATTTTTTTTTTTTTTATTGTGGTAGACTATGCAACACATAAAACTGACTATTTTAACAATTTTTAAGTGTTCAGCTCAGTGGTGTTAAGTACACTCACATTGTTGTGCAGACATATCTCCAGGACTTTGTCATCTTCCCAAAGCTGAACCTCTGTCTCCATTAAATACCAACTCCCCATCCCCTCCCCCAGCCCCTGGTGACCTCTATTCCACTTTCTATCTCTGTGAATTTGACTGCCTAGATGCCTCATTTAAATGGAATAATATTTGACCTTTTACATCTGGCTTCTTTCACTTAGCATAATGTTTTCAAGATTCATCCATGTTGTAACATGTGTCAGAATTTTTTATGGCTGAATAATATTCCATTTTATGTGTATACCATATTTTTTGTATCCATTCATCTGTCAATGACATGTGAGTTGTTTAACCCTGGTATTTTATTTTATTTTATTTATTTATTTTGGTATTATTAATGTACAATTACATGAGCAACATTATGGTTACTAGACTCCCCCTATTATCAAGTCCCCACCACATACCCCATTATAGTCACTGTAACCCTGGTATTTTTTCTTAAATTAGTTAATTATTATTTTTTTAATATAATTTATTTTGGTATCATTAATCTACAATTACATGTTCAATATTATGGTTTTTAAACTACCCCTTCATCAGGTCCCCCCCACCAACCCCATTACATTCACTGTCCATCAGCGTAGTGAGATGCTATAGAATCACTACTTGTCTTCTCTGAGTTGTACAGCCCTCCCTGTGCCCCCCCAACATTACATCTGCTAATCGTAATGCCCCTTTTTCCCTCTTATCCTCCCTTCCCACCCATCTTCCCCAGTCCCTTTCCCTTTGGTAACTATTAGTCCATTCTTGGGTTCTGTGAGTCTGCTGCTGTTTTGTTCCTTCAGTATTTTTTTTTTGTTCTTATACTCCACATATGAGTGAAATCATTTGATACTTGTCTTTTTCGGCTTGGCTTATTTCACTGAGCATAATACCCTCTAGCTCCATCCATGTTGTTGCAAACGGTAGGATTTGTTTTCTTCTATGGCTGAATAATATTCCATTGTGTATATGTACCACCTCTTCTTTATCCATTCATCTACTGATGGACACTTAGGTTGCTTCCATTTCTTGGCTATTGTAAATAGTGCTGTGATAAACATATAACCCTGGTATTTTTAAGCAAATTTGAGACATTGTCTCATTTCATTCATGAATATGTCTGAGTTCATAGAGATAGGGAATTAAAAAAAAACATAGCAGTACAGCTATTCCATCCAGACAACTTAACAATAATTCCTCTGTGTCATCTAATGGCCAGGTAGTATTCAGATATCTCTGACTTTCTTGTGAACATCTCCCTAAAGTTGTTTTTTACTCCCTTCTTTCATTATTTTTTTATTGAAGTATAGTTGATGTGCAATATTATGTTGGTTTCAAGTATAGAACATAGTGATTCAACAGTTATCTACATTATTAAATGCTCACCCCAACTAGTGTAGTCACTGTCAACATAGAAAGATGTTACAGAATAGTGACTATATTTTCTATGCTGTATTTTCATCCCCATGACTAATTTATATTATAACTGAAATTTTGTGCCTCTTTATCCTTTTCACTTATTACAACCCTGTCCCCCGTAGCTAGTCTCTTCTTAGTGTCTATGAGTCTATTTCTGTTTTGTTTGTCTTGTTCTGTTTTTTAGATTCCACAAATAAGTGAAATCATATGGTATTTGTCTTTCTCCACCTGGCTTATTTCACTTAGCACAATGTCCTCTAGGTCCATCCATGTTGTTGCAAATGACAGGATTTCTTTCTTTTTTATGGCCAAGTAATATTCTGTCTTATATATGTACCATATCTTCTTTATCCATTCATCTGTTGATGGACACTTCAGTTGCTTGTATATCTTGGCTATCATAAACAATGCGGCAGTAAACAAAGGAGTCTAAAGGTGTTTTGCTTGAATTAGGGTGGAAAAAGGCTGACATGGCTCTTACGTTCCCTTTATCCTCTTTTTTCTCTTTTGTTGTTTATTTGTTGAAGAAATTGGGTCATCATCCCATAGAATGTCTCATGTGCTGGACTTGACGGTGTGTCTCTGTGTCTTGACATGCCCTTCTGTGGGGCTGGCCCACTCCAGGTCAGCTTTGTGCAGGAATGCTGCAAAGGGGCTGTGTGCTTCTGGGCACTGTATCAGGACACACTGAGGTCAGCTTGACTGCTTTTAATTTTGCTTGGTTTTTTTTTCCTCCTTTACATTTATGGTAACTGTTTATCTTAAAACACTTTCAAACTTTCAGAAGCATAAGAATATTTCAAAGAACTCCTGAGTGCCCCTCACCCAGAGATCCCACCCAAGTTTCCCAGTAGGTAGGACCCATTGTTCCAGGCATGCTCTCTAGGATGCTGACCAGTCTTCAGACCAGAGCAGTTCTTGGGTCTTCCCTTGGCGTTCACGGCCTTGACATGTTTGAATATTAGACTAGTCTCGTCAACTGCCTCTCAGCTTGGATTTGTCTGATGTTTCCTCACAATAGGACCAAGTACACATTTTGGCCAGAGAATCACAGAAACGAGGTTGATTTCTCCGTGCATCCTGTCGGGGGTGGGAAGTGGGTGTGCACCGTGACTTGTCCAACCTGTGGCATCAGCTCCGAGTGGCTGAGATGGTGTTTGCTAGTCTCTCCATCGCAGAGTTACTTACCTTCTGTGACCTTAATCAATTTGGTGGGGGAGAGATACTTTGAGACAATGTAAAATTCTGCTCCTTACTCCTCTCTCACTAATTTCAGGATCCATGAATATTTCTCATTTCAATTAATTGTGGGTGTTAGGATTGCCAGATGATGACCTTTTAATTCCATTGTTCCACACAGTAGTTGGCAATCTGCTGTAAGATACAGCTTTCTCTTCTCATATTATTCACTTACATCAATATGCATTCATGGAATCCTGTTTTATTCACATTTAAATTCTGGTACTGTCATTATTTATTTTCATCTGTGACACGTGTATTTCTGCAAGTTGTTTTTGTCACTTAACGTGCCATGAGAAGTCTTGTCCCGCAGTGGGACCTGTGGACACCTCTCTTTTGCTAAATATGGTCCTGGTGTCCGTATGACATGCTACTGGTAGTCCCTTAATCTGCACCCGATTTCCCCCAGCAACACTGCAGTGAATATCCTGTGAGGGGCCCTGTCACCTTGTGGGAAGCAGTCTGTTTCGGAAAGCTTTGCTTGCTAGAAATTTCTTCCTTCTGTTGAATTCAAATCTACCTTTGCAGCTCCACCCACCCAGGGGTCCTGGCTCTGCTTGCAGGGCCCATGGGGCGCTAAGCCAAATGCCCGCCTGCCCGGCAGGTCAGAGAACAGGGAAGGACAGCCCTCAGGTCTGCTCACTGCTCTCCTCCTCCTGTTCTTTGAGTTCCCTCCCTGACCCTTGGATCACAACCTGGTGTGCATGTGTGAGGCCCGAAATGAACACAGGACTCCCTGTGGTGACCAGAGGGTGCAGCAGGCCTCTTCTCTCCCTGTTTCTGGATCCTGTGTCCTACTGCCAGGGGATGCTAGCTGCATTTAATGCCATGCCCACTGTTGACTCAGCCGATTTCACAGTCAGCAAAGTGCCCTTCTCCCCCACCCCGGGGTCCTGCCAGTCTGTATCTGCTGTGTGTGCAGCAGTTGATGAAGCCTTCTCATCTCCATCATTGATTTAATTCGCTGCCACCCTGGAAATAGGCATTATGACCCCATTTACAAACAAGGACACCAAGCCTCTGGGAAGTCATGCCCGAGGTTCCCACAGAGGAAAGACACCCTCAAATTAGAAGAACATGCACCAGCCCTTGGTTCACAACTCATTTTAAAGGATGTGGCCAGGGAGCAGAGCCTAAAGGAAGCATTCAGGCCCCTGAAACGGTTGCAGAGTTGCTGTCCCTACTCCAGGCCAGAGGGGCGAGCAGCAGTGATCCTCAGTAAAGGGACGTAGCCGTCAGAGACAGGGAGGGGCTGGGCGGACAGATGCCCAGCAGCCCTCCCTCCCCTACCCCCATCTCCCATGGGCCCCTCATTAGTCAAAGCCGTGAGTCCCTGGAACCCTGTGGACAGGGCCACACAGCTCAGCCTCTGGGGTGGGGAGGGGAGGATGGAAAGTGGGCCTGGGTAGGTAGATGGAAGCTTCTGGAAAACAGGTTTAGGGAGTACACATGGATTCTAGACAAGTGGTCTCATCTCACCTCCCCACCTCCCCGCCAGCCACTTGCTCTCTTTAAATCAGCTGTGTGCACATAGCTGTATGCATGACAGGTTAATCCCTGTTGGCCTAGCCCTCTTGCTGTCCCCACAGGGAGCGAGTGGATTGGTGAGTGGGGGCTGTGTTGGGCCAGAGTAAAGCCTGCTGGTCTGGAGCTGTTTGATGTGAGGAGGGAAATGGGTGCGCCCAAGCCCTGCAGGGACCGTCATGCAGAAAGGGAGTTAGGAACTTGACTAGTGGCATGTGACAAAGCAGTTTGACAGCGGCAGTGCCACTGAGGCAGCACAACGGGCCTTTCTGTTGGCGTGGGACAGCCTCCTCGCCTCGGTGTGCTTCCAAGGACAGCGTGCTCGGGATCTCCGGTCCCCCGAATTCCTCGGAAACTTGGGAGGGAGGGGATAAATAACTCTGCTGATCCAGGAGCCCCCCAGGTGCCATCTGTGCAGTCCGCAGCTGAGTAGACAGAGGTGGATGGGCTGTGGCCCAGCCCAGGTCCACAGCTGGCAAGTGGCAGACCCAGGATTGGCACCTGGGCAGTCTTGATCTGGACTTCACGTTCATCTGGTGGACCAGAACGGAGCAGAGATAGGCAGGCAACAAGTCAGACATGGTTTCCACACCCACACAGCTGGCAGGGCCCTGTGTCGAGCACTGGCATAGAAAAAGAAAGACTGGCTTTCACGGTGGAGGGGGGAACATGGCTCGCTGTGGACCCTTGGAGAAGGGAGAGTCCCAGAGGCCCCTCCGGGCAGTGCCTGGGGTAGCAGGTGTCGGCTCTGCCCCACAGTGTTCCAGGTTCCCTGGCTGCCGACACCTGTCCACCACAGGATGGGCGGCCCAGACATCTTAGCAGGGCCTGTGGAGTATCTGCTTCATGCAGGCCCTGCCGTCTGGCCCTGAGCCCACCAAGACACTGCCGGTTTACGCCTCAGCTTCCCGTGCACATCTGTCTAGAGGGAGAGGCTGTGTAGGTGATGCTAGTGAGTGTGTCCAGTCCCGTGCACAGGATTTTCAGTGCCGCGCAGCCTGGCAGCATTCTGGTTTCCTGTGCTAGCCTAGTGAGTTGAGGGTCTGCACTTGTTTTGTGTCTTTGAGCCTGGCAGATCCTGGGGGAGCAGGATTAATGGGACAAGGGGATGAATGCCACCCTTTGAGGTCTCCTGGAGGGGCCACCTGGTCTCCGGACTGCACCCCTGGGGTCCACACCCCAGATCCTTCCCTGCAGTGGCAGGTGGTGTGTGTTGAAATATCAAGGGTGGGGTTTGGGACTCTGGATGAGAAACTCCTAGCCAGCCCTCTCCTATCTTTCTGGAAGGTGGGGTGTCCCTTGTAAATAATGACCAGAAAATAAGCATTCTGCCAGGAAAGCCGTGGCCGGCTGAGTCCCTGTCTCAGTGGGCCTGTCAAACAGCCCTGCAGACAGGAAGCAACCTTCAGCTCCTGCCCCCGCAGGGCAGGGAGGGAGACCAGCTCTCCGGGGAAGCCGGGAGGCAGCTCTGCGCCTTGGGGCCTCCCTCTGAACCCCTTTGGCTGATTGGTGAAGAGTGTTGGTTCAGAAGCCAGAGGGGTCTTGCGGCCCATCCGATCAACCTCTTATCATTCGGAGGGGAAGAACGCAGCCCTGGTTTGCTCCAGCTCCTTCCTCCAGTGGTGCGCTGGCAGACTTGGCACCTGCTGGCTGGAGAGCCCCGATTTCCTAGTGCTCGCCACCACACGGGCCAAATGCTCCCACCATGGCTGATTCCAGGCAACACGGCGTCACTGAACACGCAGCCAGGAACACAGGCCCCTACCCCCCCGTCCCTGCCGGTCCAGGATCCTCAGCTGGGCTGGGCTGCAGGGCCCGTCCCCTTCTTTGCGCAGGAGGCATAATGCCCCCACCCCAGGGAAGCCATAAGCAATGCGTCCTTAGGAGACTTCAAAGATGTCTCCTGAAGCAGAAAACCCTGGCACGCAGGACACACAGCCCACAGGACACCACAGTCAGGGTGGCACAGCTTAAGGTGAGCGCCGAGCAACGCTTTACCGTCAAAGCCGGGCTTTGTTGGCGGCGCCAGCAGCCAGTTGGCGACGGGAAGCGCCAGGCCGGCCGGAAGGCTCCAGCCCGAGGCTCAGCTGGCTCCTCTGTTGCCTGGGGTCATAACCACCCCATTGGGGTCGCTGGGGAAATGGAATCAAATGCCCGTAAAGCTCTCAACTTGAAAGTTTGTTTAAAAGCAGGCTGAGAGGCTGCGGACTGTTAGCATTGGAGGCTCTGCCTTAAGAGCTATTCACAAAACAAGTCCCCGGCCTCTGAGATAAGTTGCGTTTCTATCCAAACTCTTAGAATGAAATGATGAAAAAATAAAAAAATGAATCTGTATTCAACTCTGGAGTCCAGACTCCTTTGAAAAGTAGGCATGTTGTTCTGAGAATTCATCATGAAGTAACATTTCAAATGAGGGAATTGAAAAAATTCCATGTTTCAGAGAAAGAGGCAAATGATAAGAAGGCACGTTGCCATTAGGCGCTGGAAACGACCGGAAGAACTTCAGTGGCCAGGGGATGACCTCGAGCCGGGGCAGGCTCGCCTCCACTCCCACACCTTCTCTGGGGCCTGGTCAGTGGCTTGCTGGCTGGGAGGCCCCTCAGCAGGCCTGCAGGCTCAGTGAGGAAATGGCCTGCCTGGTTCTGTAAGTTTGACCCGGAAATCTTATTGCTCAGGGACTCAGGGGACCTGGGTTCAACTCTTTGCTCTCCCTGGTGGGGAGGCCGCAGTGCCCGTTTCACAGCTCAGTCTCAGAGGGCCTTAGAGTGACCACCCAGGTGACGGTGAGCAGATCACAGGCTGGACGCTGCCTCCAGGGTCCTCTTCCTGCCCCTTGGCACTCAGGCCACTGAGCTGTGTCCATGTGTGGCTTCCCACACAGGGAACTGGGGGGACTCCCTAGAGAACAGAGGTGGAAATGAATCCAAGCCAGTGCCAGGCGGGGAGGCAGGGGGACAGCACCGGCTGTGCCAGAGCTCAGGCACTGCCCTTTGGACTCTGCTCTCCATCTGGAGGACCCGCTCCCACCCTGTCCTCTCGCAGCAGGAAGATCACAGCAAGGGTGGGTCCAGACATGTCCTGAACACCAGAGAGCCATCGGCCTGGTGTTAAATGTACCACGGAGAATGAGGCAGAAGAGGGCCCCTCGATCATGAGTGAGGGGTGAGTGTTGACCAAAGTCCCAGGAGAGAGGAGAGAAATATTGGGCAGCAAACATGTCCAGTGCTGGGGGCCCACGAAGGGCAGGGCCGGTGGGGAACTGGGATCTCCAGAGGGGAAATGCAGGGCACCCGTGTGAGGCTCAGGGTGTTCGGAGGTGTGAGATCATGGGCTGGTTCCTGCGGGTGGTTCCCAGGAAGGCCCGGCACCCCTCTGCCCCTCTGCCCTCCTCTGGGTGGCCCCTTGGTGGGCTCAGTCTCTGTCTCTGTGCCGGCAAACCCCAGCTCCAGCCAGTCGGCTGGGAAAGACGCCCCTGTCTGCTGCTGGCCAGGCTCTGTGCAGAGCCTGGGACAGGCAGATGGCCGTCCAGAGAGGACCCACAGACAAAACATAAACATGATGTGGTTTCACCCTTGTCTCAGGCCAAGTCCCTGTGTGATGGGCTCCCCAAGTGGGGTCACCCTGATGTTTTTCAGTTCCCCATCGGCCCTCCGTTCCCAGGGCTGCTGCCGGCCAAGCCAGCTGGAAGCCTGGCCACAGGGCTGTGGTCCCACTCCTGCGGCTGGTGCTGCAGCTGCGAGTGGGTTCTGCATGCCAGTGCCTGTCCCAACCTGGATGGGGACACAGACATGGGCCAGTCTGGTGAGTGCCGGCACTTGGAGGGCCACTTGCTAGCGGGGTGTCCTGGGACCATCACCTTTGAACTGGGCCATGTATGGAGATGCACAAAGTGGCCTTGTGGGGACTACAGGGCCACTGGGCCATGGGAGCATGGAGCATAAGAGGAGACAGGAAGCCAGGAGCCCAGAGCTGTCCCTCCAGTTTTCCCTCCAGCCTGTACCTCCCTCATGTAATTTTGGGAGAGTGACTTCACTGTGTAAGGTACAAAATCCTAATCCTTCAGGTGGGGGGCTGGAGACCCTGAGGTCCCTCTGGAAGAGCCACTAGATGTGTCTCGGAGGAGCTTGGGCCATGTGACATACATCTTACATTGTGACTTCTTTGGCATCAGTCACTCACCAGGTAGGGAATCATCTTTCTCCCCATCTCTCTCGTCCATGTCTGCGGTCCACCCCAGGCTGTGGGCCCTGCCATGTGCTTTCAGTTCTTTGGGGTGTGGATGTGAGTTAAAATCCACTTTGTGGTATTAAGATTCCAAAGTCTGTCTTTGAACTTTTACTCACCCTGGATAAATGTTTTGGGGGTAAAGACTTTTTTGTTTCAACTTTTAACACAGAATTTAAAATATTTCCCCCACACATGAACAGCCTCTTTCAAAGCTTACCACGGTGTGGTCAATGCCTCCCCACGGCAGCAAGCTGGGGTATTTATGGCTTCCCTCTTCCCCTGGCCTCCGGGGACTGAGAACAAACCCACCTGTCAGGGACTCGGTTTCACCACCCATTCGGACTTGACTGAGAGAGCCTGTCTGCGAGGTCGGTGTGGACGTTCTGCTTCTCCAGAGTGGAGTGGCTGATGGATAGATCGGGCACTTGTATGACCGATTGTAAAACCGTGACTGGTGCCATTCAGTTTACTGAGGTCTACACAGAGTGAAAAAGGTTTGCATGCATCTCCATGAAATACCTCCAGTGCAGACGGAACGTTTGCTCTTACATCATGTGAGGCAGGACACTTTCCACGGACACTCTGCGAAGCCAGGGTGGGCATGACCTTTGGGGGTGGCTGTAACCACAAGCTGGGGGGCTTAAGACAGCAGACATGCATCTTTTGGACCCCCTCAGTGTTCTGGGAGCAGAGGTCAGAAAGGGCAGGGCTCTGCGCCCTCTGGACGCTCCTGGGGAGGATCCTTTCAGCCTCTCCCTTATCTTCCTGTGCTCCCACAGCCCCTGGCGGTCCTTGGCTGCTAGGCGCATCTCCATCATCACATGGCCTCTCCCTGTGTCTGTGTCCCGATTTCCCTTTTCTTAGGGCATCAGTGATTGCACTTTGGGGTCCACCCTAATTGAGTCTGACCAGATCTTAGTGTGATTGTATCTGCAAAGACCCTTTTTCAAACAAGGTCACATATACTGGGACTTCAATATATCTTTTCAGGAGGCACAGTCCAACCCACAACAAGAGGGAAACTGAGTCTTGTTTTTTTTTTTGTAATTAACATAGCTTATACTTGGAACCCATTAATTTTGGAAGTCCCATCAAAATGCATAGCATGTCTTATTACTTATCTGGCTGTACCCACTTCTGTGATACCTCATGGTTGTCATTCATCAGTAAGTGACCGCTCATTGGCTTATGTGTGGCTGGATTTTTTTTTAATATAATTTATTTTATTATCATTAATTTACAATTACATGTGCAATATTACGATTATTAAACTACCCCTTCATCAGGTCCCCCCACCAACCCGATTACAGTCACTGTCCATCAGCGTAGTGAGATGCTATAGAATCACTACTTGTCTTCTCTGACTTGTACTGCCCTCCTCGTGCCCCCCCAACATTACATCTGCTGTGTGGCTGGATTTTTAAGAACACTGTTCCCTTCTTCCCCATCCTCACCTGGAATCCCTCCTCCACCTCCCAGGGATGTGGTCTGTGTGTAAAGCGTGAAGCCAACCAGTGTTCTAGGCCTGGCTTTGCCTCTGTGAAGAGAAGAGGTGCTCGGGGCACAGGCCGGGGAGCCAGGGACCAGCTTGCAGAGCCCTCTCCCAGGGGAGTCACACAGACCCACTTGACTCCCCAGCAGTGAGCTGTGGCAGCGCATGTGAAGTGTCCACCCAAGAATCCCCTTAGGGATTCAGCACCTAGGGTTTTACTGGGGCCGGGTCAGTGAGCACCCTCTGCCTGGCATGCAGCAAAATCCTGGGCTCCCAGGGGGAGCAGGTATTCCACATGGGCCAGGTCTGCACAGATGGGGCACAGAGCCACTTAGTAGGCCTGGCAGTGGTGAGACCCCCCCCCCCCATATCCACGTGCCTGATGCCAGCCGAGGGCCAGCCTAGGAGGCAGGCTTTTCTGGGGACCGAGGGCTCGAGCCTGGGCCTTGGCTCGCTTCTGCACATGCTCCTGCCCAGTCCTTCCACCGCTCCCTTTGGCCTCAGAGTTTTGACATTTGGAGCCTCTTCTGTTATGCTCCCCATGCTTACTTCCTGGCCCCCAAAGTCCTTGTAGCAGAGATGTCCACACGCCGCCAGCCCTCCCAGTGCTCGCTTCCTGCACCTCCACACCCACTCGCCCTCGGCTTACCAGCTCCCAGGGCCAGGGTTGATTCCGTCATTGGCGTTTGTGTGACAACTTTGGGCTCTTAAAGATAGAAACACGTAATTCCAGATCTTTTATAGATCAGTTGATTTCTATGTTGCGTTTCAGTCTCTTTGGTTTTTTAGGTGGTGGACGTGTCTATTCATTATTCGCAGCCCCTGACAGTTGTGCAGTAAGACGTCCCTGGGTGGCTGCCTGAGCATGGTCCTGACACGCCCTCTCTTCCAGGTCCCTGCTTGTCTGCTCCCGAGGGTCATCAAGGGGACCCCACAGCTGTGCTCGTTTCCCGGATGTGCTGGGCCAAGAGCACTTTTGCTCTAATAATATAGCAAAAGGTAGCTGTTGGAAGGAGCCTGGGCTGGAACTGAGTGACCAATGCGCTCTATTTAAATGGCGCGATCCCTTCCCTCTCTGAGGCTCTCAGTCCTGCTTCCCTTCAGGTTGGGTACCTGCGGGCTGCGTCTTATCTCACACTGTTTATGACTGTGGGCTTTTGAAGGTCAGATGTAGCTGACCTTCAAAAACAGGTGCACATGTGGTGCAGGAGAGATTGATTCACGGATTTGTAGCGCGCTTGTGTCCAGCTACTGACCTCCTCTGGAAGGTTCAGAATTCACTGTTTGGCGTGGCTTCCAAAAGTGCCCATGTCTGAATTTCAGAGAGCTGATGCAAGAATTCTGGGGGAGGTCTCATTTCACTGAAAAACGTTTACCCCGGAAGTGAACCCTGCACATCCCTCAATACTCTTTGTTGGTTAAGAAAAGCCCACGGTCAGTGGTCAACAACTACTGAGTCAAGGGTGTCACACTGGAGACTTCACTCACATATTGCTCATTTGTGAGGAGGCGTGGATTTCCTCTTCTGGCCTGGCCAAGTCCTCACATGTTCTTCAGACATGTGTAGCACAGGACCCCACCTTTCAACCTGAAAGAGGTCTTATGTACCCAGGTCATCAACGCTGACCTTGTTCCTTCAGCCAATTTGTCTGTGTCTCAATTTCCTCTGCAGCTCCAGGGCCCTTTTTTCTTTTTAAGGCCTTGACCTCTGACCTGTGATCAAGGAAAATATTTGCATCATCTCAGAGCCCTGACATTCACACAGGACCAGACAAGGAGTGCCTGTGAAGAAGTCCTCAGTCCTTAGCAGTTCTCCCTACAGGCCACCTCCCGCCCTCTCTGTCGGCTCCCTCCACGAACGTTCATGGAAATGCATCTATGGGCAAGACATGTGGGGTCACACGCTGTCAGGATCACATGAACAATCAGCTGTAAATCATGCCCTCACTGAGTTTTGGATGCATCTGTGAAGCAGGACACATTCAACGCGACCCCAAACCCGAGGCTTGGGGAGATGAGAAGCTGGTTCGGGAGGACTTCTAGAAGGACAGGGCCTGCTTTATCTGCTGAAGCAGAAACCCGACTCACTCCGGTCAGACTGCCTGGCCCCTGCAGCCTCCATCTGGGCAGCTGGTGGGACTTCAAGAGTCTCACTTTGCTCTGAGGATTCCATCACAGGTGATTCGAAAGGTCCTGTGCGTCCAGATCTGCTCTAGATGTGCCGAGCAGACCTGCCTCCTGATGATGGTTGCAGGGGGGACAGTGTAGTTTCTCTGAGGAAAATGGCAGGGCGACCGCCTGCAGACTCAGCTGTCAGCCGGTCAGGCCGAGCTGGGCCCTAAGATCTCTAGGCGCATCTGAACTGTGAAAGCCACAGTGGTTCTTGTGCAAAAAGAAGATGTGGCCACTTTATAGACAGCCAAAGGGAGCCCAGGGATGCGATATTCCAGAGAACTCTCAAGTATGAAGAGAAAAAGAAAGACCTTCAGCAAATATCAGTTGGAGGCTTACATCACATTCCTAGTGCAGAAAAGCTGCCTGACTCCATGGCTTCGAGGGACGCCAGGTAGCAGAAAGACTGGGTGTTTGGCCTGGATGCAGAGGAGGAGGACAGGAAGTGGCATCGGTGTTGCAGGACGTGGGCATGGGCGGGCTCCTGCCGGGAGGGGTGGGCATCAGACCCTGTGGATGTGCTGTCTGTGCGACCCGACATGCCGGGGCACGGGATATTCCTAGTTTACCTGGTGGTAGTAGCCTGACTTTTAACAATGATCCCTCTTGCTCTTAAAGGTGTGCCAGTGTGCATGAGAATGGACAGACTAGCTTCATTCATAATAGTCAAAAGCTGGAAAAAGTCCAGGTACCCAGCAATGCGAGGATGGGTAAACACACTTTGGTGTTTTGTACAGTGGAATGTTACTCAGTGATAGAGAGGAACAGAGCGCCACTACTCATCAGCATGGATGAATTGCAGGGTCAGGCTGAGTAGGAGCCCTGCCCAGGAGCGTGCAGGCACATCTCAGAGATGCTGCAGGGCTGGTGCTGGACTGCTGCAATAAAGTGAATATTGCAATGAAGTGAGTCAGATGAATTTTTTGGTTTCCCATTGCATATAAAATTATGTTTACACTACACTGTAGTCTATTAAGTGTGCAATAGCATTATGTCTAATAAAAGCACATTTAAAAAAATTAAGGTATCATTGACATACAATCTTATGAAAGTTTCACACGAGCAACACTGTGGTCTCAACATTCACCCATATTATTAAGTCACCCCTCACCCCATTGCAGTCACTGACCATCAGCATAGTAAGAAAAAGCACATATCTTGATTAAAAAATACTTTATTGCTTAAATACTTTAATGTGAACCATCATCTGAGCTTTCAGCAAGTCATAGTCACTGATCACTGATAACCACAGCCAATATAATAACGAAAAAGTCTGAAAATTGCAAGAATTGCCAAAATGTGACCCAGAGACATGAAATGAGTAGATGCTGTTAGAAAAATGCCACTGATAGACATGCTCGACCCAGGGTTGCCACAAACCTTCAATGTGTAAAGAATGCAATACCTGCAAAGTGCAATAAAATATGTGTGTCTGTAGATGATGTGAGGTAGAGGTCCAATCTCAATTTTTTAATACCTCATGCAGATGCCTAGTTATCCAGCATACTTATTAAAGCAGAACATAATAGAATAATATTTTCAAAGGGATGAGCAAAAATAACTGTCAGGCTGGAATCTAAACCCAGCTAAACTACCACTCAATAGTGAATTGTGAAACAAAGACATTTCAGATGGTGATGAGAGGTTCCCCGCTATCGGCCTGCACAGGAAGGCTGTAAGGACTGTCTTCAGGCATGGAGTGGTTGAATACAAACGAAAGATCCACCCAAATACCAGCATGGTCCAGCAGGGACCGCATTCCATTCCATTTTTTTGCCGTCATGAGAAGTATTAAACAGAGTCTGATGGACAGGCCATGAACCTAGCCATTGGTGAATACTGGGGTGTGATCTGATCGAATCTCCATGTTATTTTCATTCCTAGGATGGGCAGAGGGTTGCTGGCTTAGGCACAGAACCCTTGCTGAGGGTTTTCTTTACCTTCACAAATTTAGGAAACCAAGGGGAATCTGCTTATTCATGTCCTCCCTAAGTGGACAGGGGAAGCTTTTACAAGAAATAACTTTTTCAGCAAATCCAGTGTATTTTTTTAACCTCTCATTTTTTTCCCCCTGCAATTGTGACATGTCTACATGAAATTGGCCACAGGAAGGAAACCCTGTTAAAGAAGCTATTTTCTGAACATCCCTCTACGCCCTGGATTTCACAACCTGCATACATTGAGATGGAGAGATGGAGCCCTCATGCCCTCAGTGGCAGCTATTATTTGGTAGTTAAGTGCTATGAGGAAGCTCTTATAGATTCTGTGTGACCCCAGAAGAGACAGAAAAGGTAGGAATCAAAGGGGTAATTCAATATTTACTTGAGAGAAAGAGACTTTCAGAATGGAGAGCCTAAACACTTCTGGAAATGAGCCTGAAGCCAGAGGTCAATCAGGGAGATTGTACAATGAGGAAGTTAAGAGTTTAGAGAAGGAGTAGGAAAAAATAGAATGACCCAAACCCTGGGAGGTAACAGTGACCCAGTCCTGCTGCTCTCGAGAATACCCTTTGCTTAGATGGGGAGCCCAGAGTTCCTTGGTTTATGGCCTGGGGAATGTGCAGCCAACATAGGCGTCTTGCATGGTGACTTAAAATGTTTGCACTCATCCATGTAGAACAAGGGAGGGTTACCCTCCAATGTCCCCATCTATCTTGCCTCTGTGAACTGTACAGAGTTTGCATCAAGCCCCTGCACTTGAATGTACTAATCATTTAAGTTGTAGGCATGATCAAAATCAGCTGACTTCTCATCCTCTGCTTCCCATGACGGTTCTTTCTCCCTGCTGTTGAAGGTGTCACTGCATGCACCTCTGTGTTGGAGTATCCATATTGTAACTGACATTTCCAGTGCCTGCTAGACACATGTCCTATTTAATCTTTGCAACAGCTCTTTGAGGTGGTTGTTTCTACCTGCGGTTTGCAAAGGAGAACGCCAGCTCAGGGTGATCAAGGGATTTTGAGTAAGGGCACACAGCTGGTCTGGTGGAGGTGGGACATGAACACAGGTTTTAGGACTACACTCTCAATGGCAGGGCTTACCTGTCTCTGGTACTGAACCCCATGCTTCTGAGGGTGCAGCTGGAGTGGACTCAGGGCCCTCATCATCAGCATCTCTGGATTGGCACCAACTGTAGCCACACTGGAGGAGGTGCCGCCCCCTCTCTTTGAGAGCATCTTCCCACTGCTTTGTTTATCAATGCACCTTCAGAGTATTAGTGGCCTATTCAAACTCATGTTGTAGATAACGAAACAGATGCACTGAAGAGAAATAAACAGACTAGAGTGATGTAGCAGTCAGCGTTGCTGCATAACAAACCATCCCAGACTCAGAGGCTTAAAACAGGGTGACTTACTATTCCTCACAATTCTGTGGGTGTACTGGGATTCTTCAACTGGTCTCTCCTGGGCTTCCTTGTGTGGCAGCAGCCAGCTGAGAAGCCTTTCATCCTGGGCATCTTCAAATGACAGCGAGTGTGTTCCAAGAGTGTAAAACTGCCTCTCCTTGGAAGTCACAAGTCACTTCTGCTCCATTCTGTCAGTCACAAGGCCTTTCAGAAGGAGAGGGGAAATAAGATGCCACTTCTTGATGGAAAGAGCAGCAAAGCCATGTGACCAAGGAGGGCGGGCACAGGAAGCTGAGTCATCAATCTAGCAATGTGCTTTGATGATGTGGCCAATTCCTGGCAGAGGCAGAACTTGAACCCAAGACTCCTGAGTTTTCTGAGTTGTCTGAGACAGCATGCTGCTGTAACATCCCATGGGACTTTCTGGCTATCACGCATTTTCCAGAAGTCTCCCTAATCTGATGACAGGCTTATTCTCTCTCTCTATCTCTTTCTCTCTCCTTCCCTCCCACATTTTCTCTCTCTCCCTTTCCCCATCCTCTCCTTGCTTCTTTCCTTCACAGGATCCCCATGATTTGTAATCCTGTAGGTATGCATTTCACATCAATCTTTCCACTGTTTTGGAAACTATCTTCTTGTTCATGCCTCTATTCCTGGGACCTATAAAGGAATGTTGGTTGAATTATCCTCAAATTGGAAATTTCTCTCCTTTTATTCATTTCTATGCAGTTATAAGCCATGCATTTCTCCAATTAAAGAGGAAAAATCACCAACCCCATATTCTAACCCCAGGGGCTTTCCAGCTCGTCCCGGGGTGACACACTCAGGTAAGCGCTGTGGCCTCCTCACATGACATCATGCTGTGGGCCGTGCTAGGCCTGGTGAACTGGGTGCTGGGGAAGTAAACCCTCTGTGAAGACCCTCACTGCAGGCCAACCTTGACTCCTGGCTAAGAGGCCATGCACCTTCTCTTCTGATTGCTCTTATTTTCTCAGTGAAATAGGGAAAACATCAGAGGGGTGCTGGAGGCTTGAGGAGAGAGCATGTATGAGAGAGTGGTCCAGGAGAGGAAAGGATAGAGAAGTGGGTACAGCCAGTGGACAGTGGGGCCTTGATGAGGGTCAAGGGCCTGAGGAGGAGGGAGGCTGGCCCGCATGGTTGCATGTTCTCCTCTGGCCACGTCAGCTGCTGTGCAGGGAGCTGAGCATGGAGAAGGCAGAGTGGTGTTTCACCAGGCTTGGTGTTTGCCTAGAGACACTCTGCTTCCCCTTCATTGTCCGTAGGGTGGGTGGAACCTCCCACTGTGCATTGAGGTGGGCAAGTCAGAGGTGGGAGTGGAGGAACTTAAATACCTCCAGAACATCCAGAATATTCTCACCAGAACCCAGGTAAATGAAATGTACTTTCCTTCAAGTGATTGATTTTAATCTGATGTCCTGCAACATGTGGCAGGAGGGGAAGGGCAGACAAGGAATGGACATGAGCCTTGAGTGCCCTGAGGCTATTTGTCCCAAACCTGACCCCCAGCTAGGGACTATTGTCTGCAAAGAGAACTTACAGCCCACCATTTCCACCTTGAAGGCCAAGTCGTCCTGTCATCACCACATTCATGTTTATGACATGAATGTCTGCCATGTGCCCAAGAGATGGGGCCCGTGGAAGTGTGAATCGTGGAGAAACTTACATTCTGGTTGTCATAGATCACCTGAGGCAGGAACACAGTAATAGATATTATTAACAAGCTCAGGCATTACGTCCCATTCAGAGCCAGGAAGTATGGCCACGCCCAGTTTGTCTTTACCCTGGAGACAGGCCGTGGGAAAAACCAGGGGCCAAGAGGGTTAAAGACTGAGTTTCTGTCTGTATGGCAGGTGCTTCTGACAGGTATTACTCTCGGTGTTTTGGGGGAGCCACATCTCTGACTCAGGCAGCCCCAGGGACTCCCCCAGTTTCCTGCTGATGGGAAGTGGTGCCCAATAACTCAAGTTTCCTTTTATATCAGGTTCTTGTGAATCCTGCTACTCTGAGACTTAGAGATGGGTGGGGAAAAAGCCCTTCCTAGGAATTTTTGTCTTTTAGACCTTCTGGTGGGCCTGGGCATTGGCAGGTGAAGGGTGGGTGTCCTCAAGCTGGAAGGTCCCCAACTGGTCCTGAGGAACATTGGGTGACACCCCGTAGGCAGGTCTAGGCTGCTCCCTGCTTGGCTGGCACTCACCCAGGGCCAACGGCACTTGGCCTTTTTAGGAGCCTCTGTCCTCTCCGGGGACCCTGTTTGGGGGCGTCTCACATGGGAGGGCTCTCACGCTGGATCCCTGGCGGAGGGGGCCAAGGAGGTGACTGCGTTTTGGGGGCAGGTCTGAAGGTGGGTGGGTGGAGTGGAAGAGAGCTAAAGGAGGATATGCAAGTCAGAGGTTCTACCTGGGATGATTCCCCCAGGGGACACTGCCTGACATCTGGTGACATTTTTATTGGTTACCATTGGGGATGAACGGTTTGTCATCTAGGGGCAGAGGCCGCGGACACTGCCCACCACGCTCCTGTGGACAGGATGCCCCACACAGAGAGGGATCCATCCCAGATGTCAACAGAAGCCTTGACTTGATGCGAGGGACCAGCTGCGGCTGGAGGAAAAGGATGCCGCTGTCTGGGCCTAGCTCCGAGGAAAAGCTTCATTTGACTGGGAACCGCTCCAATGGGAAAGCTCACTTTTTCCTTGTGTGTGAGGTGGCCTTTGGATGAACTGTGAAAATGGAGAAGTCATGTTCGGGCTCTGGGCTCCGATTTTGATCTTTTCCGTAGGAAGCCCCCTCTCTGGTTTCCCCTCACCTGACCAGGACAGGAGAGCGTCTGCCCTTGGCCCCTTGAGGGGCTGTACCTCCCATGCCGCCTCCCTGTGGATGGCCCTCTGATGGTGACATAGCGCCTTGTGCTGGATGAGGAGGGTCTCTACTGGAGAGGGCTCCCTGGTGACCACTCACCCCAGCCTGGCCTTGCTGAGTGCATGCACTAACCTGTCCTTCACCACTGACGACGGCATCTCGCACTGGCCTTCGAGGCTTCAGCCCCACCCAGGCTGTTTTCTAGCCCTGATGGGCTCTAGTGCAGGCGGAGCTCAGAGAAACTGGGTAGGCCTCTCTCCTAGTCCCACTTAGGCTTTCCTAGGTGGAACCAGAGGATCTAACCGCTACAGAGTGAGGAGGAGAAGCTGGGCAGGAGCCCTCAGGGAGGGGAGCATGTGGTCTGGGCCTCCCAGGACCAGGGTCAGGCCTCGGGGGGTGTGGGCATCTGTGGGGAGGAGCAGGAGGCCCTGACCATCTCCAGGGGGGCTGTAGTAGTGGAGTGGTGGCCATAGAAGCCTCCTGGTGGGCGGGGTCACAGGGACAGCACCTGGCGGGGATGGGCCACGGGGGAGGGTGCTTGGCCCGGGGCCAGAGTTTACCAAGCTCTGTTCACAGGTGAGAAATTCCCAGAAGCGGAGCTCTGAGCTGGGCCCTTGGCAGTGCGCTCTCTTCCCCCTTCCACATGTGTCATCCCGTGATGGTCCGAGGAGGACCCCTCTCTCTTCCAGACTATGCTGATTGTCAATTTTAGCTAGGGGTCACCAGAAAATGAAGGATGAGGGGTGGGGTGAGCCTACACAGATGACTGAGGGTCCAGGTCCAGGTTGTCCACTGGGGAACTCAGCTTGGAAAGTCCATGTGGATATGGCAGCTGAGAACCAACCCCTTGTGAGTACGTGCTCCAGCCCCTCTGCTCAGAAGGAAAACCGAGAGACGCAGGCCACCTGCTGGGAGAGCTGCCACGCTTGCGGGGGCAGGGGAGGCATCAGGAAAACTCTGAAAATTCTACCCAATGTTTTGCTTTCACTCACCTAAATTTAGAGGAATCCTCTGGCAAAATGAAACTGAAGGCTTACTTCCTCCGGCTGTCTCCTGGTGATGCCCGTGTATGGACTCGCCCTTTGTTAGAGACTCTGCATGCTTTTCCCGGGGAAGCTGCCAGTGAATCATTCATGGACAGTGAAGGCCACTGCTCTGAGTGCACTTCCTTGGGTTCCGACAAATGGCACAGCATGCACCCCTGCGACCGTGACAAAACATTTCTGCTATGTGAGTTCTCTCATGTCTCTCTATTTAGTGTCCCCCGTCCCCCAGCTCCCTGGCAACATGCATCTGCTTTCTGTCACTGTGGTGTGGCCTTTTTGTAACTGTGTACACACACCTTCTCGCAGCGGGCAGGCTTTATGTCTGCCCCTTAAGCTTGGTGCCTCTGTGTGTGCATCAGTGGTTTGTCCCTCTCCCGCTGAGGCCTGCCCAGCGCTGGGCAGACACCACAATGTGCTCGTCTGCTCACCTGGGAGTTGGTTCCAGTTTTTGAGACTCTGAATAAAGCTGCTGTAAACATTCATTTGCAGGTATGAATGTGGACATATGTCCCCTGTTTTTGTGGTAAATACATCTGAGTGGAATTGCTGGGTCATATTAAGTGTATGTTTAATTTTTTAAGGAACTGCCAGACTGTTTTCCAAAGTGGTTGCACCAGTTTGTGTTCCCACTGGCTGTCATGAAGTTCCAGTTCCTCCAATGGAACTGGACCATACAGCTTTGTAGCTTTCATTTGTGTTTCCCTGCCGACTAATGATGTTTTCACTTGTTTTTTTGCCATCTCGGTGTCTTCTCTGATGAAAGTCATTTGACCATTTTTAAAAACGGGATTGTTTTCTTATTGTTGAGTTACAAGGATCTTTTATATATTCTGGATATGAGTCCTTTGTCAGATACATGTTTTACAAATATTTTTTGGTGGCTTGCCTTTTCATTTTCTTAACAGGGTCATTTTAAGAACAAAATTTAAAAATTTTTGATGAAGTCCAATTTATTAAATAGTTCTTTTATAGTTTATGCTCTTTTGTGTCCTATTTAAGAAATTTATGCCTAAACCGACATCACTTAGATTTTCTATGTTTTCTAGAAGCTTTATAGTTTTATCTCACATACTTATGTCTTAGACCTATTCTGAGTTTATTTTTGTGTCTGACAAAAGAGTCATATGGCTTTTTTTTTTCCTATATGGATGCCCAGTTGTTCTAGTACCATTAGTTGAAAAGATTCTTCTCTCCTCATTGAATTGCCTTGGCACCTTTGCAGAAATCAATTGGCCATGTCTATGTGGATCTGTTTCTAGATGCTATTCTGTTCTGATTTTACTAGAAAAAGTAATATTAAAGCACAGTGCCTCTCATGAAAACACTTTCATACTTTGTCAGCTGATATGTTTATGTGGGAGACTATGGTCCAACATTGCCCAATTGTAGTGTGCTTTAGCCGAAAGCATTAATAGCTGGGTCCAATTTAAATATTGTAACTTACGGAAACAAATGGTCAAAATGCCCTAGTAACTTTTGAGAATAATGTATAACAATCTGAAATATATTACCTTGCAGCTATTTTTGCATTTCTTTCTTATACAGCTCCCAGCTCAATGAAAGCCTCTGACTCAAATGTGGGAAGACAGCTTCTGGTTTCAAATACAGGTCTCCCTGTCACTGTCCATTCCCAGGAATATCTTAAATTTTCTTTGGTTATTAAAATGTCTGGAATTAGTGTACCCCAGTAAATTTCTGTTCCTGGCATACAGATGTTCATCAGATGTAGATGATCTCACGTTACACAACTTGTTCATTCCCACATTTCCATCTTGCATGAGGGGATGCACACCGTGCTATGTGTAAGGAGGAAAGTGATAAAAAGGCACATACATTCTTGCGACCATAAAACCATGTTTTCATGTCCATTTGGTCTTTATCAAATGCATAGACATAGCGATTGTCTTATTTTCTGCTTCCATGTCTTGTCTTTTTTATCGTGGGTGGCGCTGCCTAGCACTTCTTACTCTGTGTGTTTCCAAGACCCGTAGGAAAAAAAACATACTGTATGTTTCAGGGAATGGATACTTGAACTTTGTAATGAGTCATTAAAAAGCCAGCCACCATATAGTAGTGCCATTATTCAAAAAAGAAAGGATATTTAACCTCCAAATTATGAAGACTACCTGCGATTGGCATTGTACCTGAACCAGCCTTTGAGAACTGCCATTTAGACCCACGGGAAGGACACAGGGCTGGGTCAGACCCCCTTGAGACCAAACGGGGCTCTGTCACTTTCTTCCTCCCAATGTTTGCTCTCTGAGGTTTAGTGCACTTATCTGATGAGTTTTAACTACACCACATTTCTAAACCAAAGCTGCTTACAATTTTTAAGTGACAGTTTTCTCAGTTTTGGACATGAGTTCAGTTTGATAAACCCTGGAAAGGGGCGTGTACGCTGAAGGACTGATCCGGCTAATGCCCTTCCCAGTAGCGATGGCCCCTGGGGCACGGGCCCGGCACTCAGCACGGGTCTTTTGCCTTCCTTTCCCCCATGCGCTCTCCCCACTGCTCCCCACTGCTCCCCACCTTTCTCTGCTCTCCCTCAAGTTCACACTTTCACACACACTCCCTCTTTCTTGATTCCTTTCAATTTTTCCTTTTTCAAATTGGCCTCCCCCTTTCATTCCTATAGTGAATAGAAACTCTTCACCAAATCCTTTATCAGACTGATAAGCTAAGAGAGGTGGGGCTAGCCCTCCCACATAGGAAGGCCACCAGCGATGACAAAGAGCTTAGAGGTTAGAACCAACTAGTGACAGCGTTCTGGAGAGCTCCCAGATGCCCTTGGAAGTCAGACAGGATGGGTACTCACTTGCTTGTCTTCCTCTGATTATATCTTGTTCTCAGGTATCAGCGATTGCATAATACTTGTGGTAGACAGACCGATGGCCCTTGAAGATGTCCACTTAGTCCCCAGCCCTCTGCATACGCTGCCTGGCATGGCGAAGGGGAGCTAAGGTTGGCTGCCAATCAGCTGCCCTTGAGACAAGAGAGTATCCTGGGTCACCCAGGTTGGCCCAGGAAATCACACGGTCCCGCTAAGGGAGGAAGGGGGCGGGAGGGAGTCCAGGGGGCTGGGCTGTGGAAGCAGGGCGGACGGAGGCCGAGGCTGGCTCTGAGGGTGGGGGGCCCTGAGCTGAGGAACATGGGCGCCTCCAGGAGCAGGAAGGGCCTGGGGTCGGATCCTCCCTGGAGCCTCCAGAGGGAACCAGCCCTGCCTGCCCTTTGGTTTTAGCTCAGTGGGACCTGGGTCGGGCTTCTGGCCTCCAGACCGTAGGGTGATAAATGTGTGCTGTTTTAGGCCACTGTGTTTTTGGTAATTTGTTGTAGCAGCCATCTAAAACTAATACTTTCTCATTGTGCCCCTGCTTTGTTTAACAGAATGGCAACAAAATCTCAGTGCAGACTGATGTCTGTTTTCTTTTGGACTAGTGTGAGAGTTTACCCACCATCTTTTTTTTTTTTTTAACTCAACCATTTTTACTTCAATTATTTTTTTCCCTCACCATCTTAAAGAGTTTTTTAAAATTAGAAAACAACTTCAGTGGGACTTTTTGGACATAATCTGGGGTTGTGAGCTTCTTCCTTATGAGCAGATTTCTATAGGATGGATTGTGTCTACCTAAAGCCAAGTGATAACATGCCACATGTCAAAGGATTTCTCTTTAAATGTCGCTACAATTCACCTAATACTGGTGAATTCACTGTCAACCAAAAGATAATTGTGTGCATTCCATTTTTGAATGTTGAATTGGAATTAATTTTGTCTCAATATAAAAGTTTTCTAAATGTTAAACTGTTAAAAAACAAACTGCTTTTTGAGATAGCAAATTTCTTATTTCTGGGATAATTCAAAGAAACCATCAAGGGTGTTACAGAGGGGATTCCTGCACAGGGTGGGAAGTTATGTGAGGTCACCCCTGTGGTCCTTTCCAATACAGGGAGGGGATGACTTCATGATCTAGAAGGACCTGGAACGGCTTCGGCTTCTCCTTCGTGTGACTCTGATGGCCCAACCCCCATGTCAGCTGCTCAGTTTCCCAAAGAAACAGATTTGTGAAATTAGAGTGGGAAGTGTCTTTAAAGTTGACCTGTTCCTTTTGCTAAGGGGAGCTGATTTGTCCGAGGTCTCCCGGCTAGTTGATGACAACGGGCTTTCTGGTGGCTTGATCCTCTGGCTGGGTCTCCGCATGCTGCCAGGCTCCCAACCACACCAGCTGTTCCCTTGCCTGTCAGCGGGGTCACTTTCTGGGGTGGGTAAGGCACAGAGGCCAGGTCCCACACCCCCCTCCCTTCCCTCCGTCATCGGTATTGATCCGTAGAGGAGCTGCTTGTTGATTTTTGCCTGGTATCAATTCTTTCAACCCCCATTTCTGATGGCGAAGTAGGCATGCGCCAGGTGACCGTCTGGGTCAGGAACCTGCGTGGCACCCAGGAAGTGCTCTCGGCCTCAGAGCCCACATTTCCTTGGTGGCGAGCTTAGGAAACCGCACAGGGTGCCCCAGGAAGGGAGCAGAACAGCCCAAGAGCTGGTTGGCTGGACTGGCACAATGGGGAGTGATTTGCTTTCTTTCTTTTTACATTTCCAGTGTTGCTGAGTTATGAATTTTTAATTACTGGAAAACTGTTGTGAGAAATGTAGACCAGTAAGTGCAGTCAGGCCTGCTCCTTATCTTTCTGTGAAAAATGACACTTGAGAACAAGAGGCTGAACAGCTGTTTTGTGTCCTGTATGTGGGAAGGATTTAGAAAATAAAAGTGGAATTACTTAATATTGTTTTCGCAGCATTAGTCATCGTAATTAGAAAAGGGAAGTCAGATATATGAACGGTGGAAAAGGGCAGTCACTATTTGTGGGTGATG
Organism: Smutsia gigantea; assembly: GCA_032199065.1. NCBI lineage: Eukaryota > Metazoa > Chordata > Mammalia > Pholidota > Manidae > Smutsia > Smutsia gigantea. Next base: position 85,971 of record JAVSCE010010352.1, read on the forward strand.
TAAGTATACAAGTCATCATACTAATTAATGACATTAGCAGCCGTCGGGGAGGTCAGTGAGGTGGCTGATAATAAAACAGGTATTCAGAAATCTACATTTTCCTTTTAAACCAATAATGATAATTAAAAAATTGTAATGGATAAAATAGAAATTTCATTCACAGTAACAAAAATGCATTAAAAACTTACGAAAAATTTCACAAAAAATGTGCAGGACCCAAAGTAAAAAAAAGAAAATCAAAGATTCTATCAAAAGGCATACAAGATGACTTTTTCTTGGATAGAAAGACTTACTATTGAAAATATGTCAATTCTCCATAAATTGTTTATAATTTAATACAGTTCCAAGCAAATTACCCATGAGCATTTTTTTAAAAAAACACAATTATTCTAAAGTTTATCTATAAGATGACAATGGGAAATGTGTGTGTGTTTTGTTAGCTTCTACAAAATTTATTTTAAAATTTACATAAAAGTAGAATTTACTTTTTACATTACAAAAAATTAACATTTTACATTACAAAAAAGAAGTAGAATTCGTTTTTTTTTGGCGTATAGGTCTTTATGTTTTGACACATACATGGGGTTGGGTAAGCACTGCACATCGGGATGGAGGACAGTCCCGTCCCGCCAAGCTCCCTGAGCCACCGTCTGGGGTGAGATCCCACCCGCCACCCCCAGTCCGAGGCAGCCACGGACCTTTTCTCTCTCCCTTTCATTTCGCATGTCAAGGACATGTAAGTGGACTCATACAGAATGTAATCTCTTGTATCTGGCTTCCTTCACTTAATGTATCTGAGATCCATCCATGTTGTGCGTAATCAATAGTTTGTTTCATGCCATTGCATGGAAGCAAACATACCACACTTTTATCTAGTTATCCACTGAAGGACATGGAAGTTGTTTCTGAGTTTTAGCGACGATGAACAAAGCTGCTGTTGAGTTTTTTGTACAGGCTTTTGGGAAGATGTAGTTTTCCCAGGGTGAGACTGGGTGTATTTGCCTTATTCCTGAACTTAGGGGCAAAGCATGTTCTTTTCAGCATTGAGTGTAATGTTCGCTGCGGGTTTGGTAGATAGATGTCGTTTATCAGGTTGGAGACATTTCCTTATATCCCTAATTTGCTAAGGGTTTTTTTTTTTTTGGTGTGTCAGCAATGGATGTTAGATTTAGTCAAATGCATTTCCTGCAGCCATTGAGACAATAATGTGGTTTTTATTCTTGAGTCTGTGAATACAGTGATTTATACTGGTTGATTTTCTAATATTGATGCCACCTAGCATTCCAGGGATAAACTCCACTTGGTGATGGTGTGTTGTTCTTATTGCTGGCTGTGACTGGCCACTACTTTGTTGAGAACTTCTGCATCTGTGTTTATGAGCGGTATGGGTCTGTAGTTTTTCCTTTCTGGTGTAGATTTTCTCTGGGTTTGGTAGTAGGTAATGCTGGCTGCACAGGATGGCTTGAGGAATGTTCCCTCATCTTTTATTTTCTGGAAGAAACTTAGTAGAATTTGTATTATTTCTTTATTAAATGTTTGGTAAAACCATCAGGTTTGGGTCTCTTTCTTAGGAAGTTTTTAAAATCTACAGACTCACTTTCTTTAACAGATAGATAATTAGGTTATCTATTTCTTCTTGAGTGAGTTTTGGTCTTCTGTGTCCTTGAAAGAATTGGACAATTTCATCCAAGTTGTCATATTTATCATAGAATTGCTTATAATATGGCTCTGTTCTCCTTTTAATGTCTCTGGGATATGTGTGATATCCCTTATTTTGGTAATTTTTGTCTTTTTTCTTTTTTTGGGGGGTGTCTGGGTGGAGGTTTAACAATTTCCTTGGTATTTTTCAAAGAACCAGCTTTAGGTTTTATTGATTTGATCTATTATTTTTCTTATTTTAATTTAATTCATACATGCACCTGTCTTTATTATGTTTGTTACTTCCTTCCTTTGCTTGCATTGGGTTTAATTTGCTCTTTTTTTTTTTCTAGTTTCTTAAGGTGGAATATTAGGTTGTTTATTTGGGAACTATCTTCTTTTCTAATACAAGCATTTGTCTCTAAACTTCCCTCTAAGCACTGCTTTCCTGGCATCCCACAAATTTTGATGAGTTGTATTTTCATTTTCATTCTATTAAAAATATTTTATAATTTCCCTTGTGACTTACTTTTTGACCCAGGGATTATTTAGATGTACGTTGTTTAATTCCAAAATATTTGGGGGGATTTTCTAAATATCTTTCTGCCATTAATTTGTATTTCATTCTGTTATGGTTAGAGAACATACTTGGTATGATTTCAATGACTTTAAACTTGTTAAGGTTTGTAATGTGACTCAGGATATGATATGGTCTATTTTGATGAAAGTCCATGTATACTTGAAAAGAAACTATATTCTGTGGTTGGTTGGAGTGCCCTATAAATGTTAATTGGGTCAAGTTGGTTGCTAGTGTTCTTCAGGTCTTCTGTATTCTTGGTGGCTTCTTGATCCTTTTATTGTCATGTATCATTCCTCTTTCTCCTTGGTAATTTTCTTTGTTCTGAAGCTATTTTGTCTGATGTTAACAGAGTCAATCTAGCTTTCTTTCTTTCTTTGGTAAACAGTTTTATTGAGCAGTAGTTCGTACTCCATAAAGTTCATTTAAAGTATACAATTCAGTGTTTTAAAATATATTCACTGGTTGTGAAGACATCCCATACTCTAGTTTGTAACACTTTTGCACCCCCAAAAGGAATTCTGTACCCATTAACAATCAATACCCATTCTCCTCCTAGCCCCTCTGAACCCTAACTAACTGCTAATTTACTTACTATTTTACCCTTCAAGTAAAAGGTAGGAAACTTATGATCAAAGATATTCCTGTACTTCCCCTCCTGTATGCTGTACTTGTCAGAAGTATTATATCTATATACATCTAAAACCCTGTCAGAAAATGTTAAACTCTTCCTTTCAACAGTCATTCATTGTTGAAGGGACTTTAAGAAGATGATTTATTATATTTACCATTCTGTTGCTCTTCCCTTATTCCTGGAGTTCCAGGTTTCCCTCTGTCACCATTTTCTGTCACCTTAATAACTTTCTTTTATTGAAGGTTTTATTGGCAGCAAACTCTATTTTTGCTTCATTTGAGAATATCTTTATTTCACTCTTATTTCTGAAGGGCATTTTTACTGAACATAGAATTATGCGTTAATAACTATGTTCTTTCAGCACTTAAAAAATGTTCTACTGTCTTCTGGCATCCAATTTTTCTGATGAGAAATCTCCAGTATTTTAGCTCATTGTTCTCTTATATATAATGTATGTCTTCTCTCTGGGTGCTTCAATAATTTTTTCCTTTATCTTTGGTTTTCAGCAGTATGATTATGATAAGTCAGGGTGTGGATTTCTTTGGGTTTATCTTCTTTAGGACTTATTGTACTTCTTGAGTCTGTAAATTTGTATCTTTCACCAAATTTGGGCAGTTTTCCACTGTTATTTATTTGAATACTTTTTCTTCACCAATTTCTTTCTCTTGTCCTCCTGGGACTTAACTGACATGGATGTTAGGCCATTTGATATTGTCCCCTGAAAGCTCTGTGCATTTTAAAAATCCTTTTTTCTCTCTACTGTTCAGATTAGATCCTTCCTATTGATCTATTCTAAAGCTCACTGATTATTTCCTTTATTTAATCTATTCTGCAATTGAGCTATGAATTTTTTGTTTCTGTTATTGAATTTTTTAGTTTTAAAAGTTCTATTCAATTATTCTTTATGGCTTCTATTTTTTTGCGGAGAACTTCTATCTGAGCATCCTTAATGCTGTGAGCATTCACCCTTACTTCACGGAGCATGATTCTAATAGCTGTTGTAAAAGGCTGTGGGAATTCCAACATCTGTGTCATCTTGCATTTGAGAGTTGTTGAGATTGTCTTGATTCTTTGTGTGTCAAGTCATTTTGGATTGTGTCCTGTACATTTTGAATATTATGTTATGAAGCTTTTGTTTCTGCTAAATTCCTCTGAAGAATTTTTCTTTTTCTGTGTTAGCAGGTTATCAATCTGGTTAAATTCGGACTGCAAAGTACTGGCTCATCTTCTGTGTGCTGTGGTTCTAAAGTCTGTTTAGTTTCCAAAGCCTGTTTAGTAATAACCTTGTCTCTCCACATGTACACCACCCAGTGGCCAGTCTGGGACATGGGTGGTGGGCTACAGTATGGTTCAGTTTTCAGAGCCTTTTCTGTGTGACTTTAGGTCAATTATATACATCTGCCTGTCTATCATCTATCTATCTATCTATCCATCCTTCTAATCTATCTAGCTAAGCTACCTATATATATCCATTAGAATAGCAAGGGGTTTGAAAAAATGTTAACCAAATGTTGATATTTATACTGGCTGGTTGAATTTTGGGGAAATTTTACTTTTTCCCTTAGGCTTTTCTACACTGTGGAAATTTCCTACAAGTATCTTTTATCTTTGTATAAAGTAAAGTCAATTTTAGTAGGGAGCGACCCTAAAGTAAACCAATAGTGGAGAGCAGAGAAACAAAGGAATAAGTAAATGAAAACAAGCAATTTACAGAATGACATAGAAATTATCTTTATATTCTCTTGCAACTCCTCAAAATTTTTAATAGAAAATGCTAACCTTTAATACTCCAACAGAGGGGAAAATAGGTCTGTTTTATCTTTTTTCTTCATAAGTTCAAGGAAATAGCAATTTCACTTTTTCACCATCCTACATTCCTTGGTTAGCTGCTGACTCAACATTTCAGAATTGGAAAGTTTTCATGTTCATAAGGTCAATTCTTATCATTTAAAGAGTACAGCTATTTTTTCCTGTTGCTGAAAATGTTTAAAATAATTTTAGTGTGGTTAAATACATAGAACATAAAATTTACCATTTTAACCATTTTTAAGTGCACTTCAGTGGCATAAAGGACATCCACACTGTTATGCAACCATCACCACCCTCCATCTCCAGAACTTTCTCACCTTCCCAAACTGAAACTCTGTCCTCATCAAACACTAATTCCACAGCCTCCTTGCCGAGCCCTCATGACCTCTGTTCTACTTTCTGTCCCCATGAATTTGCCTTTTCCTTATACCTCCTGTGAGTGGAACCGTACAGTATTTGTCCTTTGTTTGGTCTCTTTCACTTAACATAATGTCCTCATGGTTCATCCGTGTTGTAGCATGAGTCAGGATTTCATTATTTTTTAAGGTTGAATAATATTCCAGTGTATGGAGGGCCCACAGTTTGTTTGCCCATTCGTCCATCGATGGACATTTGGGTTGTTTCCACCTTTTGCTATTATCAATTATGCTGCAATGTACACGTGTGTACAAATCTGACAATGAATTTTTAAAAAGCATAAATCCATGAAAGATGCAATGTCTGGGGGAACAGAGAAGGGAGGAGTGGGTCTGGGGATTCAAATCCTCTTTTCTGTTTCTATGCAGAGGTCGGACTCAGGCACAGGTACCCAAAGTTAGCCGTATGAGACGCTGGAGGGGAAAATATTGATAGACATTAAAATATGCAAAAGGTCAATGCCAGAGCTATGACTTCCATAAACAAAGAATTTTGGTTCACTTCCAATGTGAGAAAAGTTACCAAATTTGTCAAAAGTTTGTCTTTTCCCGACCCACAGTCACCCCTGTCAGCCCATGTGACTCAGAAGGAAGCACATTCTCCCGGGTCACACTCAGCTTATCCTGGGATGTGAGGGAAGGAGCCTCGTTCCTTGCTGGAGCTGCAGTCCGTGTCAGCAAGGTCAGCATCTTTAGAGCAAGATTTTTTGAGAAGTAAAAAAAAGTGTCACATGTTACTGTCAAAACCAAGTATAGAATGGATTTCAAAACATGACCCTGGAGATCCCCCACTGATACCTTTCAGTCTCCTCTGACCTCTACCTTCAAGAACAATCCCAGGAGGTCTTCTGGAAGGTGGTGTGCTTGGCACATCTCTGCATCCTAGATGATAGGCACAATAATTAGAATAACTTTTCTAAGGGAGGAATTTAGAACCCAGCATCCTCAACACGATGAAGACTGAATTATAAAAGGATTAATATTGTCTAAGAGGGAGTATAGTTGAGTGTAAATCAAAATGGGACACTAAGGGAGGGCAAAATATGACAGTGTTGTGCATTAGTGGATAGAGCAAAATGATGAACAGTTAAGTGATTACGAGGGACAGAGCCACATCCTTAGATGGCCAGCCACTTCCAGAGTATTTGCAAATATCCCTCAGTTTCTCCTGTTGTTGAGGATGCTGGCCCTGCCCCGTCCCTCAAGGGACTGGCCTTCAGGGCTAGTGGACAGGTGTCCTGCTCTTGTTTCTGCACCTGGCTGGAGCACAGGCTGCCAACGTCCTTTCTGTTCCCAGATTGTGTCCACGGCGGAACAAAGACACGGCACATTCCCCTCACAGGCAGGCCGCACTGAAATTTTGTTTCTGGTGTTTGGAAGGATCTTGGGTAGAACTTACATAAAGATAACTGGCACATTTTACTTCCTTATTAGTAATTCAAATGCTTAGGGCTTATAGAAGACATTCATAAAAAGTAAGCACATTGTATGGATCATAACATTTTTTTTCTTATAACGTGTCCTCAGATATCATGGAGGAGACCAAGAACACCAAAATTTCCCTAATGACTGCCTTTCACTCACAGAAAAGATCCAGTTTCCTGGGCTTATTGGAGCCAGTTCCTGCAGCAGAAATTGCAGGGGAAAATGAAAGGTCTTCCACTACCCCAGAATACTTCCCTCAGTTGATTGGTCTGTGGTCTTGTCCCCATCTGAAGCCGTTTATTTGGTTTAAGGCATTTTTAGTAGCCTCTGTTGAAAATGCAAACTTTTGTTGCTCACTGGCGACTGAGCAGTGGAGATTGGACTGTGGGCTCTGATGGCCGTGGGTTCCCACCCCTGCTCTGCCACTCCCTCACCATAGGACTTTGAACAATTTGCTTTACTCTTCAGAGTCTCTGTCATCTCTGGAACACAGGGTTGCTGTGAGGATCGAGTGAGATAACGTTGCTGTCAGGACTCAAGTGAGTCCAGTTGAAATGCAGTGTGATCCCTAGGCTTAATTTAAAGTTTTTTGGAAGCCACATTAAAGAAGTGAAAAGAAACAAGTGAAACTAATTTTAATAATATATTTCATTTAACCCTTTATCAATTCAACATATAATCAATATAAAAATTATTAGTGGGATATTTTACATTCTTTTTCTCATACGGAACCTCCAAAATCTGGTGTATTTTATACGTACAGAGCATCTCAATTCACACCAGCCACATTTCAAATGCTCAGTGGCCACATGTGGCTAGTGGCTGCCGAATTGGATTGAGTGGGAGCCATGCTACATGACAGTTGCCACAAACTTAGTGGCTTCCAACAATATGCATTTGTCATCTCAGTTCTGTAGGTCAGAAGACAATGTGGATCTGACTGGGTTCTCTGCTCAGGGTCTTGCAGGTTGCAGTCACAGTGTTGGCTGGGCTGTGTTCTCATTTGGAGACTTGACTGGGGAGGACCTGGCTTCCAGGATCATTCAGGTTGTTGGCAGAATTCAGTTCCTTGCCTGTGTAGGACTGAGATTTCCCATTTCCTTGCTGGATGTCATCTGAGGACCAGTCTTTGCTCCTAGAGGCCATCCACATTCCTTCTCATGCTTTCCATGCGGCCCCCTCATGTTTTGACCTTCTGACTTCTCCCTCTGCTACCAGCTGGAGAAAACTCTTTGCTTTTAAAGGGTTCATGTGATTAGATTAGACTCACCCAGATAATCTCCCTTTTGATTCACTCAAAGTCAGCTGATTAGTAACCTTAATTACACCTGCAAAATCCCTTTGCCATATCACAAAATATATTCAGGGCATGGTATCTCATCCCCTCCACAGTCCCAGGGATTAGGGTAGGAAATCTTGGGGCCTATCTTTCAGGTTCTGTCCCCTTGTTACTACAAGTAGAGGTGGATCGAAGCATGAGGCTCAGTCAATGGCTGTCCTGCCTACCTGGTCTGGTGGTCACAGCGAGGTTTATGGGGGCATTTTGAGGCCATGGCTCTCTGAAGGTGGGGAAAGGGTTAGCATCTTTAGATCCCACACTTCAGTCTGATCTAGTACTAATTTGGGCAACTGCTCCTGGGAATTCTCTTTTTTTCTCTGAACTAGCAATCCTCCCCAGGGTTTGACTACCACCAACTGGTGATGAGTTTTCCTACTAAGTATACAAATCTGGGGACACTGTGATTTGATGCTAATAATTTGGTTGTTCTGGGTTTCTGAGGTTGAATCCTGTGGTAATTTTAGGGCAATATTATCTTGTATGTTTTGGAAGCAAAACCAGTATTTGTTGAAAGGCTGGTCACCACAGTCTTTTTTTTCTCTGTTTGTGAGGACTGGACCATTGTGGGGAGAGGAACACTGGCCCACAGTAGGCTGAGCAGCTAGAGTTTGAGCAGACTCTGTGTTGGAGGGCCAGCCCAACCTCCTGAAGAGCCTGGTGTCATCACACCTCTTCCCGCAAGTAAATGTGGTGCAGTGCTTCTGTGCCTTTTACAAGTGACTAAATGGAAGATGTGTGATAGAAATGCCTTGTAGTCCCTCATCTCTGTGAAAAGTAATCGTTCGGGGTTTTACATTTCACATGAGTCATTTTGCACTGAAGCCAGGCATTGCTTTACAGACTGAGTTTCCTGGGAAAGAAGCCTCAGGACGCTGCTGGATCTGCAGCACTGCGGGACACTGCAAGTGACATACGGCCCCTCTCCTGGACCGCAGCTATCTTGAAGGGATTCTCATATAGGGAAGTCACTAAATTAGCAGGGTTCCTGGGGTGTCTTCTGTTACCAGACAGGGAGAAGCCCCAAGACATTCTCCAGTGACAGCCATAGAAGTTTCCACTAGATCTTCACCTGGGCCCATGTAGTCCACAGAGAGGTGAACTTCAATATGATTGGTTTCTTTTTCAATCCTATGCACTTCCAAAACATTATTTTTGACAAGGGGCCCATTAGGTCTCACCAGATTGTCTAATGAATCTGTATAAGTTTCTCATGGCTGCTGTAACAAATTGCCAAACACTGGATGGCTGAAAACAACAGAAACTTATTCTCTCACCATTCTGGAGGCCAGAAGTCTGAGATCAAGATGTCAACAGGCTCTGAAGAAGAATCCATTCTGTGCGTCTTTCCCAGCTCCTGGGGTCTTCCAGCAACCTTGGGTATCCTCTTGGGTGGCCATAGCTTCTCTTCTTATAAGCAGGCCCTAAATCCAGCATGATCTCATCTTGAGATCCTTAATGTAATGATATCCACAAAGACCCCTTTTCGACATGAGGTCACATTCCCAGGTCCTGCTCTTTAGGACGTGGACATATCTCTTTGGAGGTGTCAAAATTCAGCCAGCTAAGAGGTCCTTGACATGAAAAAGGCTAAGACCCACATGATCTTCCTAGAGGATTACTGATCTTATCCTGTCAAAATTTCACTCTTTCCTGATTTTTGTTGCTTTGCTGTGACTTGCCTGCATTCCTGACTTGCAAACTGAAAATAATGACGCATTCCCCACGCAACCTCTGCCCCTAACCTGAAAATGCTTCTGAACAGGATTAAAGTTATGTTGAGGACTGACAAGTACATTTTTTTTTTAACTCTCAAAAATGGTCTCATCAGGAAGCCACTGACTGGAGACAACATCTCTCCCATGTACTTGGACCAAGTGCCTTTTGGCAGGAGGAAATGCCCACAGGCGTGGGATGCCGCTGCTCAGCTTGGGATCTGTTTCATGTAGCTTAGTCTCAAGCTTGACACCCACATGCCCCTGCCCCTGCCCCTTCTCCTGAGACACTGAAAACCCCTGCTGGGGCAGAGCTGGCTGGGAGCTTCATAGTCAACAGAAACCACTTTCACCCACATGACTTCATGTGGCCAGGGTGCTCGTTCCCCTCCAGCTCACATGGCCCACTTCTCTGCTCTTAAATTCTCAACTTAAATGTCACCTCCTCAGAGCTGCCCAACAGTCCTTTCTGCCCAAGGCCCCTTGCATTTTCTCTTCTCTTTTTCCTTCTTTGTCCTTTACTGATGAGATCCACACAGTGAGGAGACAGGCAACCTCTGTGCCTTTGGGTGACATAATTTTTACATTTCCTGCAGTCAGAACCCAAAGAGAGAAGTGGAAAACCTTGGGTGAAAACCATGGCATTCAATTGCTTAGGATATGCGCAGAGTGAAATTTTGGTGATTTTAGTTTGAATGTTCATCATAATTTTTCTGAAGTGTTACAGCAGTGAGAAATTGACCATTATCCTAAGCTCGAGGCGTTTCCAACCCAGACTCACTACTGCTATTTGATGCTTTTTCCTCTTCATTTCTTCTGATTGAGTTAGAATGCACATGCTATAGAATGCACCGTTTTAAAGTGCACAGTTCAGTAGGTTTTGGTACACTCATGAGAATGACCCATGTGATATTTGGGATGCTTGGATATTGCAGAGGTAGAGTTTTAATTTTTTCCTGGTGTGGAATTTGTGTGGTGTTTATTCAGGTACACAGTACTGAAACTACATTTTAACAAAATCGAGGATAGGAAAAATTTATGTTTTCTGCATAGAGTCTCTTGTGTTTCGGAGAGATACATGTGAGGGATAAGACACTGCCCAGCTGGATGGCTGGATGAAGCTTCGAGCCAGGAAAGGAGAGCTGCATCTTGGGAAACCCCCAGATTCACGGTCAGGGAGGCCAGCCCCCAAGGGAAACTTTTCTGAATGACACAATGTGTTCTTTTATCCTATCCCCAACCTGAGATGAAGATGCCCAAGGAGGATCCCCACCTCACAGTCTTGCCAAGGAACACTGCCGTCTGTGTCCCAGCCCGGGCCCCTGCTGTGTCCGGTGGCCCAGCACGTCATTCCAGTTCTGGCTCAGAAAGTAGTTCTCAGCGTGGCTCCTGTCCCTTTCCCAGGGTATCCCTTACCCTCCTCTCTATGGCTTGGACCTAGCCCACCGTGCATGCTCAACATGCCACGGTTACACTTCTACGCAGGAGGCACCATAGATGCAGAAAGACAGAAAACCAGGCGTTCTACCATCCTACAGGCTCCTTGCACAATTTCTTCCCCTGCTAGCATCTTTTCTTCCTTTACCTGTAAAAACCTTTTCTCAACCTTTAAGGCCCATTTCAAATGCTGCTTCTTCCATGAAGTCTCCCTTGATTGTTCCAATTTGATGCAGGGAGCAAGCCCTTCTTCCTCCACAGCAGAGAACCAGAGTTTCTCCTTCTCCTCCATTTCCTGGCGGTCAGGTTTTTCCCCTCGCTGCATCTTGGCCTCTGCATGTGTACATGGGGGCTCTGGTGCTCAGCGTCTCCAGCCGCCTGACTGTCCAGAAGCTCGCGGTGCCAGCCCTGCTCATAGCCTCTGACCACCTATCTGTTTTGCTTTCGTTGTAGGGATTCTCATCTACCACCTGTCCCACCTTGCCCGCCAGAGAGGCCCGAGGCTTCCTGAGCATGGAGATTACAGTTGCTCTTCCTCCTGACCATTCGGCACACACTGTGTGTGCATGTTTTCCAGTTAAGCTAAAACTGGATCAGTCCCCTTTCACGGAGGGATGCAGAATTCCTTCTTTGTCCTAGAGGTGCCCTGTTGCAATAGTTGCCTTGCCTCCGTGTTTAAGCGTGGGCACACTGGCTCTCGCCTGACTTGCTCTTCCTACGTGCTTCCCATCTCTGGATTTGCCTTCATCCCATCTCTGCCTTTAGTTTAGGCTATTCTGGCTGCTGGCTCTCACTCTCAGACACACTCCCACCTGCAAGTTAGGAGCCCTGGGGCCTCCCTCTGGGGCGCCCTGACTGTAGGCTTTCTGTATTCATCAGTGCTGAATTCTGAGTTCCTGGAGCCCCCCTCCCAGCCCCCCAGCCTGGGCCTGGGGCCTTGCAGCCAGTTTCTGGCTCGGTGACCTTTCTGGACATCGCCTCAAGTGGCTTGCCTGTCAACCTCATTTGTCACATGCGTGTTCACATGAACATTGCAGGGGAGCAATGTGTGCCAAAGAAAGAAGGGAATAACTCAAGGAACATGCACTTTTATTGATCGTAACATGATGTGATATTCACTTCAGACTGTTTTCATCATATAAAATGCAACAGATATAGTCGAGGCCCAATTGCTGCTGTGAACATTCGTATACAAATTTTTACAAGGATGTATGTATTTATTTCTCTTGGGTAGATATCCAGTAGTAGAACTGGTGGGTCATATGGTAATTCTATATTTTTCTTCTAGTTGTTTGTCTTTTTTTTTTTCTTTTTGTACCTTTATAGGAATTCTTATACTTTTTGGATTATGGTCTGTCTTTCCTCTTTGTGGCAAATATCTTCTAGGTTGTAGTCTCATTTACCTTTTCTTTCTTTCATGGCATAAAAAACTTAAATATATCATTTCCTGTATGGTTTATGCTTTTTGTGTCTTGTCTAAAAAATCCTTCTCTATTCTGAGGTTTATTATTTCTCTGTATTTTCTTCTAAGGATTTTTTTCTTGTTGCTTTTTACAATTAAGCCTCTAATCTATCTGAATTTTGTTGTGTTTGTTGTGCAACATGGAATCAATTTCCTTTGGTTCCCCATGTAGATACTCAGTGTCAGCCATTCGTTAGCCAGCCCACCCTTCCCCCCACTGATCTCTGACTCCTCCTCTATCATGCATCACACGCACGGGGACAGTCCTGGGCCAGCCCCGTTGTTCCATTGATGTCCGTCTCTAACCTGTGTCCCTATCACATTCTCTCAGTTCCAACAGATTTTTGACAAATATCAGGTAGGCAAGTTCTCTACATTATTCTTTAAAATTGTCTTGGCCCTTTTTTGTCCAATACTTGAGCATGGTATAATCTCTATTCGCTCATGTTTTCCTTTGTAACTTCCAATTACAGGGCACTTTCTGGTTCATAGACCTTCTCATTGTGTCCTCACACAGTGGAATGGGTGAGGGGTCTCTGTGGGGTCTTTTTTTTTAAAATAAGCACACCAGTCCCATTCATGAGGGCTCTATCTTCATGACCCAATTACCTCCCCCGCCTTCAAATACCTTTACGCTGGGCATTAGGCTCCAACATATGAATTTTGAATTTTGGGGGGATACAAACACTCAGTCTGTACCGTCATTAGAGGAAATTCATGTGTAGAAACAGTAAATCACCTAATCCAAACAGGAGATGAGGCGGTAAAAAGTAAGAATAGTCTTTAGCGAAAAGAAATCTGACATCGAGAGCTTGAAAGGCTAACCACAGCTATTCAAGATGGGGATGGCTTAGCAATCATGTGAAGCTTGCGCCTTCCCTCCAGAATCCTACATCTTGGCATGAAGCAATCAAGTTTTCCACTTACTTAAATCTGAGGGAGTCCCTGGAAATTATTCTACAAAGAGAGTAATTATTATCACAAAGAGAATAATTATTCACAAATCCCTGGTGGTCCCGAGAGCAACCTTGAAGAACTGGGGCTGAGTGCAGAAAGAGGAGGTACACAACTCCAGGCCTGGTGTGAACTCCCCTGACCCGCACCCAGACATGGCTTTTACATGAATTGTAGGACCAGAGTGGGAAGCAGGTGTTGTTTGCACAGATCTCTACCTTGACTCCCAAATGAGGATGCATTTATTTACATGAGTGGGTGACATGAGTAAACGGAGAGCTCAGAACAAGAGGACGGCTGTCAGGAAGGAAATGACTAACTTGTACGACAGATACTTCAGCCATCTGTGTCCGTGGCTCCTCCCCGACCAACTTCGCAGTCGGTTCATTTTTCGCTTGTAGCAATAGCCCTGCCTGGAGAAATTAGGCTTTTAGATCTGGAAGAAACTGTAATGCCTTGCTAGTTCCACTTTTTAATTTTCCAGAAGAGGAAACAAGAGTGAATCTTTCCAAGGAAGCCCCGTGCTCTCGGCTGCACCCTCCATCCCCTGAGCAAAGCAACCTGAGGAGTGGAAAGACCTTGGCCTTGAAGCCAGGGGCCTCCACCTCCCTGAGTTTCGCTTCCCCATTAGTCAAATGCGGACTATCATACCGGTCCCGACCTGCAGGATCGTTTTGGGAAGATTTGGGAGTCCAGTGTTTTGTAAAAGATAAAGCAAACCTCAGACTGAAGTTGCTGCCCTAGTCTCACCAGGCCTGCACAGCGAGTCCGTTCTTCCGATTCGTTCCCCGTGCTGAGTTCTACAGAGCAGCGAGGGAACCCAAGGGACCTTGGGAACTGCTGGCTGTGCCTTTTATCTCTTTGCATCCCACCTTTATAGTAGTCCTGTGGCACATCCCGGCCAACCGCGCAGTTACAGCACAAGGAATTAGGACCCGGACCTGGTGGGAATTTACCAGCCTCGGTTCAGGAAATCTTTGCGGAGGACCTGTTGGGTCACAATGAAGTTGCGGAGTCTTAGCCTCGGGAGGGACCTGGATTGGCTGGTAGTGCCCTCTTGCTGATGACACAGGGCCACCTCCTGCAAAAAACTGTCACTGGTGATCCAGAACTTGTTCCTTTCGTACTTCCAGGGAGAGCAGCTGCCACCTCGTCAGGCACTTCATCCTACTTTTAGAAAGGTAATTAAAACATAGCTCATTACCAAGTGGCCGAGGTGAACATGGGGGCAATTCTGCCCACTGGCACAAAACTCCCATATGCTACAAAGTCTGAAATGAAGAGTGTTTACAAACAGACTGTTCCAGAGTTTTTGGTGCTGTCTCTGAGAACCAGGGTGAAGATGGGGTTTGAACATTCCAGTTTACGCATCTTAGAATCCTCAAAATCTGTGGTTGTACTGAAGAGGTAAGTACTTACTGCTGTGCTAATTCTTCCTGTGCTCAAGCCATGCATTTATGAGAGAGATATCTGTTGCATGTCTGCAAAGGGAACTTGGAGATGGCCACCTGTACCCTGACTCTGATTATTCAGCGTTTCTGGTGAAGCAGGCAGACTCCCAGGTCCCACCCCAAATGTACTGAATAAGCAGTGTGTTACCTGTCATAGTAAAGCCTAAAATGGTCACCTGGGCCACATGTCAGCAATTCTGTTGTTGGTAAAGCAGTATATCCTAGCAATAGCCCCAAAGGTTATAGATTGTTTGACCTATACCTAGAATCGTTTCACTCTGAAGAAGTTTTTCAACACTGTCACAAGCTCTTTCATTAGTAATCAATATGAACACGTTGCCATTTGAAAGGCAAAATGATTATTGAATGCTGAGTGCAGTTCTTTTTCTTTACATGAAAGTTTACACACATTGACCCCTCTTGGAGGATGGCTGTAAATTAGATACATAGCACATTGCCAGAATTTAATAAACATCTAATAAATGAATGAACAATGCATTTAAAAGTAATGAGTTTTAGGATATAACCAAACATAGGCTTATCTCAGACTTTTATTTGTTGATCTTCTAAAGATACTGACTGGGGCAGTATTCACAACTAGTAAATTATCATCTAAATCCACCTTGAACAAATAGAGCAACTGGTTCAGTTAAAAGAGAAACTATACCTAAGCAGGGGAGGGTTAAAGTTCACATCTTTAGAGCAGACCTGTTTCATTATGTCTGAATATTTCTCTTCCCAAGGTGCTTGAGTCAGCACCAATTCACCATCTCACAAGAGGAAAATCAACTAAATGTGCACACACACACACACACACACACACACACACACACACACACACACACACACACACAGTGTGTGTTTAACTAGCTGATAAAGTGTAGCCGTTTATTCTGTATTGAATAAACTAATGAACGAACCTTTTCCTTATCTGCCAGGATAAGTTGCCAACTTCCAAGCAGTCGTCGGCTTCCCCAGGTGGATCTCAGACCTTCCAGCACCTGTGGCCCATGCGTGCACCTGGCCCTGGGTCCTGGCCCGGGAGCCGGGTGCAGAGCCTGTGCTCTAGCTGCTGTCCTTGTCAGTCGCCTCCACAGGATCTCCGTCATTAGGAAGGTTTGCCTGTTCTTGAACTCGTGTAAATGAAATCAGACTCCCAGGCATTGTATCGCTCTGGCTTCATCCACTCAACATCTTGTGTGTGGGCCTCACTGTGCGGGTGACCATAGTAATGGCTTGTTCTCTCTCATTGTGACGTAGTATGTCATCGTGTGGACATACTGCTGTGGCTTATCTGGTCTCCAGTTGATTGATGTTTGGGCTATTTCCAGTCTAACATCTAGGGTTCCTGTGAATAAAGCTGCAATTAATTTCCCATGTGTGTAGCTGCAATTAATTTCCCATGTGTGTCTCCATGACTTTCATGCACTCATTTCTCAAGGAGATTACTTAGAAGGGGGAGTTCTGGGCTTAGGGTAGGCATAAGTTTAACCTGTTTTCGAATGTGATTGTGCCAACTTGCTTCCTACCAGCCGTGTATGACAGTCTTGCTTATTCGACCTCTTTTCCAGCGCTGGGTAAAGTCAGTCTCATTAATATCAGCTGTGCTGGTGGCTGGGGCCTCACTGTGGTTTCTTTAGTTTGCATTTCCCTGGCATACACTCTTCACCTTTTCATATGCTTCTGGCTCTTTGGGCAGTGCAGTGGCTGGTCAGCCTTCTCTTTTCCATCAAGTATCACAGTGTTTGCTGACAGACACAAGTATATAAAATCAGGGCATGAACTGGCTCACTGAGTTAGGCAAACTTAATTTCAAATTTACTATTTGTTTCACACCCACAAAACCACTTCAAAGACAATAATGATCTCTCAAAACTCACCAGCTTTGTGCAAGTACATCACGTTTCTTATAAAAAGGCTGTTAAAGCCTGGCACATAAAGACAGTACCAGGGATAGAAGCATGGGCGATAAAACCATTACAGCCACAACCATCACTTGATAATGTTTCTGTAACAACCAAGTGGATAATTGAATGTTGCAACAACTCAAATATTGCTGAGCAACGTACATCTCTATAGTGTCATTTTCCCTATTGCATTTGCTGACTTAAAATGGCCTCTGATATCTGGCAGCAAAGAAGTACATGCAGTAAACTACCTCTGCTTGAGAATTTAGAGTGGACCTGTCTTTCCCTTATTGATTCATAGGATTTCTTTTTATGTCTCGATATAAGTCCTTGCTTGAAAAAGTCCTTGTTGTGGCTTGCTTGCTGTGGCTTGCTCTGTACTCTTAATGCTGTCTTTGAATGAACACAAGCTCTACATTTCAGTGAGGTACAATGTATCTACCTTTCCTTTTATGGTTAGTGCTTTCTCTGTTCTGTTTAAGAAATCTTGGCCCACCCATGTTATTGTTTTCCTGACTGTCAGAGAATTTTCAGCCAATGTCTTGTCTGCTCTGTTATTTCTGACCCATGGCCTGCCCTGACCCCTTCTACTGTATATTCCTCAAAGCCTTCTTATCTGCCCAAATCGATGATCTGCTGACTGATGGATCTTATTACTCCCTGTTTCTCGGGCTCACCTGTTTGTTCTCAGCATGAGTACCATTTTCCGCAGGCAGCCATCCTTTCTCTGACTTGTTGTGGCCATTCTTGGAGGACGGCGATAATGTCCTTGCGTCCTTGTGGTTTTAAACAGAAAATTCAGTATAAAGCCAACAAGACGTCTTGAAGAGGAGCAGTTCCACTAGAGCTGTCATTTATTAGCTTCTGTGGAAATGTGCCATCAGGAAAAATTTTAAAAATGTACATTACGCGTTTCTCTGCCCAGAGTTGTCCTTGGAGGGCACTAGAGGTCAAACCTGGGAAGAGGGAAAAGCCAGAGGGGCCTATTGGGACCTTGTAGCTGCTGGACAGAGCCGGGACTGGCAGGCACCGTGGAGTGTGGGCCATCCAGAGAGCAGATAAAGTTGACAACTTTAAAGCAGAAGAGAGGAAAAGAGCTTCCATCCCTCTTATGTTTCTGTATCTGATTAAGTCATGTGGGTGCTGTGGCTGGGAAGAGCCGTTCCCAGGTGCTGGCCCATGTGGAGTCTGTGCAGCAGGCAGAGAGGCTCACCCTGGAAGACTTGCACCCCACGAGGCCGTCTTCCCTGCCGCCGTCCTCGGAATGCGCCACCTGGCAGCTCCTTTGTCCTTAAGCATGGACCCAGGGCCCCTGTGAAGGAGGAGGAAACTCAGCTCACCCTAGTTAATGGAAGGAAACCGAGGTAACTAAGAGCAGGTAAATACAGCCACGGGTACCTCTGCAACCAGTGTAGCAAGTTTTGCATGTCAATCCCACCTCCAACCCTCCAGAATTAGGAGCATGTGCAGAAGTGAGCCAAGACCCAGGCCGGAGCCCTCCGTCCCCAGAAAGGCCGGCCTCCGAGGCTGGCCCTTGGCTGGCATCAGGCACATGGATGCGGGGAGGGTCTCACCACTGCCAGTCCTGCTGAGTGGCTCTGTGCCCCATCTGTGCAGACCTGGCCCCTGTGGAACACCTGCTCCCCCTTGGAGTTTGGGATTTTGCTGCGTGCCAGTCAGAGAGTGCTCACGTGCTCACTGACCTGCCCCCAGTAAAACCCTGGGCGCTGAGTCCCTAAGGGGATACTCGGGTGGACAGTTCACATGCACTGCCACAGCTCGCTGCTGGGGAGTCAAGCGGATCTCTGTGACTCCCCTGGGAGAGGGTTCTGCAAGCTGGTGCCTGGCTCCCCCGGACTGTGCCCTGGGTACCTCTTCCCATGCCGATCTTGCTCTGCGACCTTTCACTGTAACAAGTCCTGGCTACAAGTGTGACTATGTCCTGAGTTCTGTAGGTCCTCCTAGTGAGTCTGTGAACCTGGGGGTGCTGTTGGAGGCCCCCAGTTTGGACTCAGAGGAATATAAAAAGTAACATATCTGGAGCCCAGAGATGAACAAATATCCTTCCAGCTTCCTTTCCTGAGATTGCTTACAATGAACTTAAACTTGTCTACTCAAGACACCCTTAATTCACTGTGTGCTAAGCCGGGGTACTGAACCGGGGGAAGATTTTGCCCTTGTCTCTGGATCAATTCAGGGACGTTCATAAATGTATACATTAAGCCCCAAATTGTGTTATAAAGATTTCAGTGTGGCTGGAGTCCAGTATTTTTAAAATGAGGGTCAATGAAAGCTGGGTGGTAAAGAAGACATGACTTGGGTTGGATCTTAAGGATGGTGTGGCCGGCAGAATAATAGCCACAAAGACATCTATGTCCTAATCTGTCAGTCTTGGGAATGTTACCTTACTGACAAAGGAAAATGGAATTAAGGTTGCTAATCAGCTGACCTGAAGGTAGGGAGAGTGTCCTGGATTATCCAGGTGGAAAATGTATATCCACCCAATATAATCCCAGGGTACTTAAATGTGGAAGAGGGATCTCTTAGTCTCTTTGGGCTGCTATAACCAAACACATGGACTGGGTGGCATATAAGGAACCCAAATCTATCTCTCACAGTTCTGGAGACTGAGAAGTCCAAGACGAAGCTGCGGGCAAATGTGGTGTCTGGTGAGGGCCCGCTTCCTACATGGCTGCCTTTTCGCTGTGTGTCCTCGTGGTGGAAGGTGGAGGGAGCTCCTTGGAGTCTCCTTTCTAATCCCATCATGTGGGCTCTACTGGCTTGACCTAATCCCCTCTCGACTGCCCCACCTCCCAGTGCCACCACCTTGGGAATTAGGATTCCAGGAAGTCACAGGGGGACATGAGCATTCAATCCATCCCAAGGTGGAGTGGAAAAGGGCTGCATGATGTGCTGTGAAAATCTGTCACTGCTGGTTTTGGAGATGGAGGAAGGGGCCCCAGCCAAGGAACGCAGCTTAGAGAAGCTCGAAGAGACAGAGGGCTATGGCTCTGCAGACTCTCTGCTTCCAGCCCAAGGAGACCTGCGTTGGATTTCTGACCTCCAGAACTGAAAAACAGTAAGTGTGTGTTGTTATAAACCATTCAGTTTTTGGTAATGGTATAGCAGCCATAGGCAATGAATAGAGATTTGTAGGATTTTTTTTTTTTAATGAAGGTAAGAACAGTAAAAGGGACGGGGCTGCAGGTGGCTCCCTGGTCTCAGTGCCACCACCCAGGGCCTCCCTTGCCCTATAGCTCTCCAGGGTAGGAGTCAGAGCCCTGCTGTAGGTGGACTTGGCTTGTTCAGGAGTGAGTTGACACCTATTCTCTCAGCAAGCATGTTTCAGAGCTCTCTGAACCCCCTTATCTAATTGGCTTGGAAAGTGAGAGGGAGAAGTGGGGCCTTGAAAATGCATCTGCTCTCTCCTGAGAACTCCCTTCACCGACCCCCTTAGCTGGTCCCCACCCCAGGCCCCACATTAATCCTCACTAATCCTAAGAGGCAGGAAGGATAGGATTGCCCTTTCTGTAGATCAAATAACAGTTGGATATTGGTTATTTCACATAATATCATCATCAATGCCATTATACAGATGGGGAAACCAAGGCCCAGGAGGGTTAAGTCATTTGCTCAAGATCGCACATTTAATCGGGGAACTTGAAACGGCACTGGGGCCTGGCTCCTTCTAACTGCTGTGACAGGCCGCTCGCCATGGAAGGCGGCTCCTGCTGGATGATGTAAGAGACGAGGTGTAGAGTATGGTTTTTAGATGCCCAGATGCACAGAGAGAAAAGCTTAAGCTAGGGGGACACCGAGTAGGACAATCAGGGACGTGATGTGGAGGCTGGGAGGTGGGTAGGATGATGCAAGGCCAGCAGGTGACTGGAGAGGAAGGAATGATCAGAGAGACACTTTGTTTCTCAGGTCTCCTGTCCTTGGCACCATACCTACCATTTAGCAGTTGCTCAATAAATGCTCATTAAGTAAGAACAGAACTAAACAGATAAGGTTGGAAGTTGTTCTTAGGCAGTTGAAAACATGGGCTTTCATGAGCAGCTTTAATCAAGCCAGTATATTGGGAACTATCCCTGTAATGTATATAGTGATACCTACTGCCAGTAATAGGTGATGTGACTCTTCCACTGCTGACTTCTCTGTATTCGCTTGCACCTGTCTTTACTCTAGCGGAGTGTTGAGTGGAAATTTGAGCACACATTTTGTGCAGTGGGCAGGTTTTGCAGGTAATCTGTGTGGGGCCTCAGGGGCACATCTGTGAAAAGATGTGAGTATAAACATACATAGCAGGCTCTTTTAAGAACTTCTTAGGTCCTAGGCACTGGGAATTCTGGAAACTCATCCCACATCAAACCAAATGTATTAAAATATTCCCACATTATCTAAATACTTTTAAGGAATGTCAGCTTTAAATAATAGTTTTAATTTGAAATTATTTGGTGATGGAGGACTAGTTTAACTTATGGTTGTTATAACTTCCCTGAAATCACGGTATTAGGACATTCTTACCAAATGATTTCTAATCTAACACATGGGTTTCAAACATAATGAAATGTTTATCAACAAATAAACTTTAATTGCGAAGCTGACATGTCATGTTTTGGGGACCTTTCTTTAACATTTATTAATTTCAAATCTGCAGGGTTTTTTTGCATTTTGGGGTCAATACAAGTTTCCAGTCGCAATTTCACAGGTCCTCGAAAAGCTTAATGAATAATGGCCCCATAAACTGCTTGTGTATGATTGGCCAACAAGGCAATAAAAGTCTTAGATTCATTTTCCTCTATTCTAAGGCCACCTCAGAACGGAACTTGGGAAAATAGGTCTCTTTCCTTCTGTTTCCAGGACTTTCTCATTTCTGTCACCGGTGTTACTCCCCCTGCACTCACACATACTTACGGTCAAGGCCAGTTAACATCTGAGAGAGGATGGAAACTGAGGACACCTTTCCTGGGCACTATCGATGTTTTCTGGGGAAAGGCACCGTCAATGAGGGTTTCCCTAATTGGACATTTCTGGCGCTCACATGCTAGACACTCCAGTTTGTATTTCTCCTTTTCAGAGGGCAGGGGCTGCAGACCCGTCCTGGGCTGGTCCTGTCCCGGCACTCGGCCCACTGCAGGGGGCTGGCCGGCCCCTCGCGCGGGCGCCGCCCCTGCTCCATCCAGCTTGCCGCTCGGCGGCCGGGCGGCCGGGACGGCCTGGGGGGACCGGCCTCTGCCCCCACGCACCTCCTGCTCCGCCGTCCCAGCCCTGCCCTCCGCCTGGCTGGAGGACGCCCCCGCGCCTCTCGGGAATTTCTGCGGGACCCCGCTTCCGGGCCGCCCCCGGACCTCGGCGCAGACCCCGGAAGACGCGCGGAGAGCCAGCGGCCGCCGCCCCTCACTGGGCCATTTCTCGGAAAGCCGAGGGCTTCGAAGAAGGCGGGCAGGATAGGCCACGCCCATTGGGCGGCCCCGGTAGCTCTCTCACGCCAATTGGTGGCCGCGGCCGTCGCTCGCACGCCGGACCCGCCCCC
Organism: Smutsia gigantea; assembly: GCA_032199065.1. Lineage (NCBI taxonomy): Eukaryota > Metazoa > Chordata > Mammalia > Pholidota > Manidae > Smutsia > Smutsia gigantea. Next base: position 108,268 of record JAVSCE010010352.1, read on the forward strand.
GCCTTTAAAGCCACGGCTGTGCCGAGCAAGCAGCCGATCGCCGGAGCGCGGCTGCGAGCGTGGGAACTCCGGCGGAGGCGAAGGCGGGCGGCGCGCGGCGCGGCGGCAGGTAGGCAGGCGGCTGGGCCGCTCCCACCCTCCTCGGTCCCTCCCGAGGCCTAATCGAAAGCTCCCCAAATTGGCCGATGCTTTAGAAATCTCATTTTCTTGGACGCGGGCTTGCGCCGAGGGCTTTGGAGTGGCCAGGGGCGCAGGGATGTCCTGCGCCTTCGTCGGGAGACCCGCTCCGTGAGCCCACGCCCCACCTCCGGGACGGCGCCCGGGTGCGGCGGCGGGGCTCAGCTGGAGAGCCGGCCCGTCGGACCCTCTCTCTGGTCGACGACATTCAGATTTCCGAAGGGGCTGGAGGTGTCCGCGGCCGCTGCGGCCGCCGTCTCCCAGCCGTGCCCGCGAGCAGGGCCGCGCGGGGGCCGCGGCTGGGCGGCCCTCCTGCGGGGAGGGGGCGCTTGCCCGGGGCTGTGCAGCGCCTTGCGAGGGGAGCCGGAGGCCGGGCTCGCCGGGTTTCAAACTGTCCGCCGACACGCGGGGATGTAACAGCCGCTTGCTCTCACCTCGGTGGGAAGCGGTCCTTAAACGGCGGCTCTGACTCCTGGCAGGACTCTCACGGAGACCACTGCGCGTGTCGCAGCCATTTCAGCCGGACTGCGGCCGAGGGTGACGAGGCCTTGATGCTTTGGTCTCGTGGGGACGGAGGTCTGTCGCGGCCACGGCGAGTGCCCCGGGGCGCTGGGCCGTGTGGGAGACGGGGAGCCTCAGCACATCCCGGGAACCGGGCCGGGCGGGCCCAGGGCAGCCTCATCACCTCCCGCCGGGGACGCCGGCCCTGGGCCCGTTTATGGGGATGATTAGCTCCAGATAGGAATTTGCCCATAAGAAGAATTATTACCTAAAAATCAAGGAAGAGGAAGTTATAAACATGTGACTAGGCTTATAAATTTTTCCTGGCTCTGCATTTGGTGGAATTAATTAATTAGTGTTCAACAGATCATTATGGATGATCACTGTACTAGAATCGTAGGCTTTGAATGCTACTTAGAATCTTGGAGGTGATCTCAGTGAAAATCCGGGTGGGGCGGGCCATGTGCTGAGATCGCATGACTTAACCAAGGCTTTTCTCTGCAGGGTGAGTAAAATAAGATCTGAGGTGCCTGTCTGGGCCTCAGTTTTTACTCTTTTGAAGAAAGAGGGGCTGGATTAGATGATTTCTTCAGAGTTCTCCAGCACATCTATTTCATTACTCTTCCTCTCAATGCCATCTCTCTCGCTGTCTTTCCTCTTTGTCTTGTAGATCACCAAGACACTTGTTCTTAACGATTTTGGGGTTATGAATCCATCAGAAGTCCTGATAGGAAGGTACTGACGCACTTTCTAGAGAAACACCCATATGAACAGCATTTTGCTTTTTATTTCAGGAGGCTCCTGGAGCGTGGGTATAGTTTGAACCTTGTCCTAAGGGGCTGAGCAAAATGCTGGCGGTCGGGAACACCTCGGTTACTTGACGGAGCTGCAGACACCAGTCCTGTTGTGCGCTGGCCCCCAACTCCCTGGTCCGCGCAGCTCATCCCTCACTTTAGAGGACATCCTGCATCTGTCCTCAGGAAGGATCTGTTGGAATTTGTGCCCTAAGTTATTTTCTGGGGTTGCTGGTGTCATTCCATTTCTCTCACTAGGTGGCCCTCCCAAACCTGTCCCTTCTCATTTATAAGCCCAAGGGACTGCTTTAGAATTCTGGGATGCTTGAGAGCCATTCACTGTGCAGGTGAGGAGCACCTAGAGGGGTTCAAATGACTGTCCCAAGAGCTTTTTCCAGAGTCTGCAGCTTCCAGATCCATGTCCAGTTCCTATTTCACACACTTTTCCCCTTTAAGTCTACCTGGGGTGGTTGGGTGAAAAAGGTACGTTGGCATTGGGCTCATGGGACCTTACCTTCCCTGGGACCTGGACCCCTTTTTGACCCCACAGTCACCTGTAGGTCAGGTTTCCAAAACACCCACTTTTTGCTTTATGGACCTCATGATTCTAGGTGTGACTGTATTCTTGGGGACATTATGTCTTGTCACTGTGGATTGTTCCAAACTTGTTTGCTTGAAGAAGTCACATTTTAATCAGAAGAAGAGAAATGCTTTTTTTTTTGGGTGGGCGTCTCTCCAACTGCCTAGGGGATTTCCACCCCGTTCTTTTAAATGTGGGCTGTGAGTTGATATGGATAATTGTGTTCTCTTTCTGTGCTGTTGGGAAAGCTGCCTGTTCTGGTAAGAATGTTCTTCCAAGGGATATCTTTGGGTGCCTGGGACGGTGAGGTCCCCAGACCCTGGTGCCTTCTGGAAGAGTCTAGCCTGGCCCTCTTGGCTCTGTAGCTACAGTTGATTTCATCATTGTTGGTCCAACTGGTCATAAGAATTCCCAAGGAAGAAAGTTGGGGTAATAATAACATCTGTTATTTAGAGAGAATCCTCTAACGCCCAGGCACTGTCCCAGGGGTTTCACATGCATCATCTGAGTGTTCCCTGCAGGGAGGCTGAGTACCCACAGTATCCCTGAGTTTCAGCTCGGGTAGCTGACACTCGAGGGTGAATGAGGACCCAGGGTCACTCAGCTGAGAGATGGCGGGACTCCAGCTCTGTCTCATTCCCAAACTCATGCTCTTATCACTAAACCAGCTGTGAAAGGACAATCTGGAAGGGATAGCCTTGGAGAGTTCCTCTTTCTCAGCACAAATGTCATGGGCACTTGTGGACACTGGTCAGACTGGGCATCACACAACGGAATTGGCTGTTGGAGTGATGGGCTGCTCATTGAAAGGACCTGAAAATGTAGAAGTGACTTTCCCCCATCTTGTGCTGACAATGGGCTGAGGCTGTCCGACGTACCTGTGTGTGCCTGAAACAGAACATGAGGTGCATGCTGGGAGAGCCTCAGGTGGGCAGCGTCAGTGTCCAGCAAACTGCGTCCGGCAAACTGCGGGTTTCCCAGGGAGCTTTCAGTTTTGATTCCAGGGTTGGAGGTCCTGGGGACAAGCATTGTGTCCTCACAGCAGGTGGCCCAGAGTCCCTGGATCTGTGGGTTTCCCCCAAGCCATGCCGTGTTGGCCACACCTGTGTCGTGACCCTGTGATTCTCCTGTTAGCTAGCTGTTCTTGGCTGTTAAGCACACAGGTGCTGTGATTAATGAGACAATATTTATAATATCATGGAATACGTTTTTTTCTGTCAAGGATGTGTGACCGGAATGGTGGCCGGCGGCTTCGGCAGTGGCTGATCGAGCAAATTGACAGCAACATGTACCCAGGGCTGATTTGGGAAAATGATGAGAAGAGCATGTTCCGGATCCCCTGGAAACACGCTGGCAAACAAGATTACAATCAGGAAGTAGACGCCTCCATTTTCAAGGTAAAGACTTGAACTCCTTCCCCTGACCCGGGCTGGTGGAGGTGTTGAGTGATGTCCTCCTTATTTACTTGAAAAGGTATCCAATTTTTTAAAACAAACTTTGAGTTTCTGAATGTGTCTCAAAAAAATATCCTAGGTGATTTTATATCTCTTATGTGACTTAACCCCTTTTGAGGTCGGTTGTATATTGTTGGCATTTTCCTGATGAGGAAATTGAGGGCACTTTCTTTATCCACACTACATTTCTTTTGCACTAGCAAACAGAGAGAAAATACTTCTTTGAGGCTCTGAGACTAAGACCTTTTCCCTCTGGGCTCCTTTATAAATTCCATTTAGAATTCTAGGAAGGGTTTGTCTTCATTCTTTCAAAGTTACTACTTCCGGTTGGCAATGTTAGGGTCAGCACAGATGAGAGAGACACCATCTGTCATTGCTTCTGGGGCCACATCATGTAGCATGTCCTGAACCTGCAGCACATGTCTAAAAATAGCTGTACTTCCCTTGAGAATAGTAAGTACCCTAAGCAGGAGAGACACGCCGTTTAGTTCTGCCAATTGAATTGTGACAGCTGGTGCTGACGGAGTTTGCCCCGGGCTATGCCCAGCCCCACGTGCTCTGTTTTGTTTCCTTCTCACACGATCCTATGCAGGAGGTACTGTTCTTGTTCTTGCCTGTAGAGGCACCGAGAGCAGAAGTGATTGTCCAAGATCTCACAGCTCCTAGATGACGGAGCCAGCATTTGTACCTGGGCAGCCCAACCACGAGCCCATGCTCCCAACCCCTAGCAGTACCGCCAAACAGATTTCTGCCGTTACACCTAGATGCAGGCCGCAGCATTAGCGGGGAGCCCAGCTTTGTAGCCCATCTGGTCATCAGAGGCCCCGGTGGGCCTACGGTGCCAGGAGTGCAGGCCCCACCCCCTGGGCAATTTGGAGCCTGAGGTCAAGGTGAGCCCAAGCTTCCATGTTTGCAAACAGATGCACCACAGGTGGTCTGACTCAGAGCCCAGGTTGCAAATGGCTGCCTCCTATGTGTACTTGTTCTGTGGGAATTTAGGAGCCAGAGACGGGGAGGAGAGAGTGAGTGAGTTGGGGAGGGATGGGGAGGCTGAGTTGTGGAGGGCCGGAGTGGGCCAGACAGACCCCAACCTGTCGATGAGTGAGGGGAGTGAAGGCCTGTGGGACCCCAGAGCACATTGGACTCTTAGCCAGGGATGGCTGTCTTCTGACACAAAACCCCAAAATGACAAACAGTCATATCTTGGCCCCAGAGTGGAGCTTAAGTAGGTCCGAGTTGGCTTAAGAAGCAGTTCAGTCCTGCAGGTCTCTGTCTGGCATTTGCAGGGGCTGCAAGTTTGAGCATGCTGGTAAATCTGTAACCTGGGTAGGGCATCTGCTGCCAGTTACTGGCCCTCTCCAAGAAAAGGGGCACATGTGGACGGTTTGCATTCATCTTGTGTGCCCCACATGGCCTGGATGTCTGGCAAACTCTTCCCATCCGGGAACCCCGGTCAAAGCCTGGACCCGGCCAGAGCCGCAGGGCCAGTGCCTCCTTTCTCACTCTGGGTGTGACTCTATCCTGTGGAAGTTTGCCTTTGGCGTCATGGTAGGCTTCTCTTGGGAAGGGTTCTGGCTAAATTTCGACTGTACCCAAGGCCCACCCAGCCAGCAGAGAGGGCTGCATGCCAGGGCTGCTCACCCCCGCACTGTTGACTTCTAGGGCCCAATAATTCCTTGTCATGGGTGCATCTTGGGTACTGTAGGACATTTAGCAGTGCCCCTGGCCTGGACCCATCGGATTCCAGGAGCACCCTCTCTCCGGTGTGACGGCCAGAAATGCCTTGGGCACTGCCAGATGTACCCTCTTCTGTCCCCGCTGAGAACCTGCTAGGGTCTGACTGTGGCTGGGATGGAGAGTCAGGCCCTGAGGCCCTGGGGCAGATTGGTCCACTGGGGCCGGGGGTGGGCCAGCAGGCTGCCTGGCCCTGGCTGTGGCATCTCCCTTTGCCCTGCACTCTGCTTCAGCTTAGCTCTGGGGGGAATGAAATAAAGCCCCAGATTTATGCATCTTATGCAATGTTCTTCATGGCCGTTTCAACAGCGTTGAGAAAAATGTGCAAGATTCCCGATGTTTCCGTCGATTTCGCAGTTGCTCAGTGTGGCAATCTGAAATGAGTCTACAATCTCAGCAGGAACGGGGGCAGGAGGGAGACTGGGTACCCACTCAGAGCTGGGTGGCCATCAGGAGGGCCAGAGCCTGGGCTGGTGAAAACAGAAGGCAGAACCCGTGTGGGGTGTCCGCGAGATGGGCTTGCTCCTTCCCGTCCTCTTAGGGGCGGAGCTCCGCCATGTCGACCAGGCAGATTCTGGCCGTTGGAAGAAGTCAGCAGACAGGCCTTTCTTAGATGGAGCTGTTGAAGGGTTTCTTGGTTAAGTAGAAATCCTTTAGTTTCCAACATTCAGAGAAATCCTTTCAAATATTTGTGAGTTAAGAAAAAAAGGTCTGTTTTCTGCCTCAGTGAGCGGATCATAAGAAGCCTCTTAAATTGGAGACGCCTTCGTTCTCTGCAGGCGTCCTTCTGAGGTCAGCCCCAGGGTGTAGACGGAGGCGGGAGACTGAAAAAGACGAAGATGGGCAGCTCAGTGTCCGCTTCCTGAGTATACTGACCAGGGCCTCATCTCAGCTCATATTTATTTTTAAGAGTATTTTGCTTCCTTTTCATAAAATTGAGGGGGAAATCTAGTTAACTGGGGTGAGGATTTTCCGATGGTCCTCACTGACAGGCACTGTGATAGCCTACACGAATCAGAACTTGCCTAGTAGCACAGACATTCAAACCCAGTACGTCTTTGAGGAAAAGAATAGCCTTTGGTTTTAAAGCACAAGATGAGACACAAACATGAAGTCAGGAAGAGTCCGTGGTGCCGGCAGGTGCTGAGTGCTGTGAGCGCGGGGCTTGCAGGATGGGAGACGTGTGGCCCAGGGAGGCCGCATGGCCGTGGGGGCCTCAGCTTCCTGGCTGATGTCAGCTCCAGAAGGTTCTGGAGAGATTGCCCCGCTAAGCTCATCTTTTGGAGTTGGCCAGGGAGCCCCAAGAAGGGCTGAGGGTGGGTGGCAAGCACATGGCAGGTGACTGTGAGAGTGCCCCATAAGCCATGCGTTCCAGATAAATCCCAGCTGGTCCTCACGTCAAATCCATGCTCTTCATGGTCCGTTTGTAAAAATGATTACTCCAGTGGTTTGCAAGCACGTATACGTTTGTGCGTGTCTGTGTGTGTGTGTGTGATGATTTTGTCTCCCTGGGGGACACATGGCAGTGTCTGGAGACATTTTTTGGTTGTCACAAGGTAGGGGTGGGGATGCTACTGGTGTCTAGTGGGTGGAGGCCAAGGGTGCTCCTAGATGCCCAACCGCACCCAGGACAGCGCCCACCGCAGGGAGTGATCCAGCCCCATAGGTCACTAGTGCTGAGATGGAGAAACTCCCAATTTAACGTAATAAAAATGGGAAGTTATTGCTCAATATGTACATAGTTTATGCTTATATTTCTTTGGAAAAAATAAATCAATGCGTGGTCAGCGATGCAGTTAATAAACGATTGAAAAAGATTGAAAAGGGTTGGAATCCATTTACTTTCGAACCTATTGCTACAGGGGAGTTTTGCATATATGTCAGGAAGGAAATGACCGCCCATGTTTGTAGGAATGTTCTTCCAGTTTCTTCGGACAGAGATGCAAAATCTGGGCTCAGGGCATCCACGGAGGAGGAAGCAGTGTCACTGAGCAGAGTCCTGTATGAGGGGACAAGGCCAGGACTCTCAAATGGAGCTGTGACTCACTGGGGTGTTAAGGTATTTCTGGAGGGGTGGCCTCCTCGCCACCTAAGCCAGGGTCTCTGGGATTCTGGCTAAAGATGCAGATTTCTAGACCTAACCCACATCCACCAAATGAGGGTCTTGAGGAGCAGGGCCCAGGAATCTGCATTTCACATGCATCCCAGGGGATTGGTAAATGCATTCAGCTCAGGAACAGTGGAAATCCACTGGGGTGGAAGTTGGAACAGCTGATGCTTAATCCCCGACCTGGTCACCTTGGAAAGGTTACCTCTGGGAACTGCCTTTTCCTGAGTAGGTGGTAAGAATTCCCTCCAGATGTCATTATTTTAGGCTGAAACACATCTGGTTCTGACTCATACCAAAACTCGTTTTTACCTGACAGAGACCTCCTGATCCATGTGTCTGTATCCCAGCTTTGAAACCTTTAAACTGTACCCATTCACATGTTTGAAGTTTTTTCTAAATACTGCGCTGTTCTGCGTTTTGACTTTTTAAGTTTCCAGCTTTGAATTTCTGTTCCCAGTTCAGATTCTAAGGTTTGGAGGGGTCAGAAAACGGAGCTCTGGATAAACCAACAGAGAGGGAAAACATTTCATTGCATTTTAAACAGTGCCCTGGGGGTGGGGAGTGGGGAAGTTTAGAACAAATGCCAAAATGCAAAACAAAATTCTATTAAAAGTAGCAGGCAGTGGACAACCACAGTCAGACTTTTTGCAAATGTTCCCTCTTCAGTGCTAAGTTTTAGCTAAGAGTTGATTTGAAAGAGCAACAAATTGTTCTTTGTTTTGAACATTCTAGTGAAACCATGTGCTACTTCCTCTTTGTACTTCTTGACCTGAGGCTCCTCCTGGCCCTCCGGTCCTTGCCAAGAAGCAGATCGAACTCGTGTGTGTGCGCTCACGCGCGTGTGTGTGTGTGTGTGTGTGTGTGTGTGTGTGTGTGAAAGATGGCTTGGGTCTGGGTTCGAATTCCCTCTTAGTTGGGCCATCTGGGGGGACCCTTTCCTGCCTGGGACTTTTCAGATCTGTCAGAGGAAGCGGCCTGGTTGAGGTCTGAGGCCTGAAATTCCTTGAATATGGTTTGATGGCCAAAAATGACTCTCAGGAGGGCACACATGTGCTGGTGCTGTCTATGGCCGTGGGTGTCTGTGGCCTAGGGGCCGGCTGTGTATTTCATGTGCCTCTTTTTCTTCCCTCAGGCCTGGGCAGTGTTTAAAGGGAAGTTCAAGGAAGGGGACAAGGCTGAACCAGCCACGTGGAAGACAAGGCTGCGCTGCGCTTTGAACAAGAGCCCAGATTTTGAGGAAGTGACAGACCGGTCCCAGCTGGACATTTCTGAGCCATACAAAGTTTACCGCATCGTTCCCGAGGAAGAGCAAAAATGTAACTATCCTTTCTGGGCGCTCAGCCCAGCAGAGGCTGTGCAGCGGGCAGCCCCCACCGGCGAGCTCGGGTCTGGGGTCAAGGTCGTCGCCCACGGGGTCCACGGCGAGCGGTTTCAGCTAAACAAAACAGTACTCTCCTTTGTATAAGCAGACACTGAGATCCCTTTCCGCTGACCTTGCCCACCCTCTGCTGACCAAGGGCAGCTTCCAGTTGACCGAGAGGCAGTGGACGGGTGGAACGGGCTGGGAGACCAGGCTGCAGCAACTCTCCTGCTCGCTGCCAGCGGACCAGGAGCGCTTTGTGTGACCTGCCTGGGCTCTGCGATGGGGCTATACAGGAGCAAGGATTCCCTGACAGTGTGGACGAGGAATTCCTTTTGTTTTCTAGCAACCCACAGAGGTGGCTGGGGGAAAATAAGGTGGACAAAGAAGGGATGATGATACAGATTGAGAGTACAGTTATTGAATGACTTTGCAGGCAACGGCACTGCCGGCTTCCTTGCTGGAGGTTGGATATGCCACAGAGTACTGTTAGGTCCTGACCGTTGTTTGGGAACTGTGGGATGTGGTACTTCCCAAAGTCCCTTCCAGTTCTAAAATCCCAAGAAAGCCTTTGTGAGGAGATTAAAGCAGGGAGACCCTCAGACCCCAGGCCTCCTTCCGTGCTCTGGTCGGACATCACTCATCAGTCAGGATGTACTGAGCTCAGCGCTGGCCTCCGAATCCTTCTCAGAGTGGCAGGCTGTGAATCAGAGTGGGCCCCTGGGACGCAGCAGTCTGGTTACCGTTCGACTGGGCAACACAACAGAGTCTGGGGGTATCTGTTTTACTGGTCATTTGTAGCTCGATTGTCCGTAGAGTCACAGTGAATTTACTGAGTCTGAACCCTCATCCACGGTTACTAGTAAGTCCAGCAAAATGACCTTCCCCTGGAGAGGCAGATGGCCCTCAGGGAGGCCTCCTAAATAATATTCTGGGAGGCCTTTGAAAGGCCAAGCTTGGGTCTTTTTGCCTTATTTCCCGGTTTTGGATAACTTTTCTTCATCACAAAGAGAACTGTGGTTGGAAGGAATGGAGAACTTTTTCTCGATCCTCCACCTCCAGGACCAGCCAAGCTTGAACTGGCAGGGGACCCTCACTTGTTTATAGATTGGGGTGCAGCCAGCATCACCTGCAAGCGTGGCTGTTAAAGAAGAAACAGCAAGTCCTCAGGGGGCACAGAAACGTGACATTTGCATAATGTCTTATTGGGCCCATGCTGCTGTGTCCTTCAGTGGTTTGCAAGCTACGTTGGTGGGGCCCCACCTGCCCCGCTTCCCCCATCAACAGCTTCTAGGTGAATTCTTGAATCTATCAAAATGGAATAAAAATTCAGTCCGGATGAAATAATGGATCCATTCTATACCTCACTGGGACTAGCAAATCCCAGCAGACAAGTGTTTGCTGGTCGTGACACATCTCACAGTGATGGACTCAGGCGAGTTCCTGGTCGGGGAAGGGGTGTCCGGGAGAAGTGAGCTGGCCCGGAGTGCTTGTGTGGGCCAGGCACCTGCCTTCAGTGCTTCCTGAGGAAGGCGAGTCTCATGGTGTGCTGGGAATGTGCATGGTGTGTATACAGATGCACACGTGTGTGTTTAGAGGCACAAAAAGAGATTTCCTCCCAATTAACTTTAAAAAATGACTCCAGCCTGCAAACCCATTTTGCCAGGAAGTCTTTGAGTGTCTTCGGATGCTCCAGTTCGTAAATGTAACCTCTGTAGGGTGTTGGGCTCCTGGTGTAAAGCGTATCTGATGTGAGTTATATCGCAGGAGATGGAGGAGACCAAGCGCTCTCCTTGCCCCCTGCGCGTCGGACACAACCACCAACATCTGTCTTTTGATTGCTGATCAGGTGACTAAGGAAGCGTGGGAAAAGATTTCTAGGCCTTTTCCAAATGAATGAAGACACTGACTTCTTTCCTTCAACTCAACAATTAGAAGGCACTGATTATGCCTTGAGGACAAATGATGGCTCTGTGCCATTTGTCATGTATGTGTTTGGTTCTCCACAGGCAAGCTGGGCATGGCGACTCCTGGCTGTGCGAATGAAGTTCCGGAGATGGAGTGTGGCCGCTCTGAAATCGAGGAGCTGATCAAGGAGGTAAGGGGATAATGTCTCCAGGGTCTGGCCCGACTGCAGAAGCTGTGTGCGTTTTGGTGAGGAGCAGCATGCTCTTGCCCTACTGAGGCGTCCAGAGCCTCGGGCTTCCTGGGAAGCAGCTCCTCCACCCCGCAGGGACAGGACAGGGGTGGGCCACCCTCACAGGCCAGGCTCGCTGTATGGTCAGCCTCTTTACCTTGCACGTCCCCCTTCCTCCCGATGGCTGGGGCTGAGCTGCCTGCTCCGCGTCAGGGAAGTTTCCTCAAGCTCTAAACTTTTCATTTTTCACACATTTTGAAGAGAAGCCTTTTAAATGCATCCTGTATTCCCTTGCCATTTTAGGGAGGCTACAATGAATGAGACAGAAATGCCCTTGCTGCTTGGGGTTGTTGTTATGACATGGATTATGGTACTAGCTCCCCTAGGCGGGCGGCCCAGCTCATCTGCAGTTTTCCATCCTTGATGGGTTGGAAAGCTAGGCACCCGAGCTTGTTAGAATTGTATGTAAACTCATAGTCAAGAGGCTGTAAGTAAAGGCTGAATGGGATCTCCTTCGACAAAACATACAGGTTTTTGAATGACACTTGTAGCTACATGGATGCCCTTTATTCTGCCATTAACTATATTTTTATGGGTATTACATGGTGGACACCGGGTAGCTAAAATAATCCCACACAGCTCTTGCAAAAGGGTATGTGGCTGCATAGAAATTTTTTTTAATACTCACATGGCAACACAAGGATCCTCAGAAGCAGCCGGGCTGCCAGAGAAGGCAGATGACCGACCGTGCCTTGCGCTGAGCCGCCTGGCCTCTCTGCAGACAGCAGCTGTTGAGTTTCGGGGGGTTGCCGGCAGCAGACTGAGTGAATTCCTGGCTCTGTGTCTCTTCAGCAGTGTCCCGCTTTCTGTACAAGGCCTTTCTGCCAACTCAGCTAAGAGAGGGAGGTAGCTGGTTCACACCCTGGGACCACAGGAAAAGTGGTTAATTGGGTTTATCAACGTCCTTTGAGGAATAGGTGAGAGAGGGAAAATCTACATGTGGGGCTTAGAGGGAAAAGGGCTGAAGCATGTCCAGCATCACTGTTCATTGGTGTCCCAGAATGTGCCCGCTTTTCCAGGCCATCAGGGCGGCTGGAAGACTGGCCATTCGGTTTTACAGGCAGTTCCATGTAAAAGGCCAATAAACTTACTAGGGCCCTGGAGAAGCTAGTAATTCTGTCACGCGGTTTGATTGCTAAGCCTGGTGCACTTACTGTCTTGGGCTTTTCAAGATGTAAAGTAAAACTTTCCTTTTGTCTCATGAGGTAAAGAGGACAGTGTGGTTTTAATTAAGCATAAACCATTCATCTTTACAAGCACTGGAGTCCCTTCGAGAGCCCAGTAACAGTACTTCTCTCCTCTCTCATCCCCGAACGCACAGCCCTCTGTGGACGATTACATGGGGATGGTCAAAAGGAGCCCTTCCCCACCGGAGGCCTGCAGGAGTCAGCTCCTCCCAGACTGGTGGATGCAGCAGCCCAGCGCAGGTGAGGGGGGCGGGGGGGAACAGCCGGGCTGCCCAGGTGCGGTGGGTGCCGAGCTCATTTGAAGGGGGATGATTAGGGCCTCCTGGCCTCTCAGACCTGTGGGGCAGGTGAGGCCCTGCCTCAATCTCTCCTTTATTGGAGGGCATGAGCCCAGAGACCGGGAGGCGACCGCTGGCCCAGCGGGCCTCAGAGGCTGCCAGGCTGTGGGGTGGCCGTGTTGGCGAAGGGGCCCTGGAGAGGACAGCCGTGTGCTGCAGGGACTCCTCCAGGAAAGCGAGCCCGGCCTCTGGACGGCAGCGTGCAGTCCAGTGACCCTCTGGGAGCAGGCCCTTGTGTGGGAAGGAAACGTGGCCCCACAGTGTCACACTGACACATGGCCCCACATGCCACAGCACAGAGGAAGTGTCTCCCCCCGAGCCATGCTGGTTGGGTTGAGGTCTGGTTTTCTGCATTTATGAAACACGGATCACCGTGCTGGGAAGGAAAAACACCAAATTCAGCGGAAGCCTGTGGCAGGGCCTCAGAAGCACGCCATGTGTGGCTTTTTAAGAAACTTCTGGAGGGGAGTGTTTGGGGAGGTTCCCTGCACACAGTTGGATCTGGCTGGTTCTGAATCTGCTTTTCTCCTTCTCTGGCAGGCTTGCCACTGGTGACGGGGTACACTGCCTATGACACACACCATTCAGGTACAGAGGTACTCTGGGCTGGGTGTGGGGGGTGTCAGCATTCTTGAAGACAAAGTACGAGGAACTTGTGTGGGCTTGTGAGGGTCCATGCATGAGCATGATATGGTGCCAGCAGGCCGGGACCCCATTCCTCCTTCCGTTGTTTGATTTAGGGTTGAGCAGGTGGCCTCTCCAGAGCGAGCTCTTCAGAGGCGTAAATACAGAGGAGAAAGTGTGGGACAGACACTCAAGGGTCAGCTCTTCCTTGCTTGTGTGACCCCAGACAGAGTAACTGAACCACTTGGAACCTCAGACTCCTCATCTATAAAGTAGAAACAATAACAGCTACCTCACCGGGGTGTTGTGAGGATTAAATGTTGTGTTGCTACAACTTCCTGGTAGGCGATATAGCAGATCAATGACTGTCACCAGTGTCACTTTCCTTTACTCTCTCCCACACCCCAGTTTATAATGATAGTCATACTAAGGAGGATGGTGGTGACAGTGAGGATGGTAGTGGTGGTGGTGAAGGTGTGATGGTGGTGGCAGTGGCAGCTGGCATTGAATGCCAACCGGGAGCCGTGACCAATGCCAAGACTTTCATGGCCTTATCTCCTTACTCCTTCCCGTCCCGTCTAGGTCGGTGCTGTTGTTCCATTGCACAGCCTCAGAGACCCTGGGCCTTCCAGCCTGTGGGCTGCAGGGCTGGGATAGGGCCCCAGACTGTCCTTTGCATGCTCCTGCTCCTTGCTGGCATGGTGCCCCGTGGTTGTCTAATCACACTGGGTACTTGGACTGAGCTCCTGCCAGGGGCCTCTGGGGTTTATGTTCAGAATCCTCGGCCATGTCTTGAGAGCAAAGGAAGCTGGTGTCTTCCCCAACAGCTGCTGTGATCTCTGAGAAGTGAATAACCTGACTCATCAGGATGGACCACAGAACGTTAGCATGGGGGGATGGGCGGCCTTGGCAGAGGAGGAAACAGGGCCCAGAGAGAAGTGTCTGACCAAGGCTCTCGGGGATGGGAGTTTCTGGGTGGTGATGGCAGATTCTCACTCTAGGAAGAAATGATAAAAAAAACAACACTCCTGTTCAGAGAGCTCTTAGGCATTGCACAGAAGCCCTGCAAGCTGGGGACTGTCATCCTTCACAGATGAGGAAACTGAGGCCTAGAGGTTAAATCACTCACCCAAGGTCACACAGCTGGGTTCAAACCCAGGCATCTGGCTTCAAGCCTGCTCTTGAGACTGTTTTCCACTGGGCAGCCACTCTGCTCACCAGAGGCCCAGCTCTGGGAGGCCCTGGGTCATGGGACCAGGCCTTTGACCTGGTTAGCTCCGGGCTATGGTCTGGGGAGTCTGCTGACCGATGCTTTCTGGGGCAGGAGAGTAGCTGGGCACGGGGAGCTTGGGTGGGGGGACGCCGTCCAAGGGGGAGGTTTCCTCCTTTGTGCCACAGCTGCCTCGGCGCACAGTGGGGGCACCAGCTCCCAGGCCTTGCCTCATGCTAAGACAATCCTAAAGCACCCTTCTAGAAGCTGTGGACTTTAGTACGTCTGTTCAGTTCCCACACACACACCCCACTGTGTAAATAGCTGATATCAGGGGTCCCCAGTTCTTTGTCCTGCAGGGACCCAGTAACGAGTGAGCTGGGCAGAAGCAGCCCAGATTGGGCCACGTGGAGCGCTGTGCCCATGGGGCTGTTCACCATGTGGACACCCTGGGGACACGCACACCCAGCCAGGCTCAACTGTCCCATTTTTCTAGAGAAACCAGAGGTCGGATTTTATGTGAAACCTTCCCCTATAAAATGTTGGCAACAGATCCACGTTGAGAGCATTCCACTGTGGGGCAGATCCAGGCTTGCCCAGGCGGCCAGTGTGTGTTCTTGACGGTGTGTATCTGAAGTGACTGGGGTGAAAGGACCACACTTGAACGCTGACAGCGGGGCCTGGTGCTTAAGAACGCAGATGTGGCGCTGGCCGGCAGGGAGGGAGTAAAGCCAGTCTCCCCACCTCAGCACTGTGCCGGCAGGACAAGCACTTGACCTGTCTACCTCAGTTTCCTTACCTGGAAAATGGGTGTAATAATGACTGGTTTCTACTTCCTGCGGTCGGCGTGAGGATTGAATGTGCTCATAGGCCCGTAGTGCTGGGCTCAGCACCTGTGTGTGCCGTGTGGACCACAGACTAGGATTTATAACTTTAGGAGTCTCATCTATGTGGCCCATCTTTTGTCCTGTTCCCCCAGTTTATTTAATTGTGGCTTAAATGGTGCTTTGAATGCGCTAAGTACAAATAGGTCAGGCCTCCCAGTCACCCGGCGAGGCGGCCACTATTACTCGCTCCACTTTCCCGATGGGGAAATGGAAGCGCAGAGGTAAAGTCACCTGCCCCAGGCCATACAGCTGGGACTGCGTGGTGGCAGGCGGCTCCAGGCTATGCTCCTGGCACCTTTGTGTGCGGCCCCTGCAGTCGGCCCGGCTCCCAGCAGGTGGGCGAGTCTGGAGGCACACGACGGGTCGCACGGGGGCTCTTAGAAACGAGGGAAGGCTGAGCCGAGTCACCTGGGGCCTTGGTGTGTTGCTCCCCTGTGGGTCTTCAGTGCCCAGTCAGGCCCACCCAGCTCGAGCCTTGTCTAAGCCTCCATCTAAGCCAGCGTCTTGGCAGTGGGGTCCCTAGGACAGCCCCACCTGGGCGTCGCTGGAACCCCTCACCTGCTGCTCCCTGTGGAGCAGCCGGTTCACACGGCTGAGAGGCGCTATGTGAGATAAAGCCTCGGCTGTGATGGGGCAAAGGGGCATGGTGGCGACGCAGGCATCTGGGGTGTTTCATTCATTTGGGACAAAGTTCAGAATTGTTTCCGAGCCAAGGAAGTAGATGGTGTCAAGTCACCAGGTGTGCAGATGTCGTGACCTTGGCATGGTGGGGAGGATGGCAGATGGGGAATAATGACATGGGGTCAGAAGCTGGCGTGCTGCCTACCTGCTGGGTAACCCCCATCTGGGCCTCGGTTCCCCAAGTGTCAAGTACATGAACTGGACAGAAGCACCTCAGCTCTGCCTCCCAACGCTGCATGATTCTAGAAAGTCATTTAACTCTGACATGGGAGAAAATGGAGCCTGTGAACAGTAGTGCGGAGTCTTGCTATTTGACTGAATGTTTGTTGAGCCAAGCCCAGTGGGAGGCCCTAAGGAATTAGGAGTGCACAGCAGCGTTAGTTACCTCAGGTGAGGTAGGTGGCCACCCACAGGGCTTGCCCTAATGGTTGCACAGGCCGTGCACTGCACAACTCTAGGGGGTGCCATGGAGTTGGGCAGTTCAGGGGGCAGCCCTGGACTGGTCTGGGGCCCTAAATGCTGATTCCTCCCCGAATTTAGCTGTTGTGTTCGTTCCTACCTTAGTTTAGAGGTTCCCAAACTTTAGTCACTTGAGCCCCACTTTTGCAATCTGTTTTCATATCTGAGCACCGCTTATCGATTATACTATTATTATGAACATCCAGTTGCTCTCTAAATATCATTTTTTAAAACTTGAATGTTTAAATGGGGACCATCCATCCCTGCCTGGAAAGGACACCCACTGCCACTTGCTGTAAGTAGGAGGTCAGGGGTCAAAGCAGGTCCAGTGAAACCCACTGCTCAGAAGTTCTGGCCCGATTGTCACCAGCTCAGAGCCCAAGTCCTACCCTTTGTTGAAAGGAGAGGTTGCTGGGTTAGGTGCTAAAGATCCACGGGCACTGGCTCGGGCTTTTCTTCTCGAGGTGAGGGATTGAGAGAATACCGAAAATGCGATCATCTTTTTCCTCGTTTAATGCTGTGTGTCCCTCTGTCACCTCACGTGTAGCACATTTTGGGGAACATTGCCTTAACTTGAATGTTTTTCAGACTCTTTCCTGAGAACAGGTTTGGATGAAGGGTTTCAGGGACATTTCTTAGTTTGAAATCCAGGGAACCCAGAGGGACTGAATTTGTCAAAAAAAGATTCCAGCTTTGTTTTCATGAACCTGGAATTCAAATCTAGCATTTTCTTCCAGTATGAATGTGAGCAACAGGCCACACTTTTATATAGCATATAAAACATATACATATATGTGGTATAACATATATGTGTTTATTGCATGATATTGTATAACAGGCTTTCAGTGGTGCCTGTGAGTTGGAGCTATTTTCCTGAGAAATTAAATGTCACAACATCATTTACCCTCAGTGTGGCCTGTAAATTATAGCAGTTGCTAGACCCGCCCCAGAACTATGGAGAGGACCATACTGGTCTTTTAGTTTTGAATCATTGGTTTCCTTAGTAAGTCCGTGTATTTATTCATGCTTTTAAAACCAGTTTCTAGAAGGAGTGCATGAACTTCCCCAGCATGTGCAAGAGATCCCAGGTCCACAAAAAGTTATCCCGCACCGTCTGGGAAGAAGAGGGGCTCTGGGCACTTGCACAGGAAGGACAGGGACCCCCTTCTCTGCAGCTCCTGACCCATCCCCTTCTTCCCTGCAGCCTTCTCCCAGATGGTCATCAGCTTCTACTACGGGGGGAGGCTGGTGGGCCAGACCACCACCACCTGCCCAGAGGGCTGCCGCCTGTCGCTGAGCCAGCCGGGCCTGCCCAGTGCCAAGCTCTGCGGGCCTGAGGGCCTGGAGCTGGTGCGTTTCCCACCGGCCGACGCCATCCCCAGTGAGCGGCAGCGGCAGGTGACGCGGAAGCTGTTCGGGCACCTGGAGCGAGGTGTGCTGCTGCAGAGCAGCCGGCAAGGTGTGCTCGTCAAGAGGTTGTGCCAAGGCCGCGTGTTCTACAGCGGCAACGCCGTGCTGTGTAAGGACAGACCCAACAAGCTGGAGCGCGACGAGGTCGTCAAGGTCTTCGACACCAGCCAGTTCTTCAGAGGTCTGTGGCTCTGGGTCCTGGAGGTCGTGCCCCTCCCCCGAGGGATAGCGCCCTCTGCATGTGAACCTGCCCAGCACTTTCTCACTGAGTGATTCTGGGGTGTCTCTGTGTGCCTCAACTTCCCTGAATGTGGAATGGGGTGTGCAGACACAGTTCCTTCCCGGCATGGCCGTGGGAGGAGTTTAAGAAACTTGGCATCTTGCAGCTCCCTTGTGGAGCGTCCTCACGCCCCGGGTACTGGTTAGAATTGCAGAGTCTCAGGCCCATTCCGGGCCTGCAGAATCAGAACCTGCATCCTGGCCAGGTCCCTGGAGATTAGTGTGCATGTCTTGAAACACGCTGACCTTGAGCGTGGAGCCCTCAGGACAGCACCTGCACATGGCAGTGTGGCCATGAGCTGTTAACATTGGGTGCTGCCTGTGACCAGGATCCCACCCTGCCTGTCCCCTGGCAGGTCAGGCCGTCTGAGGTCAGTCATTCTGGCTTCCTGCAGTGCTAGAGCTCTCTGCTCCTCTCCCTGTAACAGTGCTGGCTTGGGGCTGATGTCAACTTTCTCCTGCCACCCTGCCTGAGAACTCATGGGGACTTCCTGGGGAAGGGGCCCTGGGAAGGTGGGCGAGGTGGCATGTGTGTCCTTGCGTGTGAGGCACCGAGGGTCCACCTGGTGGAGAGGTGTTTGGGCCGGAAGTTGAGCTCCCCACCCCGCATGTCTTTGCAGAGCTGCAGCAGTTTTACAACCACCAGAGCAGGCTTCCCGACAGCAGGGTGGTGCTGTGCTTTGGAGAAGAGTTTCCGGACATGACCCCCTTGCGCTCCAAGCTCATTCTCGTGCAGGTAAAAGCAGACAGCCTCAGGGCCTGGGGCCGTATCTCTCAGCCCACACGTCAGGACTCACTTTATACTTGGGCTGGAGGACAGGTAGCAAGGATGGGGGTTCTCCACCTGTAGACAGAGCAGGCTGGGCGAGACCTTCCATTGTGGGAAGGTTCCATCTCTGAACCATCTTCTCATGTTCCAGGACTCTCACAGTCTGTTGTTCCCTTATCCCCTTGACTTTATTGAAAATTGAAACTTCCTTTTCAGAAAGATTCTACCTGTTAAGTTGCCTTCAGGTCTGAGTGACAGATTAGGGCTTTGCAAGCCCTTGTTCACCTTTAGCCAAAGGAATGAAACTCTAATGATGGAATTCTGGACACTGGCTAGCGAGGCTGGGACAACATTGGGAAAGTATGCATAGGAGTCTTTGCAGGAATACCGCTTGCTCTTTCTTTGCATCAGCCTCTTCTGGGTTCATTCATCTGGGACTCGTGGAGGTTCTGACTGTACGCAGCTGAGAACCTGGCTAGGCTCAAAGCAAGTCCCGCCTCATTGCCCGCCTCCATCTCCAACCTTGTGTGCCTTCTTTCCAGATTGAGCAACTCTACGTCCGGCAGCTGGTGGAAGAGGCTGGGAAGAGCTGTGGTGCTGGCTCCATGCTGCAGGCTCCCGAGGAGCCCCAGCCAGACCAGGTCTTCCGAATGTTCCCAGATATTTGTGCCTCACACCAGAGACCCTTTTTCAGAGAAAACCAGCAGATCACAGTTTAAGTCTCTCTCTGGGGCACACCCGCCCCCTCGCCTAGGTCCTGCATTTTGTTATTACAATTACTGTCGTAATTATTTAAGGGTATGGATCCCTCTGACCTGGGGTGGAAGCTGTCCTCTGCTCTTAATTTAGTAAGGGCATTCTCTGAGGATTCGGCGCTGAAAGCCCAGTGGTGGCCCAGTTCTCGTGCTGAGATACCAATGTTGAAGCACACTCTGAACCGGTCTGGGTGCTGTGACTATAACCTGTGATCGAAACATTTATTTCCTGAATTTTTTCCCGATTACCGTTAGTTGCTAGATTCTTTCAGCATTTTGGGTTAATTGATATTTCCAAAGGCCTGGCATTCAGTTTTACTAGCAAGTAGCTGCTTCCGGTCAAGAGCTCTGGAGTGTAAGATCCACTTGTCAGAGCCAGGCTGCTTTTTGTCATTATCTTTTGTTGGAGCTGTAGGTCGATGGTTTCATATGCTTGCTTCATTGTGAACTACCTTTTCAATTTAAGCATGTTAATAAGATTGAAAAATGTTTAAATACCAGCCTCCCTTGGATAAGTGAAAGCAAAGCTCTTGGCTTATTAGAATAATATTTGTTCTTCCTAGAATTTGGCGCCAGGAAAGTGGTTCTATCGCCAGGTGAGCTGCTGTGTTGTTACCCTCAGACGGTGAAAAGCTTCCCTTTGGTTCTTCATTGCCAGGAAGCTTAGAGCTAAATTTATTTTTTCATTTCTGTAATTAAGTCATCCCAGATACTGATCTCTATTCTTCTTTCTAAATGGCTTTGACCTGTTTTAAAAATATCTGTACTTTCAATTGTCCTTTTGTAAACGGCTCTGAATCTATTTTTTTTCTTTTACAAAGTGGGCAGAATAGAAATCACAAGTTCAAAAGCAGCTGGGGATTGAATAAGCATTCTGATTGTGCGTTAGATTCAGTCTTAGATTCCTCGAGCCGTTCATCAGCCGGCAGTGTTAGCATGTGGCCTGGCTGGAGTGGACTAGGGGTTGTGGATGGGATGGGACAGCTTCTCATTGCGGCCCTGGCTGTGGGGTGGGCCTTGCGGGGAGGGTGCCTCTCCCCAACCCTGGTCCTTCTCGAGGTTCAAGGTCCCCACTCCTCACCAAATTCTACTCTTCAGTTGAGTCATGTAGGGGATTCCAATGGAGAAGGCCCATGGTTAGCCCTGAAAGAATTACTGCCCAAACCTGTCCAGATGTTTGCCTTAAATCATGGTGCTCATCAGAAGCTAAGGCTGAAGACTGGGAGTGATGGCTGGGCTGAGGGATGGCCCTCCATGCAGTGCAGTGTGTCTTCACACCGCCTTAAAGGCCCTTCTGTGATTAAAATTCACCCGAACATTTTTTCTAAACAAAATGTGTTTTGCTAGATGGGGTGCCTCTTACCTGCCTGGGCGTGCTGCACACTGCATGGACCCCCCACCCCCCCAGTCTGTGTCAGGCCTGCAGGTGCCCCCCCTTCACGCCAGTGAGGCTTGTTGACGGGCCTGAGTCAGGCCCATGGCGAGGGGTGGTGTGTCGGGGGTGGGGGTGGCCTGTTTGCCTCCCTTCCACTCTCCCCAGGGAAGATGACCCTGCCTGGGTCACCGCCACCCCTGATTCAGAATCTCAAACAGCAGGAAGGAGCCTCATTTTGGAAGTGGAAGAGGTCAGGGTGGGGAGTCTCTGATTTACAATTGAAAAGTCAAAGAGTGCCTGTTTACTTTCCCACCACTCCTTCTATGAAGGTGACGTAGGTATGGCGTGCAGCAAGACTTAATAATTATAGGTCCTTCAGATGTGTCTGAGTTCACATGAGAATATAGGAAAATGCCAGGAAAGGTGATTTTTCCTCTTTGGCCAAACAGAAGCCAGTGTTACATATCTGAGGATACCAGACCTCTTTTCTGAAATGTCAGATAACAATAGGCTTTACTCTCTGCTCAAATGAATGTTAAAGCACACATCTTTAATAATGCTGAATGAATATTTATTTTTGTATCCTTTAAAAAGTATATTGATCTCTTTTATTCTTTATGAAAATAAAGTGCCCTTTTTTAAAGCTGATGTGTGCCCCGTTTTTTGTTTTTTTTTTAAGTCGCTGTTGAATAGTTCATCATTTTCACCAGATTCTAGGTTCTCTAAAGGGGGAATGAAAAAACAGTTCCAGGCTGTGATTTTGAGTCTTGTTTGCTTGTATTTTATTTATCCCCAGAACAATAGCAAACGGGTCTGGAGACTTACCAGTGGCAGAACTTCCTGGGGAACATGTAAAAACACTGTGTCTTTATTGAATGTGAGGACCGGTTCGGGTTTCTGTGAGCTGACTGATGAGCGTGCAGAGCGTGGGGAGGAAGGAGGAGGCAGCCTTAATAGTGCTACCCTAGAAGCTGCTGGAAATGGTTTGCAGGGGCCACCCAGGGTTGGGTTGGCCACATGTGATTGGGTGTGGATGGTCCTGTTTACATACACCCTCATTGTGCTGGGTCCTAGGGATAAAGCGGGCACGCAGGGACCCAGTTGGGCAGTCATGGTGATTGTGTCCTGGGCATGTCTGTTCAACAACCCAGGACAAATCGATCAATTGCAGGGAGGCACAGACTCCGGCCAACCCAGGCAGAGAGGTGTGACCCAACACAGTCCATCTCCAAGGCCATGCAAATTCCCTGTCCAGCCTCAGATGTGCCCGGTGGGATGGAGACTGTTCTTAATCCCAGCTTACATGTGAGGACAAGGAGCACAGGTCCATGCGTGACTGCCCGGGGGCCCTGAGGTCAGCCTGAGATCCTTGTGGCGAGCTCTTGCTGCCTTGCTGAAGCCTCCTGGCCTGCCGAGACCCAGGAAAGGCAGCGGCAGGGTGCCTCGCTGGCTTTCTTAGAAATCTTCTCAGTGAGTCATGCTAATTCCCGCACGCTGCAACCAGGAATTTTGTTTATAAGCAAGCCCTTCTCTGCCATGTGGGGTCAGGGCCAAATGTGGGAACTTAGAGCCTGCTTCTCCCCAGAGTTCAACACCCCGGTGCGGGCCGCTGACAAACCCTTCCCACTCTACTTATTGTGGTGAACCTGGAGGCAAAGGAAGGGAGTGAAGGGGGCTCCTCTGCAGAGGAGGGGATTCAGGGACACGCTGCTTCAGTCATAACTGGGAGTTGTGGAAAACGTCGCTAGGGCCCTGGAGGCAAAGTGGCTTTTGAGATGTAGACCTTCCCCTGGACGATTAGCCTCCAGGACCCAAAGGGCAGCTCATGGGAATGGGCTGAGGAGACCTTCTAGAAATGGAGCAGCCTTCACTCTTCGTATTTTAAAAACACTTTAAGAAATTAAGATATTACACCCGCCTCAGTCATTTCAGTGATTGCCACTCAGGGCACTAACTTGGGCAAAACCCATCTGGGCTGCAAAATTCTTGTTTCCCTTTGTGATGTCCAGACAGATAAAGATGACCAGCCCTGGGATAAGTCTCCACACGATGTGCTGGGCCCCGGGGATCCTGGCTGGAAAGGCACCCCGGGGTGCTCCGGGGATAGTTTCTCTCCACAGAGAAACAACTGTGGGGACCAAGAAGAACTTGCTCATGTCAGTGATTCAGACTCTCTTAGTAGAAGGTTTTGCGACTCAACTACTCAGAAATATTTAGACATTCTTTCTGAAGAGTGATCTATAACCAATGACTGATTTTAGTAGCTCAGCAGGCTGGGCCTGCGGGCGGGGTGGTTTCTCAGGGGAAAGCCTGGGGCGGGTTGGGGGCAGCAGCGGGGTCTCAACCCTCTCCTGATTATCTTCCTCCGGGACGTGTGTGTTCATACTTCGGCTTCTTGAAAGTTCTCCCTCACGGTAAGAAACTCATTTAGCCCAGGTTTTCCTAAACTTTCCGGTCTGATGTTAAGTCTTGCGGTGGGTGGGCCTGCGTGAGCATCTAATCCAGTCTTAGGCGCCGAGAGGAAAGCGTGCATATTTCTTTCCTGTTCTGGTCAGGCTGCCTTTGGGTCTACAGGATGGCTTCACTTACTTCTTTGTGTAACAAACTACCCTCAAACTGACATTGAATTTCACCCATGGATTTTGTGGGTCAGAGTTTTAGGCTCTTCTGTTCCGCAAGGTCTGGGTCTTTGCTGGGAAGATGCAAACAGCTGAGGTAGCTTGCATGCTGGGGGGTGAGTCATCCGAAGGGGCTCTGCGCACACGTCGGGTGCCCGGAGGCCTGGGAGCTGGGCACAGCAGGGGCGGCCCAATGGGACAGCACCACCAGGCCTCTGCATGTGTCTTGGGCTTCCGCACAGTGTGGCGGCCCCAGGGCAGTGCCATGGACAAAGGGGAAGCCAAGGGGCGGGTTACGACCCAGCCTTGAATGCTGTCTAGTGTCACTTCTGCCACCCCCTCTTGGCCAAAGCAGTCACAGGCCGCCCAGACTCAGCGGACTGGGCGGAGACCCCACCTCCTGAGGACAGGCACGTGAAGGAACTCGCAGCCGCAGGAGCTCGGAAGCATCTTCTCCTTTGCTATCCATCTCAGCGTCCTGACCCCCTTTAAAATTCCTTCCACCCTCCCCCTGGAAGTCCTGGCTCCTTTCTGCCCTGATTCCTGGACTCCCAGGCATGACTCTGATGGCTGCTGTGTAACCCAGATCCCCTCCTGACCTGGGATGTGGGTGGGGCGTGCAGGGAGCTCTCCAGCTGGGTTGACTCGGCTGCTATGGCGAGAACCTTGCGTAGCTTTGCTGTTCCCTTCCCGCTTCTGCTCTTTGTCCTGCAGGTGAGGAAGGGCCACCTTTCCTCCCCTCATCCCCAGCTCCATGGCTTGACCACAGTCTCTTTGTGAAGCAGGAGACACCACAGAAGGTCATGCCCTTGGTCGTGGCATTTGAGGGACTAAGAAGGCCCAGGCTGAACTTCCATCTTTACCACCTGCGGCTGAGTGAGAGAGGGCAGCTTAGGAGAATCCCAGGTGCCCTGTTTCCCCATTTGTAGGCTGCTTGTGAAGACCGAACACCTCACAGCAACTCAAGATGGTGCTTGGCCAGCAGCCAGCGGTTATTAGTGCGAACTGTCATTACTGCGAGCTGTGCAGGACCCCGGCTTCGTTTCCCCCAGAAGCAAGGATTTGTGTGTCCATGTGGGAGGTCATCTCAGGAAATCCTGGGAGGGGATGGGGACCAGCTGAGGAAGGTCAGCGTCAAGCCGGTGATCCCACGGCTACTAGAGTGTGATCCTGCAGGAACTGTGGGAAATGGCGAGGCACGCAAGCCCTGGGTGAGGGAGCCAGATACTTATTCACCTGCCTCCACCTGTTGTTGGCTGAGGGCCGCTCCCAGGGCCCTTGATGACACGGTATGCTTGGGGGGGAGCGGCTCCGCAGCCTGGAGAAGACAGCTGACTCGGGGGCTGGCGGCTGGGATTCGCCATGCCATCTGGAGCAGGAAGAATGAGGCATGCGGCGAGCACAGGCAGCGTCCTCCCCGCAAAGCGCCGTCACCATTACTGAGAGGGAGGACATGTCGGGCCAGAGTGCGGCCTCTAGACCCAGACAGCTGGGGTTCAGCGTCCAGCTTGGTGTTCATTGGCTGTGTGTCCTTGGGAAAATCACTTAAACATTGTGCTCCTTGCTTTCCTCATCTGTAAAATGGGGTAATAATACTACATACTGCGAGGATTAAATGACTTAATAAGGGTAAAGAACTTGCAACGGTGCCTGCCACATAGTAAGTACCAAGAAAATGCTTATATTTGTGTTTAAACATTATATATAAACATATTTAGAGTTATTTATATAATTAAATTACTTCACTATTAACTATTGATATCTTATAAATACAGAATTAAAATTTTATTGACTGTACATAATTAAATAATCCCACCCAATTACTTAGTAATTGCTCATTAGTAAATACTTAATCATGTGATAAACTATTTATACCCTTCTATAATTCTATAATTATTTGATTATCTTTCATGATAAGTATATAACTATAAATAATTACATTAATTTTCACATAATCATATAATGATTGGGTAACTATAATTATGTAAATGATTTAATGATTGTAGTGAGATTATGAAATAACTTAACATAATTTCTTATTTGCTATCTGCTCTTGAGCAAGGGGAAAGACCATCCGCCCTGTTACCACTCTGATTCTGGCACTCAAACCAGGGCCTGGCATGTGGGGGTGCTCGGACAGTGTTTGTTGAGTGGCTGACTGTGGTGAGGTCAGGACTGCAGTAGAGGAAGAGCAGTTAGCAGGCGAGGCCGCCGTAGGACATGGACATGGACACAGCGGGCGGGCCCCTGTTAGAGGAAGAAGGGGCTGTAGGAAACAGCACACTCTGGGCTGCCAGGTGCATAGTAGGTGCTCAGGACCTGGTAGCTCTCTTTCTCTCCTCTTGTCCCTATAAAAAAATGCAAAGATGAGAGGGATGTCAGAGGGTTTCTGTGAGGGGAGGGGACCTAGCAAAAGTCTTGCAGCAGAAGATAGTGTGAGAGTTCACAGGCGTCCCCCCTCCTAGTCTTCCCGAGAAAACTAATTGTAAGCTCAGTTTTTGCCTTCTCCCTGCCTCAGTGGATCATTTCTCTCCGGAGAGAGACCGGCTGATCTACAGGATAAAGACAAAGGGTGGGGGCAGGGGACCAGGAAAGGGGAAAGAACTACCCCTGAGTGCTGAGGGAGTCCTGGGGCGAGTGTGGTGGGGTGTGCGGAACAGAAATGGCTTTTTACAAGGGCCGTGATGGGTTATCTGCATTCGTCTGCCTCCTGGCTCTTGGTACATGGAAACAGGGGATTTGAGCTCACTTGAAATTGCATTTGGTTGTGGAGTTAGGTGTTGTCAGGAGGGACATTTCTGAGACTGAGCCCCTCCGGTCTCCTGGCTTTATCAGGGTTACACACGTGTCTCAAGTGCCTGGTATTATCAGGTGCTTCCTTCAATTATAAGGACCAGAGGGAGTTAGAAAGAATAATGAATCTTGAAAATAAAAATCTGTCAGAGAAACACAAGAAGGAGGGACTCTGGCTGTTTTCTTGAAGAGCTTCTGGGGGGAAAAAAATCACAGTGCACCTAGCAGACTCAGATGTTATCTCTCTGCTCAGCATTTCCCTTCCTGCAGCATTTGCAAAAGCCTTTCTTCTGGCCCCCCTGCTCCCCTGTCTGAAGCATGCATTGTGCAATCCAGGCCAGTTAGAAATCCTGGGCCCAGAAATAAAGTGACTGTTGCTGTAGTGTCCTTGCACGTTTGCACTGGGTCCTGACAGAGGTGGCAGGCATGTTTGCAGGAAGCAGATGGCCTGGTCTACTGTACATTTCAGAATATTTCAACTGCAAGGCTGGCTAGAGCTGTTGCATCACTGGGCCAGCCAGGGCCACAGGACAGAAAAGGGACTCCTGGGGGCTGAGCTGCTGGGTGGCAGGCTCAGTGGTCCAAAGGTAGGCCTGATGGGAGGTCAGGGTGGTGTTTGGAGAGGAGGAAGCAGGTAATGGGTTGGAAAAGTGCCTGAATTCTCAGGTCCACTGTGGGCAGATGTAAAGGGCGCACATAGGGACTGAGATGTCAATGGGACCTGGATTCAAATCTTGACTCAGTTGCTAATTAGCTTTGAGACGTTGGGGAAATGACGTCCCTTTGCTGAATTTCAGTATCCTTGGCTATAAATGATCCACTGCACCCACTTCACTTGGATGCTGTGAGGATGAATCTCCCTGACTTCATGGAGTCCTTCTGGGGAGTAAATGAGTTCAGCCTCATATAATGTGTGGGCAAGTGCCGGGCACACAACCGTAAGCTCTGGAGAAATGTCACCTGTTGGCATACTTCTAAGGCCACCGTTCTAATGACAGATGCCGGGAGAACTGGCTCAGGACCTGAGGTAGAAGGTTTGGGTCAGCCTCTCCCTGCGGGCAGGTAACGTGCTCGGTGGTGTGGAATCGAGCCGACGGAGCTAAGAGGTCTTCAGAAGGGCATCTTCAGGGAGAGGTAGTTTAATGCCGTTTGGGCACCTATCGAGCTTGTTTTGCTGGCTGTGTCCCCAGTACCCACCCTGCTCACTCCCTGGAAGCTGACCTCCATGGACTGCTAACAGGCCCCTCCACCCTCTGGCTTCAGCCAGTGGAAGCCCCAGTAGGAAGTCAGAGGGGAAAAGCAGAGAGAGGTCAGGGTGCTTGCACACCGGTTTTCTCCCTGCGTCTCCCCTAGTTGGCTGTGTTCCTCCCGAGCCTGTGGACCCTCTGTGACTCTCCCTGGGCTCCTGGAGTCACTCCCTCCCGTGGTCCCTTTGGCATCACCACCTTTGAGGGGTGACAGCTGCGGTGTTGCCATTCCTGGCTCCTGCACCATGCTCTCTCTTCTGGTTCCCCTATACCAGCTGTCAGCAAATCTGGCAACCCTGGCCCACTGCCTGTTGTCAATAAATTTTTATTGGAACACAGCCATCCTCCTTTTTTCACATATTGTCTCTGGCTGCTTTTGTGCCACCGTGACAGAGTTCAGTAGTTGCAGCAGAGATCCCATGGGGCCCCCAAACCTGAAGTATTTACTCCTTTTCAGCTTTTCAGAGCAGTTTGTCAGGCTCTACCTTGGACCCCATTCATGATTCAGAGATTCGTCCCCCGGCAAATCTCCTCCCCAGGGGCCCTGGTGCGCATTGGATCATTGGAACACCCTGGGAGGTAGGTGTTCTCATTCTCTGCGCCTTGCAGATGAGGAAACAACAGGCTCAGGGAGGCCAGGCGCCCTGGATCAGGTTAGTCCCATGGACAGCCGGTGTAGGGTTGGGATCTGAACCGAGGGAGTCCAGCTCCAGAGTGAGGTAGAGCCGGTGGGACTCGCCCTCTTCCCTGGAGTCGCTCTCCACCACTTGGAGGGCTGTGCCCACCCAGCCAGGACACCTTCCGTGTGCTTGGCGGACAGAGCAGCGTATGGCACTGGGTTCCTCCTTTTCTGCCGGCAGGCCCTCGTGGTTGGCACACGCCCTCATGTCCTGTCTGCCAGGGCCCGGTCTGGCTTGGAAGGCACCTTTGTGCATCTCTTTTCGCCACATAGGGTGCTGATTTCAGCGTAAGCTCTGCAGAGGGAACCTCTTTTGTGAATTTCCGAGCTCTTGGTTAGACAGGGTCCCTAAAGCCCTTCAGTGTCAACAACACTTACCTCTCCTTCACCCCCCAGGTGCTGCCAATGGGGATCAGGCAGGAGACTCTTGCAAGACCCCCTTTAATTGCTAGCAGGGCCAGTTCCCGGCACCTCGGAGCCCTTCCCGCTCCCCAGGCTGGGGGTGCCGTCTGATGGGTGTCACCGTTTCTCTCACCATCATTCTATTAGTGTCATTCTCCTTGCTTGTCAGAGCTTTTCCACCAGGGGTGTGTGCCCCTCGGGCAGCACCTGCCAACTCTGCAGACCGAGGGAGCCCAGCTGGGGAGGCACATGCTACTGGTTTCTAGTGGGTTGAGGCCTGGGGTGCCGTTCAACACCCTGCAGTGCCCCCTACATCTAGAATCATCCACCCCTGAATGTCAACACCACAGAAGTGGGAAGCCCTGCAGTAGATGCTAATCTTCTTGAGGGAGGGAAGTGTCTGTCTGCTCACCATTAAATCTTCAACACATAGTACATGCTCAACAAGTAGTTCTTGAGTGAGCGAATGCCTGCCCTCCTAGGAACTGGGCTAACCATACTTCCTGTGTCTAAGGCCCTGATGGAGCCATGGAGGAGGAGGATAGGGTGGCCAGTGGAGAGCAATGTGGTTGGGGCCTGGAGGCTGGGCAGATGGGGGCCGATCTGAAGACCTTGGGAAACAAAGCAAGGCCTTTGTGCACAGGTTGCTCTTGCGTGGCCACGAGGGAAACGGTGGGCTCCAGGCCTCCGCCTGGCCTGGCCAAAGCTGAAGACTTTAAGCCAAGGCAGTTTTACTCAAGAGGAGCCTGCTTTTCAGAAGTCTCGGCGAGGGTGTGGGCCACGGGCTGCTCTGAAACGCAAGGTACTCCCTTCAGCGTGCCTTTCGCTTCCGGAGTCTAATGGTGCTGAGATCACTTCCCTCGTCTCAGGCGTGAAAACCCGTTGACACCCGAGGTCAACGGCTGCCACCCCCTCGGCCTCTAGCCCCCTGCCCTCAGCCGGGGCTAGGAAGGGCTGAGGTGGGTGTGCTGGGCCCCACTCTGCCCTGTCTGTGACAGTGGGACCTCTTGGACCCTCACCCGGCAAGCAGGTGGGAAGCCACAGTGTGCTTACATTCTGGGAAAGGCCTTTGATGCTGTGGGGCACGCTGGCGGGTGGGGATGCGCCCAGGCCCCTCGGGCTGCGGGCTCCTGCCGGTGTTCACGCCCCTCTCCCTCACGAGGGGGACTGTTGGGTGGGAAGATGGCACTATCTTGACTTTTAGGGTAACCACTTCCTGCTTTTCTTCATGCTTTTACTACCACTTAGCCCTGAGACATACCTATGTATGTCACACAAACAGAACCGTACAGTGAGTATTCCTTTGTGTCTGACTTCATTCGCTCACCATTACGCAGAGTCGCCCCAGCTGTTGTGAGCAGCTGGGGTTGGCCACTGGCTTCCACGGCTGCGCTGCATCCCGTCGGGGACTCTGTCGGGATTCTTGGCATCGTCCCGGGGTGGGCGCTTGGTTTGTTTCCAGTTTTGCTGCCGCTGAGGGCACTGTGCGCACGCTCTGGGACCCGCACTCCGACACCAGGCTTCTGAGTCCCAGATGTGCACGTGTTCGGCGTGGCTGCGTGCCGTAGCTGCATGCTCCTCACCCACTCTCAGGGCCCCTGGGAAGATGGTGGACCTGGGACGGGATGAGCCCAGGGCTCAGGAAGGCGAGGATGGAGGGGCTCACCCGGGGCAGGGGGAGGCGGCAGGGTCACCACGGCGACAATGGGTGGGGCCTTTTCTTCCTGGACTCTGGCCTACTTCAACAGCTCAGAGGGCGTGGCGACCTCACAGTGGCATCTTGGGGGTCAGTGCACGTGGGCAGTTCTGGCTCTTGTCCTGCTTGGTAATTATGGATAAAGCGGCACAGTGTCTGTTTGCCGGGGTTTGTGTGGATATTCGATCTCAACTTCTTTGGGGGAATGCCTGGCAGCACAACTGCTGGATTGTATGGTGAGCCTATGTTTAGCTTGGTGAGAAAACTGCCCAACTGGCCTCCAAAGTGGACGTGCCCCTGCGCATCACCACCAGCAAGGAGGGAGCTCTTGTGGCCAAGAAGTTCGTTTTTTAAGCCTCTGATCCATCTTGACTCAACTAGCTAGCTGTGATTCCCACCTCTGACCCCAGGGCCACGGTGTCCCCAGGGCTCTGGTTCCAGCAAGCTGTGCATTCAGTCATACAGCTTTGCTGTTTGCTTCCATGGGAACACGGCTGGTCAGTTATCTCTCTCTACCCAAGGCCTCACTTTCCTCCTGTGTGGGCGGGAGATGGGACCTCACTGGCGGGGATGCTGGTAGATTCGATGGGATGCTATGGTGACCAGGGGAAGGCAGGCCTCCATGAACATCAGCCGCCCTGGTAACGGACCCAGGCTCTTAGAAAGTTCAAGAGGGAAGGAGCCTGTGGTAGACAGGATAAGACCCCCAAGAAGCCCCTATTCTAGTGCCCAGAAAAAACTTTGAATGCTACCTTCATGGCAAAAGGGACTTTGCGGGTGGTTGAGTCGAGGCTCTTGAGGTGGGGAGGATCCTGGATTCTCTGGGAGGGCCCCATGTCCTCACAAGGGTCCTGGGAAGGGGCAGAGTGGACTCAGAGGAGACTGGAGGACGCTATCTGCTGGATTTGAAGGGAGGAGACGGGCCCTGAGCCAAGAAACTTGGCAGGCCCCTCTAGAAGCGCCTCTAGAAAAGGCAGAGGAGCCCGTTCTCCCCGGAGACTGCAAAGGGAACCAGCCCTGCCCACTCCCTGACTTGAGCCCTGGGACACCCCGCATCAGGCTTCTGCCCGCCAGACTATGAGGGTGAATGTGTGTTGTTTTGAGTCAGTGGGTTTGTGGCCCCTTGTTAGAGCAGCAAGAGGAAACTGGTGTGGAATCTGAGCGAGCAGATGAGGAAACTGAGGCCCAGAGACCGGGCCTCACGTGGCCAGGGTCCCACAGTGGGGACGCGGCCGGGACTCTGCCTCTTTCTCAGACCAGCCTCCTGTTTGGCCCTTGTCAACGAGTCCGCCACCCTGATGGTGTTACTCAGAAGCTACACTGCCCAGAGAACTTTGGGGACATGGGTGCAAACCCCAAAGTTGAAAATAGATCTGTAACCCTCGTGGTTACATTTCTCCTCTCAGCCTGCTGTGAGGCTCACAACTTGCAAAGCCACTTCCTCCTGACCCGCTCCTGCCAGCCTCGTCCTCATGGGTATTCCCGCCCCCTCTTCCCATCCATCCCAACTTTGGGTGCCAAGCTCTCAGCACCCCCAGGGTCGGCCTCGAAGGATCTGCCCTTGGAAAGATGCCCGGCGTGTTTGCAGACCAGGCTGCGCTGAGGGAGGGCTTTCTGGCTTAGGGGACTGTTTATGGGTGACTATCGCAGTCTTTCTCATTTTGAGGTTAAAGATGGTGCTTCCTTTCTCTGGCTTGAAGTTCAGCCCTGATGCTGTCACAGCCAAGAAGCTATTTCTATTCAAAACCGCTGTGAGTGTGGCACTTTCTCAAGAAATTTTCCTTAGTTTCCACCCAGTTGTTGGGCTCGACCGAAAGGTGATTTGGAAAATCTGAACAATGTCACCAGACACATTGTGTTGTGTGGGAGGAAAGGGGTTATTTTCTGAACGAGGCTTATAATTTCTGTTTCATTTCACATAAGAGTGCTTCAAAAATGCCAAAGATGTTTTTGAAAAGCCTGTGCTTTCCATAAAGACTCCACCGAGTAGTAGCCAACAAGGGGGCCGGTTTAGTCCCGGGCACACAGTAGGCGCCGAAGAGATGTTTATTGAATGAACAACCGCTGCTGAGTGAATGCGTGAGCCATGAATGCTGCAGCAGCTGGAATGTTCCGGAACTTATTCCACACTGTTCCTCTCATGTGGATCTCATGTTCTCACTTTGAACGTTTCTCAGGCGAGAACTATCTACCTCGACGTCTTCCAGCGGCCGGGAGACTGGCTGAATGGAGATGGCAATGTGTCTCACTGCATCTCCCGGAGCCGGGGGGCCCGGTGGGGACGGGTTCCCGAGTCCGGAGGAGACAGGCAGACAGGCTTACTCGGGCCGGCAACCGCCCAGGGTCTGTGGGGCAGGTACACGCGTGTCACACGGGCAGGGGGGCATCTCCCTGAGTAGGAAGGGAGCTCACGTCGACTGAGAACCCTTCATCTCATCTGCCTCCGCAACAACCTTAAAGAGCATGATCCCCATTACTGAGATGTGGAAACTGACTCAGCAGTGTACAAGTAAGCAAATTGCCCCAGGTTGGGGGACAGACCGGAACTGCCTCTGAGCTGGCCGGCGAGAGGGATGCTGCTGCTGACCACCGACACCCACGCACCCTTCACCTGCCTGGCTCACGGAGCCCTGATTACATTCAGGCAGCGGCTCCGTCTCTGTGTGACTCAGGGCGAGGGGTCCCCATTCTCAGACCAGATCACTCTCTATAACCGCTGACACTCTCCAAGATCAAGGACGGGTACCCGTCCCCTTGAGAGTGAGGGTTCAGGAAGGGGCATGTGATCAAATGCTGGCCCACGAGCTGTGAGGTCACGACCCTCTGGGGGCTTCTGGAGAGGGTCTCCTCCCTCCAAAGAGAGTGGGGGGGGGGCAGAGGTGGGGGCGCCCAGCTCTGCGTGTGGCTGGGCCTGGGGAGGAGATGGAAATGCTGCCGCCATCATGCTGCCAGCCTGTGGGTGACGGCACACCTGGCTTGGGGTGGGGGTGGGGGGCAGAGGAGCGCCAGCCCCAGGCTGCCTTGTTTTAGGATTCCTTGTTTTTGGGGGGCAGACATTCTTCTGAATCCAGAGTTTTCTGCTCCTTGCTGCCCAAAGCACCCGAGGGGACACGTGGTTCCTTCCTCACCTCCTCCCATCCTCTGTCCCTCACCAGGAAAAGTGTGAGGGTGCAGCCCCGTCACTTACAGAAGTCACCTCTCTGGGCCTCCACGGACTCGGCTGTAAAATGGGGCTCTCCGCGCTGCCCACTGCCTGGTGTGGCCAGCATGTGAGTGAGGTGCGGCACGCAAAGCGAGCCCTTTCAGACCCTCTCCAGGCAAGACCCATGCGGGAACATCCCGCTGGCCTGCAGCAATGTCGGGGCCACAGGCACAGGGCCCCGCGCTCCGGGCTGCCCCTTTGCGGACAGGGACAGCGCTGTCGGCTCTCAGGTGGCTTATCCTGACCTTCCTTGCCGCGCTGCGTAAGCTTTGTGCCCATGAACTACACTTAGTGGTAACAATGCCACGGCGTCCCCAGTCCTAGAGAAAGGGTGGCTGGGGCAGGTGGCCATGGTGGCCCGAGGGCTCCTTGGAGGACGGCATTCAGTCCTGAATGGTCCTGAGCCCGTGTTTGTGGGGGGCAGGGCCACCTGGTGTGTCCTTCTGGGGGACACGGCTTGCACTGGGAGCTGCAGGAGCTTTAGCTGTAAATAGCGGCCCCACCCGTGGCGGCGTCCGGCCAAAGGAGCTTGTCGAGAGGGTTCTGGCTGGGTGCAGGAAGGGGGCCTGAGGCAGGAAGCCTCTCCTTCCCCATTCTCGTGCCCTGGTTCCCAGTCACGCTGGGTGCGGGGGTGTCGGATGGGTGAGCCTGGTGGCGGGACTGCACCCTCACGCCCCTCTTGGCGGGATGGGAGGGGCGGTGGGGAACCACCCCCCCCAGGCAGTGGAAGGGCTCTGAAGGCCCGAATCAGTGATGAATGTCTCAGCACAGCAGGCAGGTGTCCCTTCCGTCTTGATGGAAGGGACCATCAACAAATTGTAAGTAAAAATTTACCACCAAGATACCTTTGTTCATAAACCCTAGGCTCCAACCAAGGGTTTTCAGTGTTTTTCTCTTGGTAGCCTGCTTTTGAACACTGGAATTTGTGGCCCATCCCCTGGAAGATTAAAAACCTCAAATGACAGTGACTACATTGGTCAAAAGGGCATCGAGTGGCGATGGCAGCCTAGTGGTCCCCCCCGTGTGGCCACAAAATCTCGAGCGCTTTCGGTCCTCTCTTGTCCCTGCCACTGGGTGAGAGCGCTCCTGGGCTGCCGGCCCTGGGTGAGCTGTTCTGTGGCCGCCGTGACAAAGCACTGCAAACTTAGTGCCTTCAAGCAGCACAGGTCTGTTCTGCTACGGGTCTGGAGGAGGTCTTGCCACGCTATGGTCGAGCTGTGGGCAGCGCTCGGCTCCCCTGAAGGCGGTGGCGGGGGGCTGTTTCTGTGCCTTTCCCAGCTTCCTGGGGTGCCTGTGTTCCCTGGCTCGTGTTCCTCCTCTGTCTGCAAAGCCAGCAATAGCAGATTAAGTCCTGCTCACATCCCATCTGTCTCTCTCTCGCCTCCATGTCCATTTTGAAGGGCCTGGGTGTGCACAGGGGGCCCACCCAGATAATCCAGGAAACCTGTGTTGGGGTCTGTTGATGGGCAACCCCAGTTGCCCATCGCCACATAACCTAACACATCCACAGGGCCCTGGGTTCGGGACATGTATGTCTTGGGCTGGGGAATGGCACCATTATTCTGCTTATCACACTCACTGCAGCGAAACTCTGCCAAGTTTCAAGGAAGGTGCCTCTGTCCTTCCTTCCTGTATCTTGTAGCTAATTACACCATGCTCCTACAGAACACTCAGGGTTTTGTGTTACAGAGTTTTGTTTAATTATTTAACAATCCCAGGAATGTTTGCTAACCACCCATGTGCCAAGCCTGGGTACACATCTGTGAGTAAAAACATGTCTGTCCAGCGAGCTCAGGTTGCATGGACACCTACCACCTTCGGAGCATGTCCTGTATCATCTCCTCTGCGGCACGACAACCCTGTGAGGTCATTATTATCGTCATTCCCCTCGTATGGATGAGGAAAGGGGCACAGAGAGATTAAGTAGTGTGCTCAGTGTCACACGGCTTGCAGCTGTCAGAATGCAGGGCTCCTGTGCTCTCCCTTACTCTCCTCTGATGCTCGCGGCAGAATATATTGTTACAGCAAAACGTTGCATTTCACATTGGTCAGAATTTGGCAGCCCACCAGTGAGGTCTCCCGCGCTAGCGAGGGGCACAGCTTTCAGAGGCCCGGCCCAGTCCTTCCTCTCTGCAGGTGCAGAGGGCAGTCAGCACCAAGCCAAGGAGTTCTGTACTAGAATCCAGGTCTCCAGACCCGGGTGGCCTTCTCCACCCAGAGCACGGAAGCTTGCGGGACCTCAGAGCACCCAGCTCTGTTGCCCTGTGCAGGAACCTGACCACAGCATTGAGACTGCTGGTTACTCACAGTCTGTGGGCCCAGTGCCGTCTGACCCAGCCCAGGGCGCTACACTATCTCCTAAGGCTGGACCACGGGCATCCATCGTGTAAAGCAGGGCTGCTTACCCTGGCCACACGTCCAAACCCATCCAGCCCAGAGTTGGTCTCTTGAGATGGGGCCTGGGCACCTGAACTTCTGAAAGCCAGACTTCATTTTTTAGAGCAGTTTCAGATTTAAAGAAAAATTGCAAAGACAGTCCAGAGGGCTCCCGGCCACTCCACATGCAGCTCCTGTCTGTCAGTGTGTGCATTTGTCATAGTGTGTGACCAGGGCTGGATGTCGTTGCTGGCTATGTCCGGCCTCTCTTCAGATTTCCTCAGCTCCTCCGTAGTGCCCTCCTCCTGCTCCAGGACCCCTGCAGGAGGCCGTGTGGCCTTTGGGCCTCACGTCCCCCTAGGTGCCGCTGGGCTCAGACGGTCTCTCAGACTCGTCAGACCGCTTCGAGGAGAGCTGGTCAACATCGCCTCTCATTCGGGGTTTGTCTGCTGTTGTCACTGTGGTGGGCCTGGAGTCCGGGTTTGGGGAGGAAGACCCAGGGTCAAGCAGCCGTCTCGCTGTCGCATCAGCGTGACTTCTCCCTTTCCTGGATGCCGACCTTGGTCGCTGGCCGGAGCAGAGTCTGTCGGACTCCCCCGGACACTTGATCTTCTCTCTCTCCCCATCCCGTCCTCTGGAAGAAAACAGCCCAGAGGCGTGGAGGAGCTTTCCCTAGGGGACAGACTGGAAGGTGTGGAGAGGCTTGGGCCCGGGCCTCTCCTGGGAAGCCTGCCATCTGGTCTACACGGAGAGCAGCAGCCCAGGTCGTCCCCAGGGCTCTGCCGGCACTGGCCTTCAGTGCTTGACACACACAGGATGCCTTCACTTAGCAGCTCTTCAAGGTGTTGGTTAGAAAGTGGATCTGAGCATCTTCTCAAAAGCCAAGGAGCCTGGTGCTCCGTTCCTTCTTAGACCCCTCCTGTGGCTTCTGACTGCATCCAGGGGGCCCACACCCTCTGCGCGGTGGTACAGCTCTGAGTGCGTGGGGACTGCCCAGCCCGCCCTCGAGCCCTACTGCCTCTGCGCTCCCTGCGGACCAAGCCCCAGTGGACTGGACTTTGTCCTGCATGCCCCTCGCTTCCCTCTGCCCTTCCTCCGCCTGGAGTCAGCCGACTTTCTGCTTCCTTCACATTCCGCCTCTAGCACTTCTTCAGGAAAAATTCCACTTCTTTAAGAAGACTTTTCCTGACCACCCTCCATCCTGGGCCGGTACCCCCATCACGCGCTTGCAGAGCACGGCCTCAGCAGTCACACGCCACATGTGCAAGTCACACGATGCCGAGTCCTGGAGTCGCAGGGGCCGCCGGGCCCACTCCGTCCACCAGGATGCTCTGCCGGCGTCTCCCACTGTCGGCCTGCCGTTTTTTTGTTGCAAAACAAGCCGCCCCGGGTCAGTGGTGCAAACAAGAACCACTTTGTTTTGACTCATAAAACGGTGGGTCTGGAGCTCAGGCAGGACTCAGCTGGTCCTTCAGCTCCATGGGGCATCGCCAGCAGCCCCTCGGTGGACCCCGCGGGCTGGTGGGACGCGCCACTGATGGGGTTGCGGGAAGGCTGGCTTGGCTGTGCCCCTCCATCTCCAAGTGGCCTCCGGGCCTCTCCAGGGCCAGAGGACTTCTTGCAAGGGGGCTCAAACATCAAGACCGAGTGTTCAGAGACATAGGAGGAGCAGGCTGCCCGGCTCCACGGCTCAGGCCTGGAAATGGATACCATGCCATCTCTCCCTGTTCTACTGGTCAAGCGACGCCCAGCACTGGCCAGACTGCAGGAGAGGCCCTGGTCCCCAGGCTTCCGTGGGGTGGCTGTCAAAGAATCTGTGCTCATCTATGGCCCACCACGGCTCTTCATCCTTTGAAGCGATGGGGAGATCACTATTTTATACGGAGCTGTCTGCAGGAGCCTCGGACATTCAAAAGTTTACCTTTTCTGTTGAGGAGACTGGGCCTCCCTGCTGCTGCACAGATTTGTCTGGGCTCGTCCCCAGATCCTACAGAGGCCGCTGCCTCTTCCCCAGGACAGCGAGCTGGAACCCTGCCTCACCCGAGGGCCCTTTGGCTAATCACAATCCCCATGTGTCGTGAGTCTCATGCAGGGCCCCGAGCTCTCAGAGTGCATGCATCGTCTCACCTGTATAGGATGGGCGCTACCGGGGGGAGAAGCTCATTCTGGGTGAGAGAGAAGGGGGTTCAGCAGGGGGAGCCCTTTCCTGAGGTCGGCCTGCCCAGATCTGGAACTAGAAGCCTTGGTTGCTTTTCCTCTCAAATTGGTTCTGTTAACCTTCAAGTGATGGTGTTTTCAGAGCCCTAGCTTGTTCATTCATTTATTTATTCATCCCCCCACCTACTCACCCATCAGCCATAGGCCTACCACCCATGGTTCCAGGCTCGGGACTCAGGGTCAAAGGAGTTGCCCCTGCCCTAAAGGGGCCCACAGTCTCGGTGACCCCGATGGGGCGCAGAGGATGGTTCCAGGTGGGACCATCACATTTGCATTTTTTACCCTTCTGGTCTCAGTTTTGCAGAGGAAACTTTTCTGGAAGTCTTAAAAAAACACACAGGAAACTGTGTCTTGTGTTCTTTGTAGCGAGTCTTGTGCTAATTTTGAACCAAGCTTTATTTTTCTTTATTTTTAAACCCTGGGTCTAGAGTGTGAGAGACAAGCTTCTTCAGTGAAGTGGCAACCTCAGCCCCGGACCTGCCTGGGAGGCGGGGATGAGAGGACCCCTTGCTGGGGATGGTGAAGCTGAGATGCACACAGAGAGCCTGGGGCAGCGCCTGGCAGAAACGTACTCCACACGTGGGGCCATCATTGTCCTGATGGCCAGTGTCAAGGCAGGTGAATACCACAGGCCCTTAGCTGGCCTCATGACTGGAGAGTAGCCACGAGGATGAACCTGCTGGCAGTGAGGGCCCTGGAATCCTGGCTCTGCCACCTGCCGGCTGTGTGACTTTGCCAAAGGGCTCCCACTCTGTGCTCCGTTTTCTCATCCATAAACTGGGGTGACACTGAAAACACCTGCTCTTCAGAGTTTATCTTGAGGGTGACAGGAGGCAGTGCGCGCGCACACACACACACACACACACACACACACACACACACACACACACGCTTTTCCCAGGGGACACAGGTTCCCAGGCACGGCTGGTCCAGGAAGCCTAGCAGATGCAGGTGGCCCGAGAAAGCTGTCATGCGAAGAAATGCAGCTGTCCAGCTGGCACTGCAGGGTGGCAGTGACTGCCACACGGTGTTGGGGGCAGCCCCTGAGGTTCAAGAGAATCGCCCTTTGAGGTGCTTAAACATTCTCAGTTGTGCTGCTGGCATCACCAGGTGGGACTGTGTCGCTGTGTCTGCTGTCTCTCAGGGTTGTGCCCCCAGGCCTTCTCCTGAGCACATCTCCCCCTGTGTCCCTGTGACCCCTGTGATGAAGCCACCACCACCGGCTGACCACCTCTAAGTCCTTGTCTTTAGCACTGTGGAAGTTTCTGGAAATGCCTAAGGAACACCCCCTTGACCTCTCGGTCAAGATGGCTCCTAAGCACCTCAAAGTCAAATTGTCTTAACCCCCACAATCCTTATTTCAACCACTACCCTCCCCCCAACACCAGCTCCCCCTCCTGGCTCTGTGTCTCTGCTGAGGACAGCTGCAGGGACTAGAAACTTGAATGTCACTCTTGCCACCTTGCTTCCTCCAGGCCATGACCATCCATGCCTGGATCATTACCTCGGTGGGGTGACTGTTTCCCCTGCAAACATTCGGCCACCCCTCTAATCTGCTCTCATCACGGTAGACAGAGCCATCACTGAGCCACACAGATCTGAGCACGTCACAGCGGCTCATCCGAAACCGCACACTGACTTGCAGCTGTGTGTCCAATACGGGGCCACTAGCCCCATGTGGCTATTTAAATTCAAATTAATTAAAATGAAGCAATGATAGCCTTCCAGCTGGTCTTCAGCCTCCCTGCTGTGCCCTGTCGACTATGCAAGAGCCAGACAGAACCTTCCAGAACCTGGCTCTTACGGGGCCAGTGCCCAACACTCACCCTCTGTTTAACCATCGGTGGTCGCTGCTCCTACTCCGGTCTGGCCTCCCGCTCCCTGCCTCCCTCCATGAATCGCCCTCCCAGTCCTGCACTCCTGCCTGCCCGGTCCCTCGGTGCCTCCACACCTCCATGCCTGTCCCTTCTCGTACTCCTCCTGCAAGACCCCAGGAAGACAGAGTGCTCCGTCCCCTGTGTGTGCTTGCTACTTTGAGCACTCTTTGGCTTTCCTTGCCTGTGGAAGGGGTCGAGGCCCGGGTGTCCCGCCCGGCGGGCGTCCTGGCTCAGCTGCACATGGACCATGGGGCTAATGACACTTCAGCTCCAGTGCGCCTTGCTTGCACGGGTGCTTTACTGGCTGTGTGCCCAATTTTGTACTCTTCATCTTAAAGAGGGACCCTCAGTTATCAGCAGCAGGCCCACCGGCCTAGATACACTCTGGGAAGCCATTTGGCCCTAACAACCTCAGTTTCCTCATGTTTGAAATAGGAACAGTAAAACCTAGCTCACAGGACTGCTGTCACAGTCTTCCAAGGAAACCAGGCAGTTTCCAGCATAATGCTGGGGGCATGACGGGGGCAGAAAACTTAAGGGTTGGAAAATATGATTTGACTGATAGGATAAGTAGGTGCTCAATAAACCACAGTTATTATTAGAAGTAATAGCACCAATTTATGGGCTTGTGGATTTAGTCCTCTTAACCTAGTGGGGTGGGTGTCGTTGTTGCCCCATTTTACAGCTGGGGAAACAGGCTCAGGGAGAAGTGATTTGGTGCGTCAGGCAGCAGCCCTCTGGGGGAGTCGGGTCTTGGGGGCTCAAAAGCAGGGTCCATTTCTGGGATGGCGCTGTTCCCCAGTGAGGCCCCTGAGAGGGGGTTCTGCTTGTAGGGTGCCCCTGCTCTGTGTAGGGACCCCGGCTGGGAGGCCCAGCCTCAGCTTCTGGAGCCGTGTGGCCGCCTCCTGTCCCTGCCTCTTCTCGTTTCTATTTTAGCTCTTCTCATTCTGGATTTCGTTTCATCTCAGGCTCCTAGCTTGACACACACGCAAGAGATGAGCAAAGTTCTGGGGACCTTGGACATCAAGGTAGTTCCACAGTGACAAGGTGTCTGGCGCACGAGATTAGTCATGCACGGTCCTGATAAGAAAAGTGAAAACGCGAAGTTGGAAACTGAGGACGCGCTTTAACTTCCCAAATCCAGCTCTCTGCGTCCCGCCCTAAGGGACAAGCAGCTCCCCACAGGGATCATTAGTGGAAGTCCCGTGTTTCGCTGGCGATGGAAGGGGAACTGGTCAGAGAGGTTTGGTTTCAGGATCTCACCTGACCCCCCCTGCAGCCCCCCTTGGCAAGGTCTTGGTGCCCCGGCCCCAGGCCCAAGTCCACGTGTGCGCTGCGGGGTGACCCCACCCCTCCCTGGGCACCTGGATCGGGCAGCTGCTGGTTCTGCTGTGCGGCCTGGCCTCGCTGTTGCAACACGAGTGGCTGAGGTTTCTGCGGCCCCTGCGTTCAGAAGGCAGCCCAGGTGCTGTGGGCAAGACATGTGCAAGAGACCGAATTAGACCCCCTTGGAAAAAAACACCACCCTGCCTATTTTTCTGCAAGGCTCGAGTCTGGACCCACTCCCCATAACAGACATCTAAGCCTGAATCTGGCCCTTGGGCCTGGCCAACCATTTTGCAGAGTCCTTGGTCAGACAGCCTGGCCTTGGGTTCCGCGTCCTCTACTTGCTGGGCTGCTTCCCACAACAGGCTGGTTTTCTCACGTGTATGATGAATAAATGACCCGGACCTACTTCTCGGGGAGGCCGCTAGCACTGAGGGGATTCATGCATGTTGGGTGCTCACCGTAGCAACAAGCAGGGCTTATGTCAGTGCAAAGGAGATGTTTGTTGAATGTGGGAGGGGAGGGCACATTCCTAAAATCCTGCTCACTGGAGATACCATTTAAAAAAACTCATTGGGAAATTATTTTAAATGTACAGAAAAATTTATAAGGCAAGTGCAAAGAACGCTCCTGTACTTTTCCCCCGGACTCATTTATTTTTTGTATTGGCTTTATGGAGATAAAATTCACAGAGCTTACAATTTGCTCATCTGAAGTGTGTGCCTGGGGCGGGGCGGCCAGCCCCAAAGTCAATTTTAGGGCTTTGTGACTTCTCCCCAAACTCCACATACCCCCACCCCTCCCCTGTTGTTATGTTTTTATTTTTTTAACTGTTAATACTTTTGTGTCTCCTTTTCACCTGTGGTTTCCAAAAGTTGGAGTCTTGGGATGCTTTTGAAGTGTTAAAGTGCTCTGCAGAGGCCCCCCCTGCGTCTGTTCACTCCCCCATGTCTGTGAGCTCCTGGTGCGTGCCAAGCCTGACCTGGGAGCTGGGGCTGCAGTGGACAGCGTCACACGCATGGCCGGTTTCTGCGGGGTGGAAAGAGGCCTAATCAAACCCTGAGAGGAGCCGTGGAGATCACAGTGTGGAAGGCACTGGGAAAGAAACTAGCAAAGAGCGCCAGAGACCAGCAGGGGGTCT
This sequence comes from Smutsia gigantea, assembly GCA_032199065.1. NCBI lineage: Eukaryota > Metazoa > Chordata > Mammalia > Pholidota > Manidae > Smutsia > Smutsia gigantea. The sequence continues at coordinate 150,723 of JAVSCE010010352.1, forward strand.
GGCCTCGCCCAGGGAGCGAGGGCAGGCTGCCCGGACACGGGGCGTGCGTGGGAAGGCCGCTCCGGGAAGGAGCACGCTGTGTGGCAGGAGTAGCAAAGGCTGGAGGGAAAGCATGTCCCACCGGTTGTACACCATTGTTTTGGTGCATTTATTTCAGCATAATTCTGTCCCCTAGGACACTGCCCCCCTCCAACAAATAAAAACCTACAAACCCCTTGTTTGTTTGTAGTCAAACAAGTTTTGAAAGTCCCCTAGTTCGTTCTGTGCATTTTATAATACACAGGAGCCTATTAAAGGCTCTGAGCTGGGCACAGCTGGGCACGGCTCCCCCACAGACAGACACCTCCTCAGCTCTGCTGAGCACGCATGAGTGGACAGCCCTGGTGCCTGGTCCTGGGGGCCAGGGCCAGTTCTGCCACACCCCGAACCATCCTTAGAAGGCAGGGCCCCCTGGTGGCTCCAAGCTTGGGATCACAGCCCTGAGGCCCCACCTGTGACGAGGACAGTGGACCTTCCCTAAGCCCCGTTGTACAGAGGTTCATTGAATGCTCATGGCCCTCTGAGGTCCGCAAACCATTTCGCATGGCAGCGGTCCTGCTAGCACGAAGGTGGTGGCTTACGACAACACAAACTCAGGATTTCCAGTTCTGGAGCTGGGTCTCACTGGGCTGACATGGAGGGGTCAGTGGGGCTGTGTCCTCCCAAAGGCTCCAGGGGAGAAGCCGCTCGCCTTTCCAGATTCCAGGGGTGCCCCCATTCCTTGGCTTGGGGTCCCTCCCCCACCTTGAAGCTGGAAGCGGCAGGTGGAGTCCCCCGACTCTGACTCTCTCCCACCTCCCTCTCCACTTTCAAGGGGCCCTTATGATGGCATATTGGACCCGCCGAATAACCCAGGCCGACCGCTCTGTCTTTCAGTCAGCCGATCAGCAACCTTAAACCCCCTTGGCCACATAACCTAGTGGGTCCACAGTTCTGGGGGATCAGGAGGTGGGTGTCTTTGGGGCCCACTGCCTCCCATGCTTCTCACTGTTCCCACTACACAGATGAATAAACTGAAGCTCAGAAAGGCTGAGTGGCCTGACAAGACCATACAACCAGTGTGGGGTCTGACAGGATCCCTGCGCCTTCGTGCAGAGGCCAGGGACCACCCTCCTCTCTCTTCAGCCCCTGCGGGCCTCGCTCAGGCTAGGTACTTCCGCATTTTCGCATTTCTCCATGACCCAGAGGCTCATCCCATTCCTGTAGCCTGAGCAGATGCAGAAGCCGCACACAAAGCTGGGGGCGGGGGGCACTCCCTGCCCCCCCCACTCCCAGACCCCTTGCTTCACAGATGGGCTTCAACCAGAGACCTCGCCACTCCCTGTCTGAGCCAGTTTCTGTTCATTTAATCGGACCCAGTTGCGTGTTGAGTCAAGACCAGCTGGGAACACAGAGGGAGGTAAAGATAAGAAACCATTGAGGCTGGAGCCCAACTGGAGTGGCTCATTGCTAATTAGCAGCCCTCGCCTCTGTGATGACAGTTTTCCACCTGTGGGTCTGCAGAGGATGGGCTTGTAGGGGGGAAAGCTGTGAAGTCAACAACATTCACTCAACATTCGGGGTGGGATGTAAGATCTGCTGGAGGAGCAAGAGAAATTGATTATAGAACAGAATCTTCATCGGGCCCAAGATTATGCACGTGGTGTTACCCCCATGGGGAAGGAGTAAGAAAATAGTACTAGGCTGAGCTGCCCAGTCACTGAACAGGTTTGTGACAAATCTCAGGAGAGCCCCCTTCCATCTCCCCTCTCTTCCTTCCCATGGAGTCCTCTCCCGAAGCCCGCTTCCCTGCCGAGATCCTGGTGGATACCAGCGGGAGTCAGAAAGCAAACAATGGAAGGTGGAGACCTGGGTTACTTGGACACTGGCCCATCTTCTAAGGCCTCCCGGCCTTCCCAGAACAGGTGCTGGGAGCCCACTGGCAGGGCCGGCCCCACCCCAGACCCGTGGAGCCATAGCCTGCAGGCCCCGCCCGCGCTCCTCTGAGTCTGCCCACCGTGGAGCCAGACACCTGTGCTTTAAAAGGCTCCGCAGGTGATTCGAAGGTATGGCGTGGCTGAGAGTCCCCGTTTAAAGTTCTCTTTAAAAGTTCAGACCCTTCTGAGGGTGGTTGTAGAAATGAATCAAATTTGGGGTTTTGTCTTTGTGTTTTTTCCGTGTGTCATGAGTTTATTTTTGAAATGAGAATTTTTTTTTTTTAAATAATAGGAGGACACAATTTATATGTTATTTCCATTTGGAAAAGAAAGGCCAAGACTCTAGCCACGTGGAAGCCTCTGCGTGAAGGCTGGTAAGGACACAGCTGTTTTGGTAGATGCTGGACACAGGGCATACCCTGCTCGGGCCCTACAGGGGGACCAGGGCAGCCAGTGCAGGCTTAGACACTGCTGCTTGGGGCGGGGGGCTCACTTAGCAAACACTGGGTCCCTTCCCTGCCAGTGGGCATTGCTCCCCACAAACTGGAAGGCAGAGGGACACCTGCTGGGGGGCCTGAGTGGCTCATCCCTCCCTCCAGTGCCTTCTGGGCCCCTGTTTCTTTCCGTGGGGCTGCCAGAGGGGCTTCTCCCCACCAAACCTGGGGTGTCCCCCCTCCAGCCCGTGGTGCTACGGCTTTCTCAGCAGAGGCGCTCCTTTCTCTCCGCCCTCTGGGCCCTCCTCCCCCCACCGGCTCACACAAGCCGCCTCACGCCCACCCCGTCTGGGTCTGTGGTCTCCTCTCTCCAGTGCTAGGTCCCGCCTGGGCTGGCTGTTAAGCGAGAGATGCCACTTCTGTGCTGGCAGGAATGTGGAGTGGGGATGGGACATGTAGTGGGGCCATCATGGGTGCTGGGGTGGGCAGAGGGTCCAGGACAGGCTCCTGCCCCATACTGCGATTTGGGGAGGACAGGGGGAGGGGAGGTCCCAGCGAGTGGCCGGGGCTCAGCCGTGCACAGAGCTGGGCAGGCAGGATGCTGTAAGTGGAGGGAGCCGCAGGGTCATTTACGAAATAGCAGCTGGCTCAGGTGGGACACCTGGGGAAGGGGGCAGGTTTGGGAGCACGTGAGGCTCGCTGTGAGTCCCTCCTGGACCCGTGCTGAGGGCAGTGGGCAGGTGGGCAGGGCATTTGCAGGGCCCTCTGATCAGGGGGCCGTCTGGGGCAGCAAGTGAGTGGCTGGGGACCGTTAACTCATCCAGTGAGCAGCCTTGGGTGGGAGGTATGTCTGGCCTCACTGGATTAAACATGCACACAGGGAGAGGTGAATTGTTTCCGTCAGGGGTTAGGAAGGACCCGTGGTGACCCCATGAGTCTCAAATGGTGAGATTTCAGCAGAAGCCAGGCATGTATTTGGGAACAAGGTTTTTTGGCTGTCTTGGAAGAACCTGTCCCTGCCTCTCTTTCTAGTCTCTAGTTGTGCTTTGGGCGAGAAGGCCACTCTGTGGTAGGATTCTCGCATTCCCGAGCATCTCTGAGGCCTCGGGCTGGGCTGGGCACTTGGGACTGGCTGGGGGCCAGGAGGCCGCGGTGAGAAACCCGAAACAGCGGCTCGGAGGGTGGCAACATGAGGAAGGGAAACCAGGCCTTCTCGTTGCCTCCCCACTCAGCCATTGGTTTGGTTTGAACACGTTTTCCCCCTGAAAGTTTTTTTAAATTATAAAAATAATGCGGCAACCGCATTATATAAAATTTGGAAAAGGGAAAAAAGAACCATCCCCCCACATCGCCCACACTAACCAACAGCTCTCGCCCACCATTCTGGCTCAAGACTGTATTTTGAACCGTGTTTTTTTTTTTTTTAAACATTATGTCATGCACGTTTTCCTCACTGCTACAAAATCTTCCCAACTGTCTCTGGAGAACTTGGGCAGCACCACGGAGCTGGCGGGATGTCCTGTCTTGAGCTGTATTGTGCAGGTGGCCATGTGGACGGCTTGGAAATCTCCGTTCCTCAGGATAACAATGCAAACGCCTGTGTATTTCTGCTGCTTTTTAATCCGTCTCTGAGAATGACATCTAAGGCCCAGTGTGATCTAGTCCCTGGTCAGTCCTCCCTCCCAGGTGGCCTCACGGGCTCCTCACAGTCCTGGAACGTACTGAGCGCGGTCCTACCTCAGGGCCTTTGCACAACCGTCCCCTCCTCCCAGAACCCCCTTCTCGCTGTGGCTCATGTGGCTTTCCTTCCTCACGGGGTCTGCTCCCAGGTCACTTCCGGGAGAGGGCTGTCCTCGTTTTTTCTGGTGTCCAGCTTTACTTTGCTTAGAGGCAAATGTCGCCCTGAGACACTGATGCGGCTGGTGTCTCCCCACCAGGTAGCAAACACCCTGAGGGCCGGGGCCACCTCGTGCCCTTGTGTAGCTCCAGTCTCCTGCAGGTGCCGGGCACACAGGGGGCACTTCTGAGCGAATGTTCCCCTGCGCGGGGTGGGTGACAGACTCAGGTGTCACCACATTGTTCATGGAAGGCGTGGCTGTTTCCCAGCACCCATCAGCGGCTGGCTCCCCTGAAGGCACTTGGGACCCAGGGGCAATCGCACTTGGGGATTTTCCCGGGCACATTCATGCCTCCAAAAACATGGCCACGACCCTGTTAGGGCATTGATTTGGTAGGCTCCCAGGTGGGTCCCGGATGCAAGATTAGGTCTCTGCCCTGAGAAGTGGCATTTTAGACACTGTTTGACCACCCGAGCCCTGGAGATTTCAGGCAAAGCAAAGTGTGGGAGGGCCCGCTCAGTCCCCACAGTGGGATGGACCCCTTTGGAAGCCGCAGCACCAGTGGTCTAGGGTGATGCTGTGATGCTGACCTGTCACCAGGTCAGCCTGGGCCAAACTCAGCTCCAGGGCCTTGATCCTGACTCAGAAAGTAAAGAAGTGAACCAGCTCGTGCTGCCTGAGTACGTGAGGACAGCTTCTCTGGGGACAGAGCTCACCTCCTGGGCTGGGCTTTGCTCCCGTTGTGTGAATCCGGTTGGATGGATCCTGCCAGGTAGGGTGACCCAGCGAACAGACAGAGGAAAGCCTGTGTTCCAAGGACCCTGATACCAACTCTCTGTGTGACCTGGGGTGTATCCCTTAGCCTCTCTGAGTCACCTGCTGTGTAGACTTTCCAGGCAGCAAGAGTTCTGTGTGCAGCCCACTGGGTGCAGGAGGGCAGATACATGGAAATCTGAATTCTGGCCCCGCCTGAGTCTCGTCGCTGCACTAAGTCTGGACAGGTAAGGGAGCCATGTCACCCTTTCCCACACGTGGGCTCCTTTGTTGTGTCTGTTGTGGAGCAGTGGCTTGGGGCTTATTTTAATGAATCTGATGACTCAGTCCCCAGGTGGGGTGATGGCGAAGGGCTTGCTTGGTCTGGCTTCCCGTCCTGGCTCCACTGCCAGCACCCTGGTGGCCATGGGCAGGTGGCTTACCTGCCCTGAGATGAACGTTCTTATCGGCGAAATGGGCACCATGAGCATTCCTCTCTCTGAGGCTGTTGTGGTTACAGAGGAAGATGACTGGAAAAGCATGGGCTTATTACTTGGCACATGGGAAGCCCCTTGGTGTGGGCAGTGGACGATGACTGATGGCAATGATATTGGACAGGCCCATTCGGGAGGGTGGTGGCTCGCGGCTGAGAGAACCAAGGCTTAAAGAAGTGGCCGATCACAGCGTGCGGTGGATGGGGCCTGGCCCCAGGGTGGCTGAGCCAGTGGATGCATCCCCATCCCCCCACTCTCCCCGGAAGACCCCACCCGCCAACCTGCCCGCTGGGCCATGCAATGGCCGCAGACAAGCAGGTCTTGCTAAGGGGCTGAGCCCCGGGCCTCATCCCTGTAGCTCCAGTTCTGCAGGTCTCTGAAGGGCCTAGGGCTCTGCACTGTCACTGCCTCGGCGGGTGCCCCTGGCGCTGCAGAAACCTCCCCTGGGCGTCTTCCTCTCACTCTGCTCCCACCCCCCACCCCCGGGGGATGTCTCAGGGTGGATGGCTGGCACCGGCGTAGGCTGCCGTTTCCCCCATAACCGGCACAAGGAAACCCCACTTTCACGGATGCTAATTAAAGAAAGGAGACAAAACACTCTGGAATCTTAGATCTGGAAAGGCACCTAGAAATCATGCAAGGTTGTTTAATTTTGATTTGGAAACTTGACTTTATCTAGGTTTTGGTTCACAGTAAGATTGGCAGAAAGTAGAGTTCCTGTCCATGCCGTGCCCCCACCCCAAGCCTCCCCACGGTCTCCCAGCTACCAGCACCTCACCACAGTGGGGCCTTTGCAATAATTGATGAACCTATAATGACACATCAGTGCTACACTCTGCAGTTTGCATTAGGATTCCCCCTCGGGGGCAGACATTCTGTGCGTCTGACAAGTGCACGAGGACACGCACCCCCCACTACAGTGTCACCCCGTGTAGGTCCCCTGCGCTGAGAATCCTCTGCCCCACCTACTCCTCCTTCTGTTTTTCAAACTGGGAAATCCAGTTTCAGGGGAGGGGTCATGGCACAGGAGGCACACAGCGGCCCTCTCAGAGTATCCATTTTAATAAAAGACTTGGAAGGATTGGATAAAATAATATAACTGGCCATTAGAAATGTTTTATTACAGTCAAAAATAAGTTTTGTGAAGTAATTGCAAAACACACAGGAACTTTATAGATAGATACTTCAAAGACCTGTGGGCCTTTTGAGTGGTTTGCTGGTGGAAATTTAACCACTGACTCTCCAGAATTAAAAGCACCTGCCAGTTTCCATGGCCTAAATCCTCCCACCATGGCTGAGCTAAGCTCTGCGGGCTGGTGCAAACCGGCCCCAGCACGTCACCGGCCTTGTAAGCTTGGCTAGGGTGAGGCAGGAGGTGGAAACATTGTTTTTCAGTCTCTCAGGGAATTAGTTGCAAAGCCAATACCAGAACGCAGCTCCCGACCTGCAGGCAAGCAAGCTCTCTGTCCACACACTGAGCCTGAAGTTCTAAGCAGGGACGGAAAAACTTACTGTCCCGTATCAGTAAGGGCCGTCGTCAGTAAAATGCCATGTGGGCTCCGCAAGCGCACAGATGACACAGTAACAGCTTATACCCTTGGTTCCCTCTCCTCTGGCTTGTTCGCTCAGTCATGAGCTAAGCAGGAACCTGTTCACTGAGCACCAGCTTCACACCAGGCCCTAGTTTAGGCACTGGCGATGCACAGTGGGCCACACAGCCATCCGTACTCCGCTGAGTGGAGTTCAGAGGTGCTCATGGCCTCAAGAGAATGCTCAAAAAGCTGCAACAGAGTGCAAGACCAGCTTGGAGCTTTCTGGATTTTTCCGTCTGCCTTTTCTCAGGCTCTTGACATGCCGGTTTGCAGCTGTCTGCTGACTTATGGTGCTCCTGTGGGCGATGAGCTTCCCAGGGCAGGGCTGGGTCTTATTTCTTCTCGTAACTGCACGCCGAGAGCAGGGCAGGTGCTTGGGGATTCATGGAACAAGGTCCTCTCCTGGGGCATTCTGGCTGCCGTTCCCACCCGCGGGTCTGGTCTTCCTTCCATCAACAATGTCATACAATTCCAAGTTTATCGGCCAAGGGGAAGGGCTGGTTACTTGCAAAGAAGCTCCCCTGGCTGCAAAGGTGTTGATGGATGGCCACGTCGTGGCCAAAGGCCGAGTCTGGAATCTGACCCATGTGGGTTCAGATCCCATCTCTCCTACTACTGGGTGACCATGTAAAAGTCCCTTCTCTACACGGAGCCTCAGCTTCTCCATCTGTGTGATGGGAGGAAAAGGGGCTCTGGAGATGATCCAGCTTTTATTTTTTCGGATGCAGAAAGGGGAAGCAGCTTGCTCAAGTCATCCAGCAAGTTAACGTCACTGAAACTCAGCCTGGGGCCACCTGGCAGGGACCCAGTGTGCTTAGAGGCAGCAAAAACGTGGACAAGGTGGTGAGGGAACCCAGCCTGGAGGTAGCTGGATTCCTATCTTGGCTTGGTTCTCTCTGCCTCTTAAGCCAGAGTGACAGTATTTTAGGTGATGAGATAGCCACCAAAGTGCTTTGCATATGGTAAAGTGCTGTGAATTCTAACCAAGTAGACAAATTTACTGATGCCAGGCAGTGCGTTAAGTGCTTTGTATATATTAAGTCCCGCCTAAAGCCCAAGAGGGAGCTACCGTTAACACCCCCATTTTGTAGACAGGAAAATAGGACCAGAGAGGTGAAGCCAATTGCTCAAGGTCACACAGCTGGGAAAAACCAGAGCTGATGCTTGAACCTGGATCCTGGTTCAAGCCCCAGTTATTGAGCACCACCCTGGGCTACCTCTTCAGGGTGTCCTGGCTCCTGGAGTTGGGAGAAGGCCAGCGAATGTTTGTGGTTGGAGAAGGCGGTGGTGAGTGTGCTCGCCAAGGCAGCTGGATTTCCTTGGCTGTCACCACCGCCCCGTCCACATCTGGGACTTCCGGAAGCCTGAGCAGAGCCCCGCCACTCCAGCATGCTCCCACAGGGGAGTTCACCCCATGTTGGAAGAGGAAGCTGGCGTGGTCTGCTTTTAGGATGAGAAACAGAAGTTGAGGGCCTGGCCACCTCTTGCACGGAGCCCCAGGGGTCAAGACCAAAATACTTTCCTGGCCCTTGAACTCCCTCCTGCCCCACATCCCCTGGGCGCCACCAATGCCCCCTCACTTCCCAGGTCATTGAGCCTGAGTCCTGTGGGAGGCCAGCAGGACAGAGGCTTGGATCCACTTTGGAAACATCTGGGTCCTGAGGATGTTTCATGGGAAACTTGTTCCCACCCACCTTTGGAACCTCTGCTGAGCCGAGAGCAGGCAGGATCTTTCAGAAGCTGTGAGCTGACCCCCGATTTCCCCCCAGCGCCTTTAGGTCGGTGTGGAGCAGACAGAAGGAAGGAGGACCGTGGTCAGAGGGCCTCACCCCACAGCCATGTCTCCACGATTTCCATCAAGGGGTGATCAGCAGTCACTGAGGTTAGAAAGGAAGCGGGGTGGGACCGAAGTCCTACTTTGAATAAGAATCAAGCAAACGTGAAATTGTTCAAACAAAGTACACATGAAGGGCTGACTGAGTTGAGGGATGGGGGCTACACCCGCCCCTTGGCACCACCCTGAACTTCTCAAAGGCCAGAATCATCCAGAACTGGAGGGAGGGAGCCTCTTTTCTTGCAGATGTACTAGCCTGGCAGGCGGGACCTGGAGGGTTAGCCAGATATGCTCTATGGCCCCTGTGTGGGATGTTCACTGAGGGTGGGGAATTCTGGAGTCGGGAGCGCGTTGGGGTTGAAAGCCAGCTGCTTCCGGCTGCCCACGCTGGGTGTCCTCCTGGAGGAAGGGACACCTTTCCTAACTCAAGCAAAGGCACCATAGGGGCTGGTGTTGGTTCAGCCTCCAGGGCCCTCCCGTCAGTAGCAGAAATGGAACCCAACAGGTGAGCACCGTAAGGACATTTATTATTTCATGTAATAGGAAGTTATGGCCAAACTGCAGGGTTGGCCGGTCCCACGGCTCAGACGTGTCCTCAGGGACCTAGGTCCTTTTCCTCTCTCTGTTCTGCCAACCTTGACACTGGGTTTGTCCTTGGGCTGCTCACAAGATGGTGTCAGTGGCTCCAGACATCATATTCAGGTGTCAAGATCCAGAGGGAGCAGACAGACCACCCATTGGCACTTTCCAAAGTGGGGAGACTTTTCTCAGAAGCCCCCTGGCTGACCTGGCCTTCCATGTCATTGGCCAGAACTGGGTCACATGCCCATTTCTGAACCAATCACTCTGGAGGAATGGGATTTCATGACTGGCTTATACTAATGTAGAGGGTGGAAGGGAGGCTTTGGAAACATCTGGGTCCTGAGGATGTTTCATGGGAAACTTGTTCCCACCCACCTTTGGAACCTCAGGGGGCCTCAAGGTCCACTACAGCCTAAAAGACCAGGATTCTATGGAACTTGTTGAGTTCTTTCCTCTGCAAGCCCAGGCCTCCTAATTCTTCAGTACTGAAATGTACGTCAGAGTAGACTCCCCAAACAGCAGACTCAGAGCGGCTGCTTTCGAGGCTCCAAATCTCAGAAACCCACCTCTGCCCCCTGCCCCTCTACTGACCAACCTGTAACATATTCCTTGGCTGACCACAGATTTGCTGAGCTGCATCCAGAGATTGACCCACACACGCCCCCCCCCGTTCCCCACTGCGCCATGGGGGGGTTTGGCTTTGGTTCTCTGAAACTGCCTTTCACACGCAGATGGCGCTCCCAGCCCATCAAGGTGAGCCTTGGAAAAATAATCAGGAGAACTCTTTGCTTCATTAAACTATCTTTCCTTCCTCTCCACCGCCACAGCTTCTTATGAAAACTTTTCAAACACACAGGGAAGTTAAGAGCTATGGACATCAATGTTTACCCCATCACCCACACTCAACAGCTGTCACCTTCTGCCCTATTTGCTTTAGGTGCCTCTGTTTACATATTTGTTGATCCATTTGAAAGTTACAGGTGTGGTGACAGGCCACACACACAATTATGTCAGGAGTGTCTGTTGAGATGGGGGAGTTTCTCCTTCAGAATCTCCACGCTCTGATCACACCAAAGAAAGTTAATCTCATCTTCAATATCTAGTCCCTATTAACATTTCCCTGAGATGCCTCCATTGCTGGGATTTATTTGAATCTGGGAAGAAAGGAAATTTCTCCCAGCCTCTGAGGGGTTAAGGAGGTTGCTCTAAAATGACCAACAATGCATTGAAAAGCACACGCAAATTTCCCAGCGCAGAAGTCTGCCTTTCTCCCCCCACTTACATCTCTCAGAGTGATTTTTTTTTTTTAGGTCATACACAGGGCAGAAACCAGATGGCACTTTAATCTGTGAGTCAAGTGGCTCGTCCTGAGAAGGCCCCTGGGTCTTGGCTCGAGATGCTGTGTCTCTGGCGCCCAGCAGTGTGTTTGGAAGGCGGTTCTCTTCCTCCTCCTCAGCATTTGCTGGTTCAGATTCTCTTGACTTTTAAAAGCACCACAGCACTGGAAGCCTTCTGCCTCGCCAGTGCTCCAGGTCCTCCAAACGAGGCTTCTCTGTGAGTTGTGTTGACTGACCCTTTTGAAGGGAGTGGCCTCAGAGTCTGTGGCCACCAGCAAGTGGAGGGCCTCAGCTCGATAAACAGCAGATGCATTTATTTCCCAAACAAACAAGGGACACAGTGACAGTTCCATTTTCCACACTCAGAGAATGAACAATGACTTCTCTCTTCTTGTAAGCTCACAGGCCCTTCCAGCCCTGTGTTGGATAATGGCTGCTCTTGAGGCCGCTGCAGTAGCTCTGCACCAGGCTTGACTTAGTCCCCCCTGTGGGCTAGCGAGTAGACTGCAGAATGGCCCCCAAGAGATACCCACATCTACTCCTTGGAACCTGTGATGGTGACCTTCCATGGCCAGAAGAGGACTTTGCGGACGTGATTAAAGTAAAAATGTTGCGGTGGGGTGTGTTTGTTGGGTGGGCCCTGAATGCCATCACAGGTGTCCTTGTAAGAGGGAGGAGAGGGAGACTTTACCCAGGGAAGGCGGGAAAGCCTTGTAAGCGCAGAGGCGGAGGCCTGGGCACTGTGGAAACTGGGAGCAGCCAGGAAGTGGGTGCTTACTAGGGGCGCCACCGGAAGCCTGGCCCTGCGGACCCCTTTGCCTGGCCCCAGCCAAACTGATTCCAGAGTTCAGGCTTCTTGAGCTGTGAGGGAGTAAATTTCCATTGTGTCGTCCACCGGCTTTGCAATCATTCATCACAGCGGCCCCACGACTCTCACGCAGCTTCGTACAAATGCGCGTCGTCCCCATTTACGGACGAGGAAGCATCCTTGTGTGATCTGACCTACAAGGGAGCATGGATATGATCAGGGGTCTGTTCACTTCGGCTGTGGTCTGTGCACCCAGTTCCCATAGAAGATTGGGACCCAAGTACTCTAGATTTAAGTGCCATGAGGACAGGGCCTGCCTCTCCTGCTTCTCTGTAGACCATGGTTCCAGGGCCACTGGCAAGGTTTCTAGATACCCAATTCTAGATGGACTGATCCAGTAATCTCTGCTGGAGGAGTGCTGGACTTTCAGGATTGAGATAGTTCAGTGATTTACTGAACTGTCCATCCATCCATCCATCCATCATCCATTCATCCATCCATCCATCATCTATCGTCCATCCATCCATCCATCCATCCATCCATCATCATCATCCATCCATCCATCAATCCACCATCTGCCTTCTCATTCATCAACAAACATTTGTTGAACTTAAGAAGTGGTGGATGAAGTATGGGTTTGAGGGGTGCAGGGAGGGGAACAGGGACACAGCCACAGTGGCAGGACCAGGGGGAATCCCAGGCCAGGAGGCCAGAGTCTGTGCAAGGAGGGCCATCGCAGTGCAGCCAGCCAAGGGGACGCTGGGGGCTCTGCCAGGCACACAGAGTGAGGCTGAAAGGCCTTTGGGAATGGGAAACCCTGGATGATGTTGGCGCAGGGTGCTCTGGGGCAGGAGGCAGGGCTACAGAACGTCAGGGAACAGCACCCATGTGTGAGTGGAGAGCTGTGGAATAGTTAAGAAGAGCTCAGTGTCCCAGACAAGGGGATTAGATGTAACAAGAAAGGAAGACACTCAAGTCGGCATTAATAGGAGCACGAGGTGGGGAGAAAAGGCTTGGAAATAAGGCGGAAGGGAACCTAGGTACCCAAGTCAGCCTGGTGCCCAAGGTCACAGCTGGTGCCCAAGGTCAACCTGCTGAGTAGCCCAGCAGTGGTGTTGAGCCCCCTGAAGCCTGGGCTGCGCACCAGCCCTGGGTCCGGCAGGTGGGGACAGCCCTGCTAAGGGGTCCAGCGGCACCAGCTGTGGGCAGACAAGAGCAAAGAGGCTGAGGCCCAGGCTGTGCAGAACAGAAACTGGGAGCTGCCTACGGCTGACCCTTAACAACACAGGCTGGAACTGTTCATGTCCGCCAATACACGGATTTTTTTTCAAATATGTTGGAAAATTTTTTTGAGATTTGTGACAATTTCAAAAACCATTTTCCTTTCTCTAGCTCACTTTATTATAGAATATAGTATGTAATACATGTAATACACAGAATGTGTGGTAATAACTATATTTATCGTTAAGGCTTCCATCAACACGAGGCTCGTAGTAGTTAAGTTTGGGGCGTCAGAAGTTATATGTGGATTTTTGGCTGTGGTGGGAGTCTGTACCTCTACCCCCTGTGTTGTTCAAGGGTCAGCTGAAATCCCACTTGGCTGCTTAATTCAATTATACACATATTTAATGAGACCCCACTATGTGCCATGCCCCAGGGACACAGTGTGAATAGGCTCCTGACCTCCACAAGCTTGCAGTCTTGAGGGGAGGCAGATTAATAGGGAATCCTATGAAGTGGCTGTGAGTAGGGTGCTGTGGGACATCAGTGGGGGCATCTAACCTGGGGTGGGTGGGTGGAGTAGGACCCCTCGGCAGAGGACAGAGCAGGCGCAGGCTGGAGATGGTGTGTGCAGGGTGTGGGCAGAGGCGCTCTGCCCTGGCTATGCAGCAGGCCCACCTGGGCACTGTGAAGGAGACAGAGGCTGGGACCCCACCCCCAGAAATCCTGATTCTGCGGACTACGGGAGGGGCTGGGCGTCGGCGACTGAAACAGTCTCCTCCAAAGATAACAGTGTGGAGTCAGGTTGAAACCACTGGCCTAGAAGGGAAATACTTCAGGAGTGGGGGGCCGGATACACAAGGGCTTCCTGGAAGAGGTGGTGTTGCTTCACGAGGGGTTCTATTTTCTCCCAAAACCAGAGCCACTCGTGGATCACAGAGGTTCAGGAGGTCTGAGGATGCAGTTCTGACATGCAGCGTTCAGCAGAGGCTGGCTGGGGTGGCAAGTTAATGGCTTGGAGGTTGGGAGCTCTGCCTTCCGGTGGGCTGTGGGCATCTGGGGCCAGCCATGGTGTCACATGCTTTTTATCCTCCCAGGACACAGGCAGGTGCTTTGAGAGCTGCAAGGGCTCAAAGCACAGTCGTACGAGTGGATGAATGAAGCTGAGTCTGGGGGTGCCTGCCTGCTGCAGGGGTGCGGCTGTGTGCTGCTGACCGCGTCCGAGGCCCCGCGGTGCTGGCTGCAGGCCTCACAGTAAGAAGCAAGGGGCAAAGCAGTCTTACTGTCACTCGATGCAAATCCTGTGGGTTCTGAGTGGGCTCAAAAACAAAGAATGTCTGTGAGGTTGACCAGTCCCACACTGCGTGAAAGACAGAAAGCAAAGAGTTAAGTGGGAAAGAAAACGGGGTGACAGGCAGATGCCCAGGGGCCCTGATCAGGGCTCCAGATTCATGGCAGCTTTAATCTCACCCCCTGTCCACATTTCCTGGAGCTGCATTCACTGCAAGGCCACCTCCAAGGGCAGCCCTCTGAACATAAGAAGATTCAAGAAGTTTCTTTCAAAATTATGTCTGAGTTCCGGTTACCTATCCCACAGTATTCTATTGGGAGGTTTATGCTGCCAACATGATGCAAAGCAATCAGAATAAAGAATCAAGACTCTTTTGGAACAAGTGGGTGAGGTTTAATGTATAGCTGTACGAAATAGAACATTTAGTTTTAAGTGTATCATCATGGTGACCTAGGAGGGCAGGGGTGGGGGTGTCGGCGGGGGAGAGCATGCGGGACAGGTGGGGACGGGAATGAAACGTGACAGTGTGAGAAGAGAGACCTGACACTTCTGGGAGAGGGGACAGCCCATAATTAATTCTGTTCTTCTCAGAAATTACCTAAAATGTGAAAGTTTCTGCTGCCCAAAGGCGGCTGCCGCTGGCTGGATCATTTCATTACTTTCGGCTTTCCATCTGCCTTTTGTGGTCGGAGTCTGGGGCCTGGCATGCTGAAAATAGCCCTCAGAACTGACTGTGTCATGATGCTCTTGACCCCTCTTCACCTCTTTCTCAAAGGCGTGGCCCCGCTGGACTGGCTGCTGGGGTCCTTGGCCCGGTGGGGGTCACTCTGGCTCGTCCTGGCTCCGGCAGCGGTGCTCATGCTCTCACGGGGGCTTGCTGGCCCCTTGCCGGCACCGAGAATCTGAAAGTCAGAGGTCAGAAAATTCCAGCCATATGGAAAGTAGCCATGAAAACCGACATGAGGACAGAGAGCCTCAGATCCACCTATGTGACCTGAAGACCAGGGGCCCCCGCCGCGCCCTGTGGCCTGCAGGAGGGGCCTCCAGGTTTTGCTCAGGGCCTGTTAGCCTCAATTTACATACCGTTCTGACGTCCTCACTAACTCCCACAGCAGTTTTGTGCTGCCATAAAAGGACCATCACGCACATTTGCGAGACAGATGAGGACAGAGACACCTGGGCATTTCACATGGATGCAAACGGTTTCATTCAGTTTGAGTGGCTTGCTTCCTCGGCCAATGAACTCCCCAGATTTGACCGTGGAAGCAGGACAGAAGGGGGAGTTTTTCTGCTTTACGTAATTGGGAAAGTGGTGAGATTATGGATAATGCCTTAATTTTCCGTGTATATTTTTTCAAAAAAAATGTTTAATGGACAATGTGTTCCTCTCCACAGCTGCGGAGAGGGCCTTTGCCTCCTTCCTCATAACTTTCTGCTCCCCAAGTGGCAGGCTTCCTTCTGCCTCTGGGCGTTTGCAGGTGCTGTTTCCTGGCCCAGGACGCTCTTTTCCTGGAACTTTGCTTCAGGCAGATCTCTGTTCAGATGTCCCCCCCACCCCCCGGGCGGCCTAACATCCTTCCCTACCTGACCACCTGCCCTCAGCGCCCTTTACACCCCTCCGCCTGCATCTTATACCCTCAGTGAGTTCCTTGCTGGGATCTGACTTCCCTACAGCTAAACACTGCCTCCCAAGGGCTGGGGCTCTGGCCCCAGAGGAGTGCCTGGACAGCGGTCGGTGGCCAGAGGGACACCACCATCCCTGGGTGGCTGTCATGTCACTCTTGGGTCTCGAGGTCGTGCATTCCACAACACAGAGGTCATCTTCAAAGCCGACCTTGTGCCCTCTTGCCTCGTCCTGTCGGCTCTCCCCATCACGAGCCAGCCAGCTAGCCTACAGCTCTCTTGTGTGAACTGGAAAAAGGCTCCCTTTTGGGTGACTGCAGACGCACAGGCCTAGGGCCAGCCAGCTGAATGCCATGCCTTTCGTGCAAAGAGAAAGGAGCTCCTTGCTTTGGACAGGGCAGAACACAGCTTGTACTTTTACATTTGAAAGCAGGTGCTTTGCACAGGGCACAACCTGCAACCTTGCACGTGGCAGCCCTGCTTCAGACGCCCATCGGCCTTGAAAACTCAGTAGTATAAACCTCTTGCCAGCTGTGCAGTTACATTCCTCAAAATACCCAGGTTGCTAACCGCAGTTGGAAAGACAAAATCACAGAGAAAACTGATGACATGGAATCAAATACCCCCAAACTGAATTTCTAGATGGCCTCTGCTTCCCAAACAAACCCACTGCTCCTGTCAGTCAGCCGCCTTGTGATGCACTTCCTCTGAACAGTTCAGGAAACACCGCTTTCCCGTTGCCACCTTTTGCTCTGCAGAAGGTACTTTGAGCACTCTCCAAGGCTGGCTGGCCCGAGATCAGACGTCCTGGTGACACTGTCTCCAGTGTTTTGCCTTCCCGCGTCTCCGCAGAAGGCTGGCATCCCTGTGTGGCCTTGCCACAAGTTACTGAAGGCCTAAAGGAACTCTTCCCTGAGCCTCCTCTGTTCGAAACCCCCGTATCGACAGGGTGGAGTGAAAATAGATGCACAAAAACAGTGGTTTAAAAAAATGGAAGTATACCCCAAAAAAACTGAGAGTCTCAAAAGTGTGGCCTTTTGAAACCCCTGATGGCTGTGTTGCCTTCTCTCTGCAGCCTTTCCCAGCTCCCTGTTGCAGGGCTGTGTTTAGATTGGGGTGTCCTCCTTTCGGACCCTGCCACCACCCCCTGTTGCCCGCGCTGATGACTGGCTGAACGGCTTCACTTGGAACCTCCTGCTCAGCCCTCCCCTAGAAAATGGAGACAATAGGGGCCCTCACCTCAAAGAGCCGTCTCAGGGCCAAACGAGATCGCTTGCACAGAGGGGGCTATAAAAGTGCTGGGCACCTAGGAAACGCTCCATTAAGTTAAATGGTCATTTCTACTTTTATTACCTCTTCTCATTTTGTGCAACATTCAGCATTCGACTGAGTGTCTTGCGGCAACGGTCTGTACCATATTTTCCCTTTATTGGTTTCTAAAGACAAATACATACAAATGTAAGAGGGAAATACATACACACAGGGAATATATGCCTCGTGCCAAAAACTTAGAGGAATGTAGAAAGTAAGAAACGGAAGCGTCCCTTCCTCGGCATCCCGAGCCTCAGGTAACCGAGGCTCGCGTGTGCCAGGCGTCCCTCCCAGACGTGTGCATTTTGTTTCTGCAAAGATAGGATGACCTGAAGTGCCGTGCCCTGCGCTTTGTAGTGTCTGTATTCTGCCAACAGAGCGATGGTGACCGTCAGAGTTTTTCCACGGTGGCAGGGCTCCTTTCGACGAGCCCCGTTCCCGGGGCTCCCGCCCGCGGGGATCAGAATGCTGCTGCCTTTTCTAGGCTGTTCTCAGAGGGGGACGTCTTTCTCAGGTTGAGGAAACGATGGTGGCCGGAGCTTCAGGTCCTTCGTGCCGAGGGGAGGCTCCGCATGAAGGCTCCGACACAGGGGGTGGCCAGCTGCTTTGGGCCAGTTCCCTACAGCGTGACGCCCGGGAGGGCCGGGGAGTCTCTGCTCTCTTGTGCCACACGCCAGGGCAATTCTGGCTGAGCATGTTCTGAGAGAAAGAGCTTCTGCAGCAGCCTAAGAACAGTTATTTTGCAAAAGGGCAAAACTGGAAAAAAATTGTTTTAAAGAGCCTTACAGTTATAGAAGTGTGTCGCCTAAAATACTTTGTAACGGTTTGTGGGAATGGTCTGAGCCACATTATGAAAGAAGGACGGTGGGGCAGAGTTTTCAAGGGTGATCTAAAAACCAACCCTGAACCCTAGGAGCGTGTCCGGTCCACCCTGTGGGTGTCACAACCCATGGCTCTCCGTGCCACCCTGACGCAGGACCCATGGGGACCCAGCAGGGGTGGGCAGCTTCGCACTGGGGTGGACGAGCAAGGGATTTGTTCTCAGGACAGCTGCCACTGTCGCCGGGTGCCCCCACTGGCACTGCCTCTCCAGAGCTGGGATCTTACAGGGAAGTTTTGCACTTTGATTAAGAAGAAACAAAAGTCCCCCCCCACCACTTCCTCAGTTGTCAGAGCTCCCCACCACTGGGCATGATGAAGCTCAGGTAAAAACAGACAGTCATCATTCGTTACTCAGCAAGGAATACTGGGGCCATGCTCAAGCCGAGTCCTCTGCGCTTAGAGTTCACCTCTTGGCCATCAGGAGCCTGTCTGGGGACCCGAGTGCCGGCTCTCTCCCGCCTCCCAGCCCAGATCCCTGCTCAGCTTTGCTCCAGAGCTCTCCCCCATGATGGCTTCCTTTGCTCTCTTGCTTGGAGAGATGAGTCTGAGCTGCAAATTCCTAATCGCAGTGGGGTACATCCATGAGGGGTGCAGGGCAGGGCCGACATGACACAGTAGAGTTATGCACAGAAACTTCCTTGTAGTAAAGGGGCCCTTATTTATATGTGACAAACTCATTCATGCAGCACTTACTATGTGCTTGGTGGGGCTCTATGAGCTGTAAATACCAACTGATTTAACCCTCCGGACCGTCCTCTAGGAGTAGCGACCATCACCAGCTCACACAGGAGGGAGAAATGCCCAGTAAATTGCCCAGGGTTCGTGCAGTTGGCAGGATGACCATCCTTCTGCCTAAAGCAGCAGCCGACAGGTGACCTGACATGGCAAAGGGACTTCACAGATGTGCAAGTGTCTTGAGGTGAGGACATTGTCTGGACAATCCGGAAGGGCTCAGTGTGAGGAGGAGGGGAAGGGTCGGAGTCAGACAGGTGGGACAGAAGCAGCTGCACAGAGGATGGAAGCGTTCGGGCTGCTGGCTTGGAAGGTGGAGGAAGCGCTGGGGGTGAATCCCGAAGCTGGAACAAGTGGAGGAGCAGGCTCTCCCTGGAGCCTCCACAGGGGACCAGCCCTTCCGACTCCATGATTTAGCTCAGAGAGACCATGTCAGACTTCTTACTTCCAGAACTGTGAGACAGACATTTGGGTTGTTTTAAGGGGCTAACTGGTGGTAGGATATGATGACAGCAACAAGAAGAGTCTGGAAGAATAGGTAAGAGAGTGACTTTAAAACCTGAATCTGCTGCTTTGCAATGGGGTGACTTCCTGGAGCATGGCGGGGGTCACCCTGTCCAGACGCGCCAGGGGCCGGCCCCCAAGCCCACAGCCGCTCCCCTCGGCCGCCTCTCTTCCGGTGTTGCTGGGCTGATCCTGCCCTGAGACGGGGCCTGCTCGGCCGCATGCTGCGCTGTGGGGTGGTCCTGAGCTCAGCCTGTCCGCGGGCTGATTTTTGAGGATGGCCTAGCAGCGTGTTGGGAAAACGACGTCTGCTCGTGTCTGAGCAAACAGAACAAGACAAGACAAAGGAAAGTGCCCGGTAGCTTGGATGTTCATCCACCAGCCAGCTGCCTCCTCATGCCCAGGGCAGGGGGCTCGCTTTCACTCACAAAGGGCGAAGGGAATGTACCCCTTGGCTCAGGAGCTGCTCAGATTGGCTCTTTCACATAAAAAAAGGCTAGGGGACAAAAAAAAGAAAACGAGAAGGGGGACCAGAGGGCGGATAGAAAATGCAGTGCCTCCCAGAGCACCTGGGCTGAGTGCAGGCATGGGGTGCTGGGTGGCCTGGGGTGGGTCACCCCACGGGCCAGGCACTCTGTGTGGTCATCAGAGGGCGACGCGGCAGCCGCGACGGCCTTTGATTCTGCCAAGCCCCCAGAGGAGCCGATGGTGTCTGAACACCAAGGACCTCAGTGGGGTGGGAACCCACCAGCTCCAGGAAGAATCGAAGCAGGGGAACTTGGCCCAAACCCAACTTCTCTAAAAGTATTAAAAGCCCGTGACCCACAGAGGCTGGATTGCGAGGCCCCGTGGGCTCCGGCAGCCGGGCCCTGACCGTTGAGATCCAGCAGTCCTGGTGTTGAGCAATAGGGTTCTGCCCTGGCACCATACCCACCGCCCGCTCCGCCCCGCCTGGTCGGCTCACACGGGAGGAGAGCAGAGGCAGCTGCTGGTGTGCGAGTGTGTGGTGGCACACGTGCCTGTGGGTGTGTGTATGTGTGCGGGCATCATGCTCACATGCAGTGTGCGTGTGCGTGTGACCATGTGGGTGCACGTGTGGCCACGGGTGCCAGCCCGTAGGCCAGTGAGTGGCTCCCACAGCCCTCCTCGAGGCCTGGGATCCCAGGGCCCCTGGCTGGTCTCTCCTCCCAGGACAGGCAGAAAGCCCTGGGCTGGCCCGGCGTGGATTCCAGGCTGCTGCCAAGTAACGATATACTGAGTCCTTTCTGTGCATGGGCACTTCACAGCGCCAATCTGTGGAACCCATGAGCCTACAAGATAAGGGATACATTTAGCCCCATTGTATGGAGCAGAATTGAAGCCCAGAGAGGTGAAGTCATTTTCCTGAGGCCACATAGCAATGGGGCAAAGAGCCGGGAAGCCTGGCTCCAGGGCCGAGGCCCGGCTACTTCACCCACTGCTTGGGGGGATGGTAACAGCTGGTTCCATCAGGCCTACGTGGGGTGCGCACTTCCTGTCACCCATGGTGGCCTGCAAGGTGGCCCCCTTGGGGCTCCGAAAGCCCTTATCCACCATCTCTAGAGTCTTGTCCCTTCGCTACACTCCAGATCATCTTGGGAAGAGCTCAGATCAGCGTGAGGGGGCTGAGGCAGGGCTCCGGGATTTACGGGGATGCCTGCCCGTCCAGCCTCTGGCTCTGCTGGTCAGGCCTCCTGGCCCCGTGGGAGGGGCAGCAGGGTGTCTCCTTCCTGGTGCCCAGCTGCGCCTCTGTTCGGGGTTTGCGTTCTGCAGCCCCTGAGCGGCTTCCTCCCGTGGGGAGTGGGGCTGGGCCGGGCGCTGGCCCTGGGGTGGGAATGTGTCCTGTCCCCTCAGGTCTCTGACCCCTGAGCCTGGGAAGAAAGTGGGAGGGAGCCCTTGCTTCCTGGAATCTCACCACCATCTGTTCTGGGGCTGTCCAGCGGTGGCCACGTGCCTGACAGGGTGAAGGACACAGGTGGCCCCAGCTCCCCGTGGGAATAGTGGCACTGGCTTTGAGAGGTCTGTGGCATGGTGGCCCTGAGCCCAGGTCCTAGAGCCCTGCTGCGGGGTTACCTTCATCTCCCCAACTTTCTAGCCATGGGACCTGCAGATCTTCTCAGTGCCTTGTTTTCTCTGTTAGGGACATGGGGGAAGGAAACGTGTCCACCTTGCCAGATAGCTGTGAGGATGAAAGTGCCACGCATGTGACATCCTGGCACCGAGCTGGCATGTAGCAAGTGCTCCCGTGTGTGGCTCTGAGGGCCACCTTGGCAAAGGAGGGCTGACGGTGTGCGAGCTCTGCCTGGCCAGAAATTCATCAGATTCACTTGGCAGATGGGAAAATCAAGGCTCCTATGGTCAGACCTGAGGATGGAGCAGCTCCTGGCTTCCCTGCTGAGTCCTCTTTCTCCTCTCCTACCTTCTTGAATGTCGAGGAAGCCAGTGAGCCCCAAACGTTTCTCTTACAGACAGTCAAGGGCAGATTCTCGGCACAAACATGGCTACGTTCTGTCCTGTGAGGGTAGATGGTGCCGCGTGAACGGCCCAATTACATGGGATGGGTCTTTCTGACTGTGAGGGGAAGGCCAGAGCACATGTGGGGCGACGGGGCTGCTGGAACCTTCCGGAAGCAGGCAGTGTGCAGCTCAGGACTGGGGTCTGGGTTCCAGTCCTGACCTTGCTCACGGTCACTGTGACTCAGGGCCCCTGCCTCTGAGTACCAGTCTGTGCAGGTTCTCGTGAGGACTTGGTGAACCAGTTCAGGTAAAGCCCTCACCCTGGGCAGCTGGCTGGCCCTTAATAAATGTGAGTCATCACCATCATTACCTTGCTCGATCCTCTCACTTTATGGGGGAGAAACTGAGACCTCGAGAGAGGAAGTGGCCTTCGGAGTGCCAGCTGTTCTTAGCAAGCCACGTGATAGGCAGAACGAGACAAAACCATATTCCTTTCAAGGACAGGAGTTTTGCTATCAGTCGGGGGACGGGGGTCAGGGCCCCGCCGGGTGCAGGCAGCTCTCGGACCTGCTGACCAGCCTGTGCTGGGGGTGGGCAGGCATCTCCCTGCCCCAGGCAGTGGCCGGGCCCCCCCGCCCCCCAGGCTCTTGCCGCCTCCCCCGGCAGCTCCACGCTCTCCCAGGCTGGGCCTGGTGAGCGTGAGCTGCAGCTGCGTGGCCTTGGGAACTGTGCCTAAACCACCCTGGACCTCAGTTTCCTCATCGGGGATGCCACAGTGGGGGCTCCAACGGTCCCCAGCACTGTGGGACCTGACTGTGCTTTCTCTCTGAAATAGAGGGACGTTTTCAGTGAATTTTCTCGGGGGCCATGTCTGCCTAGAGAGCACACTGAGAAAAGTACACAGCAGGACGCTATTGACCAATCGCTTGGATTCTTTTCCCTTGACTGGTGGGTTGGAGACAGCATGCAGTTACTTACTTATCTGAGGACGTAAAGTAACTTCTACTTCCAAATATAACACGGGCTTGGGGCAGAAAACCTGGAAAGCACAGGGAAAAAAAAAAATCGTGGGGTGGGGAATTAAAAAAACCCAAACCAAAAAGGAAGCAAAAAGGAAACTCAAACAAACGTTGACATCTGGGTATGAGTGGCCATGAGGCCTCGGGAGTGCAGTCCTGACCCCAGTTTTGAAGAGCCACAGAATCTCAGGGCATTGCTCTCTCAGAAACCATGCTGGAGCTTGCAAGGAACCCAGAAAAGCTCCATCTTCTAGAACCTTCTCCTGCCCTTCTGCTGCTTAGTCACCTAAGTGTGGCCCCCAGCATGTTTCTAGCTGTGGGGCAAAAGTTATGGGGTGCTCTAGACCAGGCTGCTGCCTGTGCCCCTTTTCTACACCAATTGTCCAGGTGGCTCTGGAAGAGTTTCCTGACTCCTCCAGGCCTCGCCTTCCCTATGACACGGGGATCCAAATACATGGATAAATGGGACATTTTTAGGACAGAAGTGCTGTGCACAGCTGGTGCTGTGGTGATGGTAGACACACCTGAGCACCGATTCCATAAGAAACAGTGGCTTTCAGAGCAGGGCGCAGGAGAGACGCTGCCGAGGGGGACCCAGCATGTGTTCCCTCCTGGGGCTTCCACATCTCATCCAGGGACTGTCAGAGGTTGAGGCAGGTGCAGGCCACGTCCAGTTGGGTTGGTTCTATTGGTTTAATTTTTTTTAAATGAAGAAATGCTCAGAGTCACGCACACACACACAAAAGAACCAAGCAGAAGTTTAACGCTCTTTGTGGACTCTTCCTTCTGTACATGTGACCCTGTACATGGATGCCTCTGGAATGACGCCAGGACGCTCTGGGGCGGCGCAGGCTGCCCCACGGTGTGAAAACACAGGGTGCCCCGTGCGAACAGCCTGTGTGCAGTAGGAGCCAGGAGATGCAGAGGGAACAAATGAACGGATGAGCCGATGGACGGTGGTGCGACCCGTCCTCACAGCAGAAGGAGCAAGGACAGGATCGTTTTCTGGTGTCCAGGCTCAGGGCTGTCGTCAAGGTTCAAGCCCAAGGTTCAAGGGATTTCAGCACTTATCATGTTGGATAAGGGGACAGCGGTCCCCTGGGCCTGGGGGGTGTGCTCTGCCATAGGCCTCCACTGTCAGTATTTGTTCAACTTTCTCTTTCATTTCGACTTTTTCTCTTACCCTTGGGATGCAAAGTCCAGATGCTACACGGGCAGGGCCGTAGAGATGGGACCTGTTCCGTACATGCTTGGAGGCTGCTGGCTGGCAGCTTGGGTTCTGGGGGACCCTGATGGCCGAGGCGCTGGGATGGGCCCCAAAGATCTCTAGCTGCTTGTGGCTTTCTTTTCCTGAAGGCCAAGGGACAGCAGAGGACGTCTGGGTGCGTGGGGGCCGTGAGGACCCCTTCCTATCTGCACACCCCCACCCCTGCCAGTGGACAGCCCCCGGGGCTCAGGCCAGCTCTGAATGGTGGTTGGGGTCCCAGAAGGCACAGAGGCCATCGGATGGTCCTCCAACCCCTGAGACCCTAGGGCCCCAGGGATTCCAAGGGAGGCAGCACCCCCTGCTGGCTGGTCATGGCACCCCTCCCTGCCCGTGCCCCTGCCCTGGAGCTGCTGCATCAGTCCATGCATTGCCCTCAGGGTGGCTAGGACCTGCAGGCATCAGCCGGGTGAATCCACCAGCAGCCCCGCCATTCCACTCCTGGACATATATGCCCAAGAAATTCCCACTGGGGTCCCGTAGGGCACACGGATGAGGACACCGAACGCCGTGCCATGTATGCAGGGGCCGCTGGGAGCAGCCCGCCACGGGGGGTGGCAGCGCGCAGGCCGTGCCTGGGCACAGGAGCAGCACCGGTGAATTAGGAAACAAAAGCCACATAAAAAAATTTAAAAAAATGAGAGTGCAACACAATACCACGTGCTCACTAGAAGTAAAATGCATGGATAAATACTAGGTGGGATCGTGTGAGATTGCTCATTGTTTTTACTGTTTTTTCTTCACCTACCAAAATGGGAATGCCACACTGTGTAACCTCACAAATGGTGGCATATTTACAGGATCGAGAACAGGGTCTTGAGAATGAGTGACCTCCAGCTACACGCAACGTGGATGATTTCCCAGATGCAAGAGTCAGCAAAATAAGCCAGAAACAACACAGTCCGCACTGTGACTCCGCCTGTATGGAGTCGCGGAAGCAGGCCTGTGTTACTGGGAGCTGGGAGAGTGGCTGCCCTCGGGGAGGGCGGTGACCGGACATGGATGAGGGGCCCGGGGGTAATGACATGACATTCCTGCACCCCGTGCTGTCACATGGGGTGCGGTGCACGGAATCCTGGGCTTAAGGTTTGTGCATTTTCTGCACTTGCGTCACGTTTCAGTGAGAATTCGGGAACGCATGCCTCTAAAGCAACAGTGCGTGTTTACAAGGACCCCAGGACAACAGGATGCGCTCTCAGCACAGTCGCATGGTGCCCAGGTGGGGAGAGCGATGTGGGAGAGGGCCCAGGACCTTTCTTCTGCCTCCTGGGCACTGCAGGAGACGTGTGGGGGCCCGTAGGACAGCAGAGTCCCATAGTCCCTCCCCTTGTCCTCCCTGGCACCCCCGCCTCGCTGGCCACCCCTGGCTGGCAGGAAAAGTGGAAAGTCCCTACCAGTTTCTTTTCTTGCCACTGAAGGGGCTGCAGGTATTTGTTCCTGAAACTCATGGCTGAGCTAATTTTACACCACAAGTGAGAGACGGCAGAGAGAAGCGAAAGGCAGGGCCCAGGGGTCTGCTCTGAGCAGGATGGGAACCCTGACTGGACGCTGGGGCGGCTGGAGAGAGGAGCCGCTCTGCTGGCCTCCAGGGTGGGTGGACGCAAGGGCTGTCCTGTCGGGCATGGGAGCTTGAGATCCCCCGAACACCAGCTGAAACCCTCAGAGCGGGATTAAGAATGAGAGGGGCTTTCTGGGCTCTGTCACTCAATGGGTCCTTTGGGCCTCAGTGTCCCTGTCCCTAAGGGGAGGTGGTTGATGAGATGATACCTAAGGACTCCAGCATGCACATCACTGTTTCTACCTCTCTGGCTTTAGAGGACCAATTGTATCCCCAATGGCAGAAAAAGTCATGCCTGGGTTTTTAGGGAAACTTAAACAAACAGGAAAAGCACGCTAATTTTGTCATAAAAACACCCTACTGTGGGTCTGGGTCTGTGGGCTGCCTCTCTTCACACAGGTGAAGGCTGTCCAGGCTTGGAGGATGGGACACCCTGAAGGGAGGCTCAGGGAGGTCACCGCCCTATCCGTTACCTCAAATGGCATGTTTAAAAATGATGCATTTCACAGCAACTGTGTTGCGACTTTCAGAATTCCCCAAAATGCTTCAAAAGCTATTTGAACAACCAAAAGACATAATAGATTTTTAAAAACATGTATAAGCCAAGTAACCCATCACTTCTATTCACACTAGGAGGTTTCTTCTTTTTCTTGGTGGCAGAACCGAATGGGAAAACTTGGAAAGGAGATAGAAAGGATCCTCTCTGAAAAGCTTCTCTGTGGCCTTTTGTTTCGCTGGTTTGCAGGGTGCCACCCAGAAACTGCCTACTGTCCCTAAAAAAGAAAGTGTCGTTTCTGATCTTTTTATTTTTCCAGAGGAAGCGAGGCCTCGTGTGCCTTTTTTCTCCACAAACAGTAGTGAAGCTAGAAAAAATACTCAGGTTAACCTGATACTCAGATGGGAGAGAAATAAAGGGCACAGGGGACTGGTGGCCCCAGTGAGGCTGAGAAGACATGTTGTCGAGCATGGGAACTTACAGAAGAAAGTATGATCTGAAGTCTGAGGACATCTGAGTTAGGGATTCTGGAGAGAGAGAAGAGAACTTTGGTTGTTGAAGCAGGATGGAAAAGGTCAGTGAGAAGAAGAAATTAAGATACTGAGTACAAAACTCGGCTCTGAGCTTCCTGGCAGCCACAGCAAAAAGTGAGCATGATAAACTCTGGTCTAGGGACAAGGAGATAGGTCATCCCCATAGGTGTGGAATTCTCCTTGAATGATAGATGGAAGTGGGAGGAAAGAGAGGCCTTGTGGGCTGGATACCCAAGCATTCATTGAATGAGGGGAAGTATCTGGAAGGCCAGCAGCTTGCATAACCCTGAGGCTCATGTGTGGGAGCCCTGACACAAAAGCTGTGTGTTGCTCTCCCTGCAGACTGAGTAGAGAGCATGGTGGTGTGGTTCCCAGCTCAAGGACGGGCCAACCCGCTTGTGTTAGTCAGTCATCTGTACTGTGCGTCATGCCGATAAGGAGGGTACCCTGGAGATGGAAATTCCGGGGCAGCCGTGGGTGTGGAACTGGTGGTGTGAGGGGGTGTCTCTATGGGAGCAAGCCCCATGTGACTCCTACCCCAACGCAGGCCGATTCTAGGCTTGGCTGACGGCAGGCTGGGGATGTGGAGCGTGTCTGACAGAAGCTCTGGTGGCCAGGCTGGTGAGGGCTGGGGGGACCTGCAGTGCGCAGAGGACTTAATTTCCTCACCTTCCTAGTGCTCACCTGGACAAAGCACGGTTGTCTTCTCCATCCTGTAGTTTTGGGGACCAAGGAGGGCGGAACGTGTGGCCTGAGGTCACAGGGCTGGGAATTGGTGGGGCTACGACTGGAGCTTGGGTCTATTGGATGTGAGAGTCTGCACTTTTTTCTCTTCCCTTCTAAGGCTTGTGATGGCAAAGCACGATTGCCCTGAGCTAAGCAGCTGTGTAGTGGGATCAGAGCTTTGACGTCTGCGGTCTCAGGGGCTCTGCGCTGCTGCGCCAGACAGGGCCAGCTGGCCAGCTCAGACCTGCTCCCAGAACCCAGGGCTTTTCCCTGCAAGCCACCCCCCTCACCTTCTGAGTTTACATCAGGGAGAATGGGATTTCAGATAAATCTTCCCTAGAAGGCTGCTGGGCTTTAGGGGGATCCCAGGAAGGTGGCCCTTGGCCTCAGGCATTTAAGAAACCCTGAGTGGCAGAGGGAGGAGGTGAATGTCACCTCATTCGTGCCCAGGGACGGCTCAAGAAACCATGTGCTGACCCAAGCACAGGGACCCAGAAGGTCGTCTTGTCTTTCCCAGGCTAATCCACGTATCAAGCAGCACCTTGTATTTATCCTCCCAAATCCCGTGGGTGTGCCTGTCACAGTCTCAGATATGTTAAGTGTCGGACGGACGAGGCCTGCCCACCACCTGGTCCTGTAGACCATGGCTCCACTGGCCCTGGGCCGGAGGCTTCCCTGTGGCTGGCCATCCTGTGCACTGCAGGGTGTTGAGTCCCAGGTGCACTCCCACCAGTGTCAGTGTGACAAGCAGTAATGTCCCCAGACATGACCAAATGTCCCCTGGCAGTTAGAATCACCCTGTTGGAGTTTCTACCGGCCCTTGATGTTCTAAGCTTAGAGACACAGCGGAACTGGGTCCTGAAGCTCTGTAGTTCAAAGAGAGTCCCAGCTCCATCGCGAGCTGCTTGGCCTCAGCGCTCCTCTGAATCTTTCTGAATATCTATTTTCTGCAAATGAATAGTCATCAGGACGACAGTCATGGACCTGCTGAGAACAGTGGGAACCACCGGCCCTCAGGCTCGTGGCTGTGTCCCCACGTGATGGGGCAGTCCTCGTTTTTATCTGATGTTTGCTATGATTAGAAATGGTGCCCTTTTCACACTCAGAAATGTCCCAGTCTGCAAACTCAGTTACACAGCCCTGCTGTGTATTAGCCCCTGACTTCCTTCCACCTGCCCACCCGTCCATCTGTCTGGTCCTCCCTGGGTGGATCTACTCTCAAAGGTCTCATCCTTATGCAAATGGATGTTAGCAAATGGAAGAATCAAATGGCTTTGCCCCAAGACCGCTGGTGTCAGAGGTCACATTCCTAACGACTGATCTCCACCCCCTCAGGGTGGGCTCCGGGGAGATAATCGTAGTCACAGCCTCTGCTGACGGACCACTCTGGGTGGGCCAGGTCCGCCTCCCACGTGATGCTCATAGCCCCTCTGCGGGGCGTGGTGACCGCTGCTGTTCCTGTGTCACACGCGGAGACACTGACCGTGGAGAGACACACCTGTCCAGGGACAATGGCAAAGCCAGGACTGGGCCTGGACTTGGAGAGGCCATGCCATGGGCTCACGGTCCCACAGAGGCAGGGGGCAGGGCCAGAGTCCAGGCTGGGATGGTCTGGATCGAGCTCCGTGCAGTCGTGGATGACAGACCCAAGGCAGGCTCTCCGGGGGAAACTCTGGGCATCCTCCTAACCTTTTTGAAATTGATGTCATGGGATGAAAATACCATCCTTGGGCACAAAACGTCCCTCTTCATGGCTGTCAAAGGCCCTAAGGTCTAATCCAGCAGGTGCTTCCTTGTGGTCTTCAGCTGGTGCCTTGCTTCTCATACATGAACATTGGCCCTCTGGCTTCTTGTACCCTCGGTACCCACATGTCTTCCTGGGGGCTGATCCCAGGCTTATCTGGAGTCCTCGGGCAGAGATCCCCCCTCCTCTGGATGCTCCTGGACCGAATTGGAAGGTTGCTATCAATGAGGCAGAAAGGACATCTGGTTTGTTGGTAAGAGAGGCTGTCATCAAGCCAAGCCAAACTGAAATAGTGACTTCGGCTGGCAGACACGCCGATGTTCCCCTTTTGTTCTGGGTCATCTTGAGAGGACTGGAGCTTCAGTTCAGTTTGTGTCTGGGGGACTTCATTTTCACCATTTGATTTCTACTTGTAGCTTATTGAAAACACACACACACACACACACACACACACACACACACACACACACACGAGTCAGATTTGGGTTTCATTTCTCCTGGGAGTTGGCAAGTGGAAGCTGTGGGCCTCTGGTCTGTTTATTCACTCAGCAAACCTTTGGGGGGACTGATGATGTACTAGATGAGTATCTGGGGTAGAGACAAAAAGGACAAAAAAGAGTGTGCAGGCCACCGTGCACATTCCAGGGGACACTCAGCAGCCAAAGGGTCTGGAGTGGAAAGTGTGTGTTGGGGACCAGCAGGTGGAACCGGTTGGAACCCACTCCCAGCTGTGCTGGGAGTTGGAGCGTCGTCCTGCAGCCACAGGGCTTGGAGACGCCGAGCACTTTCCTGGGGCTCAGCCATCAGCCCCACGTTCCGCGGTGGGTCCTGTGGGAGTCCTGGGGGAATGCACGCTGCTGGCACTGTTGGCTGTATGGAGGCCAGAGGAGGAGGGGCTGGGCTCTGGAAGGGAGCATGGGCCCCATGGCCCCCAAATCATCTTCCCCTGTGAAATGGAGACTGAGCACCTGTTCTCACTTTCCTGCCTGGGATGTGCATACCCACCCTTGCCCGTTCAGTGACGTCAACACCTGATTTTAGAAGTGGGGAAATGGAGGGTGGGTGCGAGCCAGAGAAACAGCATGTGTCACGAGCCCGGCGATGGAGTGTTTGCTCTGTAGGAGCGCCCACGCCCGGAAGCCCACCACCGTGCAGGAACGGCCCCTTACTGAGCTGCTCTTCCCGCTGCTTCGCTCTCTTGCGATAAGTGGTGAGTTCCTCCCTGAGGCTGTGAGTCTCTGGATGGCGGTTTCTGGGATGTTCATCCCTGCAGCCACACGTGGCCCAGGGCCCGTCACTTAATAAGTTATGATAGCAACCACTGCTGAGAACACCCATGGTGTGCTTTTCACGGCTCCAGAGCTAGTTCTGTGAGACGGGGTGGCTATGACCACATTTGACGTGTGGGGAAACCAAGGCACAGAGAGAGGAAGTGTCCCAGGGAAGGGAGGAAGTTGGATCGCATGGATGGATGGATGAGTGGGACGCAGGGAGGCAGAGAAGGGAGGAGGGGCTGGGAAGGAAATTAGTGGGAATTGGCATGAGCTCTGGCTCAGCCACCCAGTGAGGTCTGAACACCATGCTTCTCTCTGAGCCCCATTCCCTCGTTTCTGGAGCCCTTTCCACCCCTGACACCATTTCAGCTCTGCCTCTAATGTGTTTGGGCATGTTCCTCCCCCATCCCCGCTGCAGTCCTCGAGGGCCTTCAGGAGTACATGTGGCCCCAGCTTCCTCCCTCCCAGAAGTGCCAGCCAGGCTGGCCTTCCTCCTTTTCTGCTGGTGACGTGGAGAGGCTGGATTCCTTGCATCTCCCGGGAGCCCTGCCTTCTCCCGCTTTCTGCAGAGCACCCCCTGAGCGCTGGGTGCCGTGCAGGTCTGAGTTCAGAGATGTATGCGTCTCCACAGGGAACTGGCTGAGCTCTCTAAATCTCATTTCAAGTCACAGGCCACCACAGGCCTCCCACACAAAGCCACAGCCACCCGCAGACACCGCCTCTCAGATCTCACCCCCCCGTGGCCAGCAGGTAGTACCTGGGATGTGGACACCATCCCATGGCAAACCGAAGCCCTGTGAAACCAATGTGCATTGTCTTCAGAGAAACCAAGCCCTCCTCCTTTTCAGGCAGATGAAAAGCAGAAAGCGGGTTGTGGGGTGTGTGGGGGAACCAGCATGCATCCCAGGGCTGGGAAGCAGAGGTGCATGGAGCTGGGGTGCTGGCTGAAGCCAGGAGCATGTATACAGGGCAATTCAGCCAGAGAGCTGTGGAGGCAACAGTCGGCAAGGCCGTGGGCGGCATGTTCCAGCAGGGGGTCCCAGGCACAGGGGCGGGCCGCCTGAATCTGAATCACGGGCGAGAGCTTCGAAAGTCCAGCGCTGGGCCCCAGCCTCGGGTCTCCTGTGAGCGGGCCTGGATATGTGTACTTGTAATAAGCTCCTAGGTGACATGGCAGCACTGCCTGGGGCCACCCGCCATGTACGATGCCTGAAAGTGAAACTCAGCCCCACCATGTGTGGCAGCGCTTCCCAAAAGAGCCTCACGGAAGGACCAGTTATGGAGTATCCTTGGCACAAGGTGAGCTCAAGTGGAAACTGGAAATGTCCGTGGCCATCACGCAACACTTAAGAGACTAGCAATTTATCTAGATGAACACTGTATTCCTTATCTTTGGAATGCTGTGAACCGGGTATTTTCAGAACTTAAGCCATCACGCCAACACTCCATTCGTTCACACGGGGGGTGACATGTGCTTTTCGCTGGAGAAGACAGAGCAGGGTGCTCGCCATTCTCCTGTTTTGCCTTGCCCTGTTGAGAGGCAAATGCATATTATAAACATGTTATCTTTTTTTCCTCCACTAAACATACATAGTGCCTGCTTACCTGGAAGGTGAGTCTTCGATCTCCATCATCAAGGAGAGGCGCTTTCCAGTTGCAGGCTCCTGGCATAGGGAAATATTTGTACTCGATGAATGCTGTATGTTGGACGCATATATAGGTTTAAAAAATGGCAGCTGAGCTTTAGCGAATATCTTTGGAGCAGATCCATAAGACAATTGATGCAAATTATCTTTGAAATGAAAAAAAAAATGTTCTAGTCCATTGCACTCTGGTACTTGGGTAAAATATATTAAAAGGGAATTCCTAGAAAAATAAAGTAATAAAGATGCCCAAAATGTGAGCTCCAACTTTTTTAGTCAGAGACACAAATGTCCTCTGTCAAGTTGCTAAAAGTTTTAGACTCTTCTCTCGATTTCTTCGCTCCTTGTGCACAAACGCTTTGGCATTGGTGCCACATTTGGGACGGCCCTGGAAGGAGGGATGTCCCAAGCCGCTACTGTGGTCATCTCCCCAAAAGGAATCCTTTGCAATAAATAATTCAGCTCAACACACAGCCCTCTTGTATAATGGTCACCAAAATACTTAGGTTTTTTCTGTGTGTGTTCTAGGTGAGTGGGTAGGTAGGTGGGTAAGGAGATAAAGGAGGAACCTGATCTCTTCCTCATAATAATTACCTTTCCACTTCCTCCCCTGTAAGGACATTCTGACTTCCTATTTACCTCTCTGCCCCTTTTACAAAGGCCTCTTGGCACATCGAGCAGTCTTGTATTTTTTTAAACTTTACAACCTGCCATCTAATATACAGTGTTCATACAGAATACAGACATTTCCCTTTGCCAGGTCCCTGCAACTGGAAGGTGCCTCTCCTTAAGAAGAGAATGAAGACTCACCCCCCAGGTAAGTGGGCACTTGTATATGTTTTATGGAGAAAAAAAGATGACATCTTTATAAATATGCGTGTGCCTCTCGACAAGGTAAGGCATGTTTTCATCACCTGCATGAAACAACAGTGTGAAGATCACTCTGCTTTATCTTTTTTAGTAAAAGGTACAACACATTACCTCAAGCGTGAATGAATGCGTGAAGCAACATATCGGAAAGTTGAGGATGACTGCACACGGATCTCTCTGATTCCAGAGAAGCGTCCCCTTACTCCTGACCCAACAGGGCACCTGTCAGCTTGCGGTATACTCCTGGCCCACCCTATGTGACTCTTGGAGGAATAAGGCTTCAGTACACATTGAAGTGACCAAGTGAATCATTTTTAGGAATGTATCTATTGAATCCAATTCCTACTTAGGGAGAGAGTTCTGTAGTGGAGTTTGAGCCTAGGAGATCTTTCTTGTCTTAGCAACAAATACAAACATCTTATTTTGTTTGGGACTTTGAGCCTCAAACTGTAAAAAAGACAAGATATGCAAAGTGCACATCTCCACCCTGTTAAAAATACCTCTAGGTGCTAGACCTGGCTTCCTTTGCTGGCCAGGCTGAGGACCTCATCCCAGGTGGGGTGGCCTGGCCACTATTTGCATAATCTGTTTACTTCAGATTCTGAGATGTTGGTGCCCAGTGAGCGTCCCAAAGAGGCAGTTCTTCCTGGCCAGCTTCAGGCCTGGCAGTAGCTGTGTGACCTCAGTGACGTCTCTCACCCTCTCTGATTTAGCTTCTATATCTCTCAGCAAGGCAGCTGGAATTAATAACGAAGGCTACCTTTATGGAGCATTCACTACACCCCAGCCCCCTCCTGAACCTGCTCTATGCATTCCTCTAATTTCGTGCTCACGGTCCAGTGAGCTCAGTGGGGTGGTCAGGCCCATTTCACATGAAGAAAGGAGGCTTCTTGCTGGAGCAAACTTCTTAGTTCCAGGAGGTTTTTTTTTTTTGAGAGTTCTTTCAGATTTTCTGCATAGATAATCATGTCATTTGTGAACAAAGTTTTTTTTCTTTCTTCTTAATCTTTGTAGTGTAAGCCCTGACAGTTTTGAGGTTTTTTTTTTTTTTTGTAATGCAAGTGCCTGACTTAAGCTTTGACTGCTGAGGTATCCATTTCAAAGACACATCCACTTAACTAGATACAGGCCAGGCCACCTACCCCACTGAGGTCTTTTGTTGTAGATCTTGGTTGGTTTTGATAACTATTTGAGTCACTTGTCTTTCCTCTTCCCATGCTTTAAATTCCCACTTTTATGTTTGAAATTCACCAATAAAGAGCCAGCCCACAACGCCCTAGGTCCCCACTCTTGACCCTAATAAAAGCAAAACGGTAGTCCACAAACACTCTTTCTCTTTACCTGCAACCTTGCTGTGTGGCCCCAGGTATTCTGGTGATTTCTAGGTCTTGTAAGTTATAAACCTTTGTGTTTCAAAGTTTCCTGATGGGTGTTGCTGAAGGCATCTTGCAGTCATAATAAGAACCACAAGGGCTGGTCCAACCACAGCACTGGTTATTGATAGGCTGAGGCTAGCACAAAACATCTGTATAATTTAGTTTCCTTTTCTTGTCTTATTGCATTAGCTAGGACTTTCAGTATGAGATTGATGAGGAGTGGGGAGAGGGGATTTCTTTGTCTTGCTCTTGATCTTAATGGGAAAGCTGTTTCTCACCATTAAGTACAATGTTGGCTGTAGGTTTTTTGTAGATATTTTTTTATCAGGTTCAGAAAATTTCCCTCTATTCCTAGCTTACTGAGAGTCTTTATCATCAACGAGTGTTGGATTTTGTCAAATGCTTTTTCTGCATCTATCCATAGATCATGTGAGTTTTCTATTTTAGTCTGTTGATGTGATGGATTATATTGATTGATTCCCACCTCCCCCTTTCCCCCCCATAACTGCCTGTCCTCCATATCTGTGTACACATTAGGCTACACACAGATGCTCTGTTCATTTTTTTCAGTCTTTATTCTTTCTTTTTGGGTCATTCTGTCTCTTGGGATGTTTTTAAGTTCACTAATGTTTTCTTATGCAGTGTCTAATCTGTTGGTAATCTCATGAAATACGATTGTTTTTTTAAAGTCATAGATCTTGTTTTCATCTCTAGAAGTTTGATTTGGGTCTTTTTTAAAACTCCATTTAATATGCTCAACATTTCATCTAGCTTCTTGAGCATGTGGAATGTATTTTAATGTCTTTGCCCACTATTCTATCATCTGTGTCATTTCTGGGTCAGTGTTAATCGTTTTTTATCCTCTATAGAGTATTTTCTGCTTCTTTGCATGCTTGGTAATTTTTTTGCTGGATCCCAGATACTGTAAACTTTACTTTGTTGGGTACTAGATATTTTTGTTTTTTTGTAAATATTCTTGAGCTTTGCTCTGAGGGTCATTGAAGTTTCTTGGAAATCATATGATTATTACTGCCCCCAACGCACAAGTAACGAACCCATTTTCTGTTCTTCAAGGGACTCTCAGGGGCTATGTACCCCCAAGTTCCTGTCCTGTCCCCTGCCCTGTTGCCGAGTCCCAGGGGAATGAGTGTGTATCCCTCTTGCCTCACGGCTGGTGTGGAGAAGGGATACCATTTGTTAGTAACCACTCCATCACCACTCTAATGTGTTGTTTTTATTTAATAAATTATCTGTGTGCCTCACTTTCCTCATCTATAAAATGGAGAACCCAATAGTGCCTACCTTATGAAGTTGTAAGGATTGAAGAAGCTCACATATATAACACTTCACACAATGCCCGGCACTTTGTAGGTGCTCAATAAATTAGTCATTGTTCATATCATTATAATAATTAGTGTTGTCCCATCTTCCAGCAACTCTAGGAGGCAGGAACTCTCTTTCTCATTTTACAAAAGAGGGAGGATATTGGCGAAGATGATAGTCAAGGTGGAGGGGTCAGGGAACAGCTCATTTCCCTCCTGGACGCTGTGGCCAAGCTCATACTCACGGTGCCTTCCGTGGGCTGGGCGCGCAGACTAGCTGGAGAGTGACTGACTGGGCACGTTTCCAGTGGGTTTTTCAGTGAAGCCAGGTTCTGAGTTTCATACGGAAGGGATGGCTGGAATGAGAGGCTCAAGGACTCACATACCTGCAGGGGATTTTTGGACTCATCTCTCTCAACCTCTTTTGTCTACATGCAATTCCCCACAGCCAGTGCTTCCCAAGTGGTCATGTTGCATGACTCCTGTGACCCTCATGTCTATGCAGGAGGCGATGATCATGCCCATTTTAGAGAGGGGGGAAACTGAGGCACTGGGGGGTCAGTAATCTGGTCAAGGTCACTCTGCAAGAAGCAGCAGACCCCTGACTTGAGGCCTGGCAGCCTGACTCTGGAGCCAGCCCACTCTCTGGCATCCAGAACCTGCGAGGAGACTGAGGTGTGGAGAGGGCAGGTCATCCATCCAAGACCAGTGAGAACTCGCGTGGGAACCGAGGCTGCGGCTATGGCCGCGTCTGGTCGTGCCCGGGAGGGATTCGATGGAATTTACCTGGGTTTTGGGCATCATCTTCTCACTGGTCAGTGACTCTGAGGATGGAGAGCAGGGGTTCCTGTCTTTTGAAGCTGCAGCGTCTAGCCCAGTGTTGGGCATAGGGCGGCTCCCTGGGACGGTGGTTCAGGGCACTGGCCTGGGGTCTGGACCTCACCATTCCCCAGGGGCAATGTCAGCTCCCCAAGTGTCAGTTGGCCCATCCGTAAAATGCGGGTGTCATGCCATGTCCTTCAGGATGAATGTGATCGTGCAGGTGAGACATGCAGCTCAGAGTTATGGGCCACGATAAACACAATTAACAATAATGACAGCAATATGGCAAAATCCCTCTGGTTGCCCTAACTTCGTGGAAGCCTAGATTTGCATCCTGCTCCTGTTTTCTCATGGTCTCTGCTCCCTTCATAGGACAGATAGCCCAGCACTCCCTTGGCAGGGAGCATTTTGACAGAGAGCTGCCCCCATTTTTCATTACTAAAGATTAAAATAACAAAACAACATGCTAGGTCTCCTGACCATTTCCCCTTTCAAAGGTGGAGAACAGCATATCAAAACCAGAAGATGAACCAAAGGTTGCTGGTGGGTTCTAGAAAACTCTAACCACAAGGATGAGGAAGAATGTGCTGAGTTATATAAGAAGTTGGTTTAAATGTGCTTCTGGTTTGGGGT
Source organism: Smutsia gigantea (assembly GCA_032199065.1). NCBI lineage: Eukaryota > Metazoa > Chordata > Mammalia > Pholidota > Manidae > Smutsia > Smutsia gigantea. The sequence goes on from JAVSCE010010352.1 coordinate 187,668, forward strand.
CTGTGCTTCATTGGGCGAGTCATTGCAAAACGTCCTTTTCCCAAGAGCACCTGGGCCTGCTCCCATGGTGCTCTGGGGTCACAGTGTGGCCAGGGGCTCTCCCACTATGAACACCTTGGAGTGTGTATTTTCTGAACATGGTTCTCAAATAGGATCAGGACCTCAAATGCTTCCGCTAGAAAGCACTTGTCAGAAAGTGAGCTCCCAGTTGACATAGAGAGTGGCCGAAGAGCTGATGGAAAGGGGAACCCACCCATCAACCATGGTTACCATAACCGCCTAAAACTCCAGGTTATGTCAGCTCTGTGTGCGTTCAGGTCTTCCAAGAGGCAGACCCAGGACAGGGTGAGATGTGCAGGAGATTCACAGAGGGTGTGCCTCTGTGTTATGCTGAGTGCTGGCTGTCACACGAACTAAGAAATCCTGCTCTCTCCTTCACCTGGAAGCCGCCTTGGTGGGAAACCAGGTTCCTTTTCCTGAATGCTTAATTATTGTACAAAGTCCCTGACCAAATTTTGTCATTGCCAACGGTTGTCAGGGGGTCACTCTGAGCCAGGGCAGGTGGCATGTCATGCAACTTCTGCTGAACAAATGGAGACAGATCTGGTGACAGAAATGAGGTGGGAGGGTCCTTCCCACCCTTAAACTCACGGAATCGGATTCCTCTAGGGCACAAGTTATTCCCTGTTCGAAGTGTGGAGCCTTTACAGTTGCGTTAACCTTGTCAGACTCCTTGAAACTGGGAGCTGACAAAGGGGGTTGTTTCTCAGGAGCCTGGGGAGGAGCCCCGCCTCAGGTGGGGGTGCAGCAGATTGAATCGGCCTGGGGCTCACCTCCCCGCTCTGCTCCCCTGGGCAAAGGCAGTCTCAAACGAACAAGCAGCCACCCCTGGGCAACAGACAAAGTCAAGCAGTAAGGAGGTGGCTGGGTGGGCCACCGAGCGTCCCCAAGGGCCTGAAAGGGGTTCTGTTGAGGAAAGCCCCCGGGAGCAGCTGTCCAGGCTGCGAAATGGTGGCCGCTGCCCAGCGGCAGTGATCCTGGGGTCCCTGCAAGTTTCTGTCCTGCAGATTGGCTGCCCTCACAGGCTCCTAGAGACGCCCCCTGGGCTCTGTGGTCTCTTCTGTGCCCCCACTGTGCCCTGGGCACCTTGCTTGGCAAAGTGCGAAGAGGCCCAACAAGCAGCCATTACCCCCAGAGTGTGGCGGGGAGGCGAGTGTGGACAAATGGGGATCAGCCCTGCGCAGGGCATGGGCCTTGGAGACCCAGCCGGGGCGGGTCAGCCGCTGGGGTGCTGGGCCCAGGGTGCTTGTCTCTGCGGCCCCCCTGCCTCGTGCTGGGGCAGTCCCCAGGCAGAGTCTAGAAGCAGGGACCGCCTGCAGCGGGGTGTGGGGGGAAAGGGGGCAGCAGGCTGTGGCCAGGACACCTGGGTTCAGGTCTCTTTTGCCACTTCACAGCTGTGGGGCCCGGGCTAGTCCCTCCACGTCTTTGAGTCTCAGTTTATTCATCTTTAAAATGGGAACTGCCCATCTTGCCAGGTGAGCGCGCAGTATGGCAGCCTCTCATCACCTGGAATGTGAGAGCCTGAACAGATGTGCCCTATGTGTAAAATGCTCAGCAGATTTCAGAGACTTGGTACAGAAAACGAATGTAAAATATCTCATAATTAAGGTTGGGTTACATGTTAAAATGATAACATTTTGGATATATCTGGTTAAATGAAATATATTATTAAAATTGATTTCTCTTGTCTCTTTTTACCTTGTTAATGTGACTAATAAGAAGTTTTAAATGACAACTCGTGTTACGTTTCTATTGGGTAGTGTTGTCCTAGAACACAGGGTGCACAGTGGAGCCACCTGGGGCTTCATGAACCACTGACCCACCCTGGGGGTCCTTATTCAACTTCCTGGGGGCGTGGGCCAGGCGGCTGAAGTTCCCAGAGCCCCACAGGTGACCCTTCTGTCAGCAAAGTCTGGGAACCGCTGCAGTAGGCGATTCGCCCGTTTCCATGGTAGGCACCCTCACCGCCCCAATGACAAGTATGAGCGCCCAAAATCGGTGTATAGCAGGATTGTGGAAGGGGAACTCGAAGGCGCCTCTTAGGGGCATCTGTCTCCACAGCTGACATCCATCATTTCGTTTAACTGTTACACAAACCCTGGAACACAGGGACAGTGTTGCCCCCACTTTACTGATGAGGAAACTGAGACAGAAAGTTACTGCTCAGAGTCACGTGCTTAGGAAGTAGCAAGCCTGAGATGCGAACCTGTGCTTTCCCCGGGCACACCCCATGGGCATGGCAAGTCCCAGCTCATGGAGGCGACCACACTTTAGGAGTTCATGCTCTTCCGAGCCTGGGGCGCCGGCCTCAGGGAGGAGGGGACAGCAGAGGGGACCAGGGGCTGGCATGTCGTCAATAACTGCGAGAGCGGCAATCATGATTTGTCGTTGACCTGACCGTCCCCATCCCCCTGCCATCCTGCCACCACCACCACCGTCACTGTCACCGTGCAGACTGAGCCCTGGCCACGGGTTCTTGCCCTCTGTGTTTCCAAGTCAGTTGTGAACAGTCTTGAATGAAGTTTATGGGGTTCCAGTGAGGCAGAATTGATGCAGCTGGAAAAGAATCAAATTCTTAGGAGCTTTGGTCTGTGGAGGGTTGGGAGAGATAATCCGGTGGCTCCTAATCTGTACCCCTGATTCTAACTAGATCAGCAAGTGGCCCTACGGGGCCTCTGACCATACTCGCGATGACCCTTCCATTCTGCTCAGGGAAAGCAAACCCATTATTTCAGAATTCTGACTATATTTTGCAATGAGATAATCTCCCTTTTGAGGGAGGCTTGGTCTTGGCTTCTTCAGGAAAAGCTCCGAGGCAATGGAACACCCGGTGCTGTTTTCAGAAACAGGCACAGCTATGCCCTGGATCCTGATTCTCTGACTTCAGTCCGTGGCAAGTACGGCGACTGCCAGACTCTGAGCCTCCCTCCTGAGAACTGCAGGTTTACCATATGCCTCGCTGATTCGAGGAGGAAACTGTCCCCATGACTGGTACAACCGGGAGGGGAGGCGGCACCCCTCAGCAAAAGAACATAAAATGAAAAGCTAGGAGATCAGGGTTCAAGCCCCGGCCCTGCTGTTTCTGACCACATATCCTTGGGCAAAGCAAGGATGAACCTTGATTTCCTCATTAAAAATGTGAATTATGATATATCTATCCAAAGTTGACAAGGCTCTTGTGAGAACAAACGGTTGGATAAGGACTTCTGAATTTAAAGCACTTTAGTGGTAATAATTAAAATATTTATTAAAATATTAAGATAATTAAAAAAAAAAATATATATATATATATATATATATATATATAATTGTAAATATATTCAGGAGAGCTCGGGGTCAGAGCTGTACCCTTATGATGTAAAAGTTCTGTATCTGTGCCGCAGGTCATAGTCAGCCATGGTGTCGGGAGTGCAGCCATCCATGTAAGAATTAGGTGGCTCCCTGTGGGAACATCATGGTTGGGGAACAAATTCCCAGCCGGAGAGGGTTTCCCTTCGAGACTGGGAAACGCGAGTCAAGGTCTCTGGGGCGCTGGCTCCCTCTAGTGAACACACAGTGGAATTGCATGGTGTTCCTCCAGGTTCCCTGCCAATTCCCAGCAGAGCTGAAGAAACCCCTCAAGGGTTTGCTAATACACGGATTCCAGGGCCTCATGCTCAGGGATTCAGATTTAGCAGGTCTGAGGAGGGGCCCGGATCATTTAGCAAGAGTCCAGGTGGCGGCGAGCCTGCTGGTCCGTGGACCACCCTTTGGGAATCATGCCTCCCTGGCAGCTGGGGTCAGGGAAAGCCCATTGAATGCACCTGCAGCCTGAAGACCTAGTTGCTAGTGTTGCTGTATGACATTGAGCAAGGCATGCTCCCTCTCTGGGCCTCTGTGTTTTCATCCATGAGACCAATGGGCTTGAGTACAAAGGTAGCTACAGAATTTGGAGTCACTAGTTACATATTAACAGTAGGACCTCTGTCTCTCTGGGCCTCGTTTCCTCACCATAAACGGGTGCAGCAGAACTTGCTTTTTGGACTCTTTGGGGAAGCAGTGCCTCTGAACTCTCATGTGCATATGAGTCACCCAGGATCCTGATACAATGCAGATCCTGACGGAGTAGGTTTGGGCTGGGGTTTGAGATGCTACATTTCTAACAGCTCCCAGGGAAGGCCCATGCTGCTGGTGCCCAGGTCAGGAAGGTTTAAAAGAACCAACGAGAGAGCACACGGAAAGTTGTTGAACCAATGAGACAGCACATGGAAAGGTGTTTTGTAAATTGTAAGGTTTCACCATGGTGTGGCTGCATTCCTCAGTCAAGGGCCTCAGGAAATGCCCTTGCAGACTCACGGTGTGGGTCAGCGCAGTAAAAACAACCCCCCTGGGACATGTGCTCCAGCCCCACGGCCTGTTACGTCCCCCTGACATACCACGCCCTCTTTGCACATGCTGTTCCCTCTGCTTGGAACATACTCCCCCACTCCCCTGACTCACCCCTACGGGTATCTCGTGGTGTCAGCTTCCCCCACAAAGTCTTCTGTCTTCCTGAAACTGGACTGTGACAGGCCCTCTGCACTTCCGTGGCACCTTGAATGTCCCTACCAGAGCTGTTCACACAGTGCTGGATTTGCTGTTGGGCTGTTTGCCCTGCAGGGTCTGGCTGTGTCAGAAGGTCTGTCATTATGTCCCCGGGGCCAGACACATGGGGCTAAATACCTAAATGTTGGCTGATGTATGAATGAGGGAGTGAAGGGTCCGTCCTATGTGGCCCTCAACCCCTTCCTGCAGAAGGCGATCCTTGTCTTGCAAAGCTTTGACTTGGTGTAGAGACCTGGAATGAAATTAGGTGATTAGAACACATGTGTGCACATATGTACACATACACAGGTGTGTGAACACATGCACATACACCGTAGAGTGCTATAAAATGTCAGTCAGGAGGCCTGAAAATCATGTATCTTTGAAAAGGTTTCTTTAGCTATCTCATCCTTGAAAAATATAATTTTCAGATTAGCAAATTCCGAAAAGGTAAACACATATACCTGGCTGGGATAGAGTGCAGACAGAGAGAAACCTGGGAGAGATTGGGAAGGAACTCCGCTCCCACTGTGCCACCAGACAGGTTCATACCCCATTCTCAAGGGCATGCCCACCTTGCTCTGATTTCTAAGGATGCTTTAATGGGACAAGACTCTCTTGATGTGGAAACTGAGTTGGTCCTTTTCACAGTAGGAAGTATGAAATGACCATCGTGCTCAGCCTGTGGGGTCTTGGAAAGAGACCGTCTCTTTGGCCTCCATATCCCCAGCTGCCAAATGAAGGGGCTGGTAAATGGCTAAAAGGAAAAAGGCAGACAATACCAAGAGCCGATGAAGGTGTGGAGGGACATCAACTTTTATACCACTTGGTGGGAGGGACCTGAGCCCCGAGCACTTTGGAACCCTCTTGGCAGTGGCTACTGGATCCAGCCCCCTGGGCCAAGCAAATCCACTCCTGGGCACACAGGCAAGAGAAAGGTAAACCTGTGGCCACCCAGAGATACAGATGGAGCGCGCCCAGCACTCCTGCTCATTTTCCTTACTCATTTGTTTTTAATTGAAGTATTGCTGATCCACAATCTTATATTGGCTTCAAGTATACAACACAGTGGTTCACAGGTTACCCACAGCATTAAATCCTCACTCCAACTAGTGTGATTACCATGTGTTGACGTAGGAAGATGCTACAGAACCATTGGCTATATTTTCCATGCTACACTTCCACCCCTGTGACCACCTTATATTATGACTGAGTATTTTGTGCCCCTTTATCCCCTTCCTTTCTCCCTACCTGGCGATATTGCTCATTTTGGACAAAAACTGGGAACTGCCCCAGCGCCTGTCCATAGCGTTCAGAGAAGTGAATTACAGTCTCTTCACACAGAGCAGTGAGAATAGAGAGCTGTTGCCACGGGGTACGGCATGTGTGGCTTCCACCAACACAGTGTTGAAAACTTAGGCCAGACTCCAAAGAGCGCACACATCTTGTGTGGGTCCATTTACATCAAGTTCAGGAACAGGTGGAAGAAATCTCTGCTGTGAGAAGTCAGGAGGGCTCTTGCCGTCCTGGGCATGGGGGGAGGGAGTGGTCACAAGGGGCTGCAAAGGTGTTTCTGGTGGGCTGATGATGGTCTGTTGCTTTTTTATGGATGCTAGATGCAGGTGTTCAGTTTGTGAAATTATTTGAGCCATTATATATGCTGCACTTTGATAAAAATTTCAAAGGAAAGAACAAGGAAGGGGTGGGATGATGGGTGATGGAGGCACTCTGGTTCTGTGTGCAGCCCTGCTCCTTCTCTCTGCTGGGCTTGGTCCCTAGGGAAAGGTCCCGCCGAGGCTGGGGGAGGCTCCTTACTCCAGCTCTGGCAGAGTTTTCTGAGGTCACGCCAAAAAGAGGCTGTGGATGGGGAGATGAGTAAGGGCTGAATTTCCCTGCAGGGTCTGACTTGAGGCTTCACAGTGGTTTCCTTGGCAACCAGCTGTTGTCAGAAAAACAGAACAACGTGAGAACATGGCAGGGTCAGGCAAGGAAAGACCCTCGGGGAACTCACGCACACAAAAGAATAAGAGGAAGTGGTCAGAGCTGGCGTTGGGCAAGCGTCCCCAAAATCAGAACCACTGCCTGGTCCACCCCCGGAATTTTGCTTTAATCAGATGTTTGCAAATCAAATGTGTCCTTTTCTCATTGACAGATATTATGATCCCTGGGCTGTGTTTCCCAGCAAACGATTATGGGGGCTGTGAATTATAATGGTTTGTCCCGCTTTCCCCAGTTTGGAGGTCAACTGTGGTCACGTTACATTTCATAAAAAGTAATAACTTAGGCTCAACTTGTCCTTATTTACCCCAAGTCTAGTATCACTTCTTGAAGACCCCCACCCTGGCCCATTGTCCAAAAGCTGGGGATTTCTCAGTGCAAGGCGAGGCTAGGCTGCCTGCAAGAGGCAGGTGGAGGGAGAGTGAGTGACTGGGGTATTTGACACTGAACCCCATCGCCACCTCCCCGCCCCCAGTTTTGGGGCTGCTGCTCTGTCAGTGGCCACATGGTGTCACTGTTGAACACTGGTTTGGCACAGCCCAAGGGACTCTGGCCCTCTGCTGAAGTGGGACCCCTTGGATGTCCCCAGGCTAGAAGTTTTGCAGTTCATACTCCCCTGCTCAACTTTGTTCTCCCAAATGCAAATGGCACCAGGTGGTTGGGTCCTGAGGTGCTTCTACTCTTCCCCAGAGAGGGGACCCAACCTCCCCAGTGCCACACATCCAGGCTCCCGAAACACACACACACACACACACACACACACACACACTGCATCGTGGGTACTTTGCAGTTGCTCTAGGCAAGCTGGTCACCCACAGAGCCTCAAAGAGTGGATACTGGAATCATGCCCACCTGGCATGGCTGCTGTGAGAAGCCAAGGAGTCATGCACACAGAGGGCTCCATAAATGCCGTTCCGCCAGGCTTGGCTTGTGATGAGCTCACCCTGCAGCCAGCCTCCCCTGAGGACTAGAGCTGGGCTCGTCCTGACTTTCTGCCCAGCCTGGAATCAGCCATTTCTACAAGAAGCTCAGCTTCCAGCTTTCCTGTTGGTAGCATTCTCCCCAGAAGGTTGTGATGTGATCAGTGTTGAGAGCGGCTGAACAGATGGATGGGCACCCGCGCTCCCTCCGTCACCTTCGTAACTGCATTTACTATGAGCATTTACAGAGCATTTACTATGTGCACATGGGGCTTATACATGAACTTATCTGAGCCTCACAAAGAACCCACAGGGGATAAACTGTGAACTAATTTTGCATGTGAAAAACCAGAGGATCCCCAAATTAGGCAACTCCAGGGCCACACACTTAGTGGGAGACAGGGGCAGGCTCTCACTCTAGGCCTTCCTGCCTCTGGGTCCCTTTACTTCCCCTCTTCTGCCTCCAATTCCCACTTTCTAGTCCTAAGAGCAGTGAGGACTGGTCTCCCTGCATGCAGACTCGTCCTCCCAAACCCAATGCAACCCACAGTGCTCCCCCAGAGGACGTCACATTGTCACCCCCATTCATTCGTGGCTAAGCTCGGGGAGATTAAGCCAAAAGTTGATTTTGCAGGGGAGCCAGAATGACCTGCGGCTCGCTGGCCATGGGGCTGCTGGGCTCACGGCGCTGCCCGGAGGAGCTCCGTCTTGGAGCACAGAGACAGCACGTCCTGTGGCCTGTCACCACAGGCACAGTGCGGGCAGGCTGCTTGCAAACATGAGCTGCAGCGCACGTTGCCTCAGGCCGGAGTTTCTGCCTGCGGGAAATGCCTGGAAGGGCCCGGAGGAGTGGGGACCCCAGGACTCGGCACTCTCCAAGCAGACCAGGAAGTAGCAGGCACCCTGAGGACTGGCTTTGTGAGGTGTCTCTTACAACATTGATTAGATTTAGATCTTTGTTTCAAAAGGGAATGCAGCTTCATTAAAAAACCTTTGGAAAACATGTAAAGTCATAAAGTCTCAGTTGCACCCTCAAATTTCATCACCATTGGCATTTTGGTGCATTTCTTTCCAGACTCTGCTCCCGGTCCAGGATCCGTCCCTTGGATTCCCTTGGCCATTATGTAACAACCATGTCCTCATGACCACGATCATACAGGCTCGGCATGGGCCGCACATGGCCATGCTCTTTCCATCAGTAGCTCACGTGGTCCACGCGGTGGCATGACTGGGCACCTTCCCCGTCCTTCCCTTACAGATGAAGCCGCCTGGCTGCGGTCAGCATCCGAGCCCCGGCAGGGGGAGTGGCAGACCACGGTGTCGTCCTGGTGTCTGCGGCTATAGCAAAGTGAGTTCCTGTCATCTCATGGTCCAGATCTTCTAGGGTCCTGACATGGTCAAAATCACATCCCCGCAGCCCTGGGAATTCCTTCAGGGGCCCCTGGCTTGGGGCTTTGCTTAGCTTCCGGACTGACCAGGCCTGTCTGGGCTCTTCTGACCCCTGGGAAGGCCTTTGTCCTGGAAGGCTGAGGGTCCTGAGGGTGTCAGAGAGACACCGCGCCTCCTCTCTCATTGCCACAGTCTCTGAAGTAAGGTGCTCTTGCCCGGTACATCTGGTTGCTGCCAAAAGTTAAGCCCAGGGCTCTTTGGGTTTTGAAAGCCATCCGGGGTTCTGGCCATGTGCTTTACAGCTGAGTAAGGGTTGGGGAGGTGGGGGCCCCCCAGCCTGGTGTTCCCTATCACATGGCCTCCTCACCCCACCTCTGACACCTCTGTCCCTGCCCTCCCTGCAGAGAGAGATAACTATCTTTCCCCAGGAGGCGACAAGTCACCTTCTGGTCCAAATCAGACCGCACTGAGGCTCCTGGCAAGGTGGCTGGAGTGCCCTGAGGCCATATAACAGGAGGGGGCTGGCCGCCTGGCCCCAGAAACCCTCATCCATCAGCTGGCTGGCTTTGATTCTGATAACGGTTTGATCTCTAGTGACAGGAGGGTGGGAGGAGGTTTATGGTCCCCTCTCCACCAGGCCTTGAGCAGAGCTCCGTGGCTCACAGGCAACCTCATCCAGCCAGGAGGCGGCCTGTGTGGCCCAGGAGGCTGCTGGCCTGAAGGCCCGTGTTTCAGGCAAAGCAAAGGGGGTCCCTGCCTTGGGTAGCAACATAAAAATAGCTCCTAAAGTGGCCTCCCGTGGAGCCAGCTTTTCACTGCGGCTGGATCCTGGCCTCAGTTAATGTCCGTCACTTGACGGTAGGCATTGGATCGCTTTTTCACATGGGAAACCCAGGCTCAGAGAGGGTGACTAAGTTACCTAAGGCGGCCCAGCTGGAGAGCAGAGCTGGGGTTTGGGTGGGTCAGCCTGACAGTGCATCTCAGCACCCGCCCAGGGCCCCGGAGTCCCCGGGTGCCGGGTGTGTGGGCCAGCTGGCCTTGGGTGCACTGGCTGCTTTCCCGCCTTCTGCTCATCGGGAGGAAGCCTTGGGGACCGCCTTTGCTAATCCCTCCTGGGGCTTATTGTTACTATAGTTGGTGGTTGCAGATACAAATTTATTATTTTTAACTTTTTCACCGGTCAATAAAATCATGAAACAATCTCAAACTCGTGGAAGAGCTGCCCGCACCTTCCCAGTGCACGTCGCCAACCTGACCCTGATTAGCTCGGCGCACCCCAGGTCCTAACGGCTTTAGGGTGTGAGCTCCATTCCCACGAGGGGCCCGTGAGGTCGATGGCTACCCCATCTACATCCTTATCTACCAGATAAGGAAACAAAGGCACAGAGAGGTGAAACCACCTGTCCCAGGTCACACAGCCAGTACATGCCAGAGTGGTGGTTTGAACGCGGGCTGCCTGGCTCCAGAGTCCACACCCCTGGCTCCTGCGGTAGAGGTGCTGATATGGCAAAGCCCAGGAGGGCGACCGGCACCCTGTGAAGCACGGCAGCCCTACACACAGTGTGTTTGCCTCCAGACCCTGACCGTGAGTGTCTCTACACTCCTGGGGAGAGACAGTGAGAAGGGGCTGGCTGTTAGCTGCTTTGAGAATATCCTGGAAGCTGCAGACACGTGACCAGCTTGTAGGCCTGCGTATTGCATGGCTGCCCACTTGAGGGGTGCTCTCCATGTCCGCCACGTGGCGGAGAGCCTGGGTTCTGCCTTCTCAGCTCTTCCAGGCTGACCTCCCTGTCCCCTGTTCCCTCCGTCTCTGTCTTTTCCACCTGTGTGCTGGTCTCTGGGCTTCTTTCTGCCGGTATCTCTGACTGTCCCTTGTGTCCCTCGCTTTGGGGCGCCCTGTCTCCCCACCTCAGCTCCATGGCCCCGCAGGCCAGGGCTCAGGGTGTGGCAGGCCTCACAGAGAGCAGGCACGCTCTGTCAAATATCCAGCCGAGCAGAGACCTGGGTTTCTGTGCCCGTTCCTGCAGGAGGCTCAGGACTTTGGAAGAGGACAAAGGCCATGCTCTGGAAGCAAAGGCTTGGGGTCCGTCTAAGCTTTGAAGGCTCAGGCCCACCCCAGGCATAGTTTATCTCCAGGAGAGCAGAGCGGTCCCTCCCCACGTTCTGGGGGAGCTCAGCCTCGCTGCTCCCAGGAGGCCCTGGCCGTGGGGAAGGCGGGTGGGGAGCAGGCCTGCTGAGATGCAGCCCCTCCAGGGAGGCTCCCCCAGCCCATCAGGGGGACGGCTGTGTTCTGCTTCCTGCCGCCCGCCAGTCCCCACAGAAACCTCCCTCCAGGGCCCACCCCGCTTCCTCGTGCCTCAGGTTCCGGGGACGTGGCTCCGACCAAGGCTCTGAGGGCCAGGAGAGGCCTCTGGAGTGGGTGTGGGGAGGGACAGGGAAGGAGGGAGGAGAGACACATACACACAGAGACAGAGACAGGGGGAGAGGGGAGAAAGAGGGAGAGAGACTCAGAGGATGAGGCCGCCGAGTCAGAGGCGAACCAGGAGCAGGAGGGAGCTACGCTGGCAGAGAGGCGGAAGGGGACACACGTGTCAGAGGGACACTGAGAGCGGAGAAAGTCAGCGAGAAGGGGAAACTGGCAGGGGGCGGACAGGCACAACCAGCCTCTCCCAGGGCCATGGAGAGCAGCCCTGCGTGCAGGCCAGGCTGGTCTGGGGGGAGCAGCCCGCCTGGAACTGCCTGCTGAGGGCGAGCCCCTCATCCTGCCCTGCCTGGGGTGCCAGGGGAGCCCTGGGTTGAGTGTGCACAGAGAGCGTGTGTGTGTATGTGCATGTATGCCCAGCTGGGGGTCATATACACTAGAGTGTGTCCTGGCTCCCCTCCCTGGAGGAATCATCCTAAGAACCATCCCTCATGCCGGGACCTCCCCGCACCCCTGTGCCCCTCCTGGGGGGCTGGCCGGGCAGCAGGTGCCTGAGGTGACCAGGGCCCTGGACGACCTGTGGGACCCCACCTCCACGCGGCCATCCCGTGCGGGTCCTCCGTCTAGCTCCCTGGGACCCTGGCCCAGGCGTGGCAAGGGCTCTGCTGGTGCAAAGCTCTCTGATTCCAACCTGGGAGGTGCATTGAAATGGAGCTGAGGATGGAGCCCGCAGGAAAGCCGCTCACCCCTCTGGGCCTCGGTTTCCTCATCTGTAAGGGATGTGGGACTCCTCATGAACACTTTTTACTTTCTTGTTTTGGAACCATGTTATCTATGAAAACAAAACCAACAGATAAGCCAACAGCCTCAGGCTTGGCTGCAGGGTGAGGTGAGCTTGTCCAAACCTGGCCTCCTCACCCACCACACCGCCCACTCCGGAGCCTGGGTTATCTCGTCTGTAGCCCATGCCCGGGCCCGGTGCGTGATTATTTCTGCATGAGGTCCCTGAGACATTTGGGTGGAGCTACATTTCAGGGAAGGTCCGGGGAAGTTCCCAGGCCCTGAGGAGGCTTGCCTGGGGCTGCCGTGTCCTGTCCTTCTCTCTAATCCTCTCGCCTTCCAGGCAGCACCCAGAGACTTTGTTCTGCATGTGGTTTCTGGGGTGCAGTGGTGGAGTTGACAGAACCAGGAAATGCCAGCGTGGTTCCCAGAAGCGCCTGGCTCCGCGCTGCCCCGTTCCATCCGCCAAGGCCTGAGACCAAAGCCGCCTCGCACTTCTGACGTCTGACAGCGAGGCTGAGTCTGCAGCTGCGGGGCCCAGCCAGCTTGCCTGCTGTCCTGGCCCCCTGGGAGCTCCGCTTGCTCCGGGTTCCCTTTGAAGCTACTGGGAACTCAGAGCCCAAGGCAGCTCTCAGGGATCCCAGACAGGATGAGGCTCTCAGTCCCAAGAGCACATTCCACGGGCAACTGGAACTTCCTGACTGACTCTTGGCCGGGACACGGGGATCCAGCCAAGGCCGTTCAGCAGGTCCAGCTCACCGTCATTCATCCGCCCACCCATGCGTGTGGCCTTTTCCCTATTTCTCAGACATGGCTTTGCCATCTGTGGAACTAAGTGCTGTGACAGTGTTGAAAAAATAGGCAAACCGCTGCAGAAAGAGCCAGGAGCATGAGGCCCTGGAGCTCAGTGCCGCCCCTCCCTGGCTGGAGCAGGGGGCTGTGCATCCCCGGGACTCCCAGCCAGGCAGAGCGAGGGCACAGGGAGATGGAGGGAAGGGAGATTTTGATGCCTAACACCTGGTCCGGAACCACATTTTATGGCTAAAGAAGCCAACCATCAAGTCGGCCATGTGCCTCGCCCAAGGCCCCATAGTGGGGATGGGCTGGAGCCTGGGTTTGAGCTTAGGCTGTCTGTTTCCAAGACCTGTGGATCCAGGACACAGAGTGGCTCCGACTAAGTGGCTGAGTCCAGAGGTGGGAAAAGCGGCTGAGCCCAATCACAGTGACCGACATATAAAGGAGGCGATTTTTTTGATTCATGCAAGGAATGTTCCAGAAATGGGGTGGGTGTCCGGGTTGGTCTGGTTTAGCACCTGATCATGTCCCCAAGGATCGATTTCTTTTCTTCCGCAGTGTTAGCTCATTTGCAGGCTGGCTTCCCTCTAGTTTGCAAAACGGCTGCAGGAGTTCCAGGAGTCACCACACACACCATGCCATTCATGAGGAGAAACTGGATCCTAAGAGAGGCATCTTCTTTTCCAGACGCCTCCAGCAAGCTCCCCGTCTCACGCCTTGTTGGCTCCAGATGGATCCCGTGCCCACTCCTGAACCAACCCCTCTGGCCAGAGGAATGACGTGCTCTGAGTGGTTTAGGTTTGACTTCCCTGGGTTGGTCTCTGTGACAAGGTTCACACCTGAACCTTGGGGTAGGATCAGCCCCTCCTCCACCCCCATGTCTGAATCACAACGTGGCAGGATGGAGGGGCCGTGGGGACACCTCACCAACGCTCATTGTGAGCCCCTACTGCATGCCAGGCTTTGTGCTGGGCCATGGGGGTCCCGGTAAAGGACATTAACCTGCCTGCTGACAAAGTTCACAGCTGGTGGGAGAGATGGACAAGGAAGCAGACACACATGGCGTGTGCCACACATACTCTGAGAGGGCATGGACAAGGGACAGTTGGCCCAGCTCAGCGATTGCCAGAAAACTGGTTTGGAAGAGAATGTGAACTGATATTTAAACCTAGCCCAGAGAAGGGAGGGCAGGGTGCTTCAGGCAGAGAACATCATGCCCGAAGGCTGTGATTAGAGGAAGCCTGATGTGTTCTTTGATGGATTAGTGATGTCTGCTGTGGGTGAGGAGTGGAGGTGAGTAAGCCATGCATTGAAAAAGTGAATGCTTAAAACGGACTGACATTTTAGAGTAAGCTGGGTCCTTTATCTTAAAAAACAAAAACATCCAAATAAGCTTATTTAAAAGGTATGCTGCTTGATAAACTTTGATGTATAAATGCCAACTCTAAGCTAATTCTTAGACCGATGTGTCCAGTGGCTTTGCATAACTTTAAAGCATTTTGCCACAGTGCCATGGGGCTGCTCACATCTGATGACTGATTGATGGGGGGTTTTAAGGTCTGCAGGGTTCTGTGTGGGGACTGCTGAGGCCTCTCCTGGAATGGTGCCCAGCCCGGTCTTCCCACTGCCCAGGCTCACACCCCCTTCCTTTCCCTTCCCAGGGGGTTTCTGCAGACCCTCCTGCAGACCAGGAGTCGTCTCTCAGGTCCCACCCTGGCACTTCCTAAGGTCCCTTGCTGGAAGGGGTGTCTTCCTCCTCCCCTGAAAGTGGGGTGGAAGTGAATGTTCCTGAGCCACGACCTAATCACACCCTGTTTACCAGACCCAGGCTGGGCATCCCAGACCAAGCCCTGGGGGGCTCTAATCCACCCTTAACTCAGGGCAGCCCGGCACCTTGAGAACAGCTCCCTCCCTTTCTCCCTCCCTCCCGGTCTCTTCAACACATTTTCTACCAGACCCAAATTCTTTCCACCTCCACCCTGACCTGGCTAGGCCAATTTTCCCTTAATGCTCAATTTCACCTGCCAATTTGCGAGACAAGAGCCCCCTATCCTGTGGGAGGAGAACACTGGCTTTTAGAGGCCCCTGGAGGGCCCCACCTTCTCCCCAAGCACCCACAGCTCCACACAGGCTCCTCTCACGGTCTGTTTGGAGAAGGCGCCTGGGGTTTCCAAGCCCCCTCCCAAGCAGGCAGGAAGAGCCTTCCCTTGCCTGCACTCCAGCATTTTCTAAGAGGCTTTTCTTATGGGAGTAATCGGAGCAGGCCTCATTTCTCCAGGAATGAGAGCAGTGCAATTTAGCAAGGCTTTATTAGGTCAAACAGAGAATGCTAGGCTTGTCTGATGTTCTGGCGGCCTGGCGCTCCCGTAATGAGATGCAGGAAAATGGTCCGATCCAGCCGGCAGATGCAGGGTTGTGATCAAAGCCTCCGTCTCCCCAACAGCAGGCTGTGCGTGCATTTGGAGGAGCCTCCACGCTGTCACCTGGGGAGAGCCTGCAGCTTGCAGAGGGATTGCCGGGCCGCCAACAGCTCTGGGGCAGCTTGCCCGCTGTCCGGGCCTCTCTGCCCGCAGGGCCGGACCTGGCAGCCGACTCACTCCCGCTGGTCCCTGTGCTCGTCAGCACTCTCCCCAGAGCCCGTCTGGCCAGGTCTGAGGAGGGATCTTGTGGACATTTCTAGGGCCTCTTGCACCTTGTCCCTGCTCAGGGGGCAGTGACCATGTGGTGTCCTGACCCCCCCCCCCCACCACAGAGCACAGGGTTCCCTGGGTGTGGTTTTTGTTCTCCTGGGGTCGTTTCAGGGTCTGTCTTCTCTTCTTTGTCGCTTGGCAGAGGGTGAGTTGTGTGTGGGCCGGGCAGGTGCTGTGAGCGGAGACTGGGGCGAGGGGCCTCAGAGCGTGGGGTGCTCCCCCTGCTGTAAGACGAACCACCCCGGCCCTCCCCTCCTTAGCTAATCAGAGGAAATTTCATTTCACATGGTGTGCCTGAGTTTTTTCCATATTGTGCTCCAGGTTCACGGAGGTTGGAAGGAGCAGAGAGGTATCAAGTTGCTTTTTCCAGAATGCTGCTTAATTCCTAAGGAGAATGGTCATGATTGATCAGAACTGTCAGCCTGGGTCATTTCACTGGGGAGGCGTGAACCTGACTGGCCCAGTTTTTACGGATTGTCCTGCTTGACAAGCGTCCTAGTTCCTGAGCGAGAGTCCCAGGCAGTGCCTGGAGGGGGTGCTGGAGAGCACAGGCTGGGGACCAGCCTTGAGTCGTAGGATTGTCCTCCACAATCCCCCGTTTCTGCTTCCTGTCTGTGAAATGGGGATTTCAGGATGCTAACCTCCTCCCGTGTATGGAGATTCCATGAACAGATGTATGTGAAATGCTGTTGTGGGTGGGGGTCCCCCCAAAAGAGATATGTTCAAGCCCTAGGCCTGGCCCCTGTGAATGTGACCGTTGTGGGAAATGCAGTCTGTGCACATGTAATGAAGTTGAGGTCACAGTGGATTAAGGTGGGCCCCAACCTAATGCCTGGTGTCCCTATAGGAAGAGGGATATTTGGATACAGATACACAAAGAGGGAAGATGGACCTGGGGACAAGCAATTCTCACAGATTTTCCTTGTGATGCAGGGTCCCAGGGCTCACTACAGATCTGGCCTGAGTTTAAGCACTGCCTTGTTACACATGGTGTCCACGAGCCAAAAGTGGCCACTGGGCACTTGAAATGTGGCCCATGTGACCCAGGAGCTGAATTTTCAGGCTTACTTCATTTTAATGAATTTTAACTTGAGAATGGATACTTGATTCAGTTATTAAGAAAACTCTTAAATGTATTCGCACCAATCTGTTATGTGGATCTACCTTTTCCACTGGAAATGTTTTGAACTCTAAATACAGGTTATGTATTTCCATTGAAAATTCAGCTTCCGAATTAAGATGTGTGAGTGTAAAATACATAGCGGATTTTGAAGGCACAGAGTGAAATCAGGAATGTAAATTATGTTATTGTTATATTTTTATATTGATTACATATTGATGTTTTGGGCATATTAGGTTAAAGAAAGTATATTATTAATATTAATATCTACCTCTCTCCCCCTTTTCTTACTTATCAAAATACGGCAAGTAGCAAGTTTAAAATTATATATGTGTCTTGAATTTTATTTTTGGGGGGGGCAGTGCTGGTAGAGATGGCCAAACTGGAAGCTCTAATCCGGACTGGAAACAGGGCTCCCATGACCTCATTGAGGAGGTCCAACTGGACCAGAGCATTTGAGATATTAGAGGGAGACTGAAGGGGGGGCGCCTTCAGAATTAGCAGATCAGATGACCTCAATTCCTTTCCACCGGGATTCTGTGGCTGGGCTGAGGACTAGCTCACACCGTTCCTACTTTGAGGCTAGGTGGGTGATGGAACTTACAGCAGGTTGCTGGGCATCACTGCTCAGGTTGGTGACTGCACAAGAAACCTTTCCTGATTTGCATGAAGTTGAATGTTGAGACTTTTTTGACAAGAATACAATAATACGAGCCTAGCCTCTTTAATTTAAAGCCCCTGTCTGCAATCTAGATGTGAACAGAGTAATGGTGCGCTGTTGCCCGAGGCCACCTAAGAACTGGGAAGGAAGGTCTGTAGGATGAGGAAGTTGCTCACAGAGAAGGTGGGGAGGTTGTCGTTGGTTGTGGTGCGATGTGAAGAGCCCTCCTGTTCAGCCTAGGCTTTATGGAGATTTGAACCTTCGACATGCAGTCTCAGGCCCTCCAGACCGGAAGCTGCTCCTCCAGAATCCTTGAGATGCTCACCCTGCTGTGGCCGCAGCTGGCAGAGGGCTGCGCTCTGCTGACGTCTCCCGAACGTGTCCTATGGCACCCAAGGGCGAGGCCCATAATTAGCCTCTCTCCTTCTGGGGTGCAGGAGGATGGTACCCCACATGTAGGGGGGACCAGGTGCCTCCCCACCTCGTCCTCCTCCGTTGCTTGCTGGTGGGACCCGGAGGATCCGAGAGGGAAACTGAACACACCCCGGGGGCAAAGAACCACAGATGGTGGAGCCAGGGTCCCTAAATGAGGGCGTGGAGCAGTGCCCCTGCCGACCCACCCCTGGGTTATGTCCAGAGTGAAAACGAACTTGGTGGGACGCCCCTGAGAGCCCAGGGCCTGTTTGTTACAGCAGGTGGTGTGCTGACTAATATGGTGCTGCAGGAAGGCTGCACTTCCAGGCCACAGGGAATCGAGCCAGTGAGGCTTCAGTGGAAATGTCCAGGTCTCCTCAGACTGGCCTGGCCTCCCCTGGGAGCTTCCTCCTGGCCAGGGGAGAGGACGGCTCCTGGGCTTCCTGCCCCAGCTCCCCATGATTCCTGCTGGCCCTCCTTCTCCACACGCGGATACTTAGAAGCTGCTGGTCAGAGGCCGGCTGGGAGCCAAGGCATTTTCTCTACATGGGAAAAAAGAAAATAAGGTTATAAGTTCCAAGCCATGGAAACCACCTAGAACTCCCAAGCCGCTTTGCCGAGCACTGTCCTTACAGAGTCTTAGAGGGACTGCTGGCCTCCTGGAGCCAGGATGACCATCCTCCCTCGGCCTTGAGGCTCCTTCTCCCTCTGGGCCCTGGTTTGGCACAAGAAGGAAGGCTGGAGGATGCTGGGGGCTTCTGGACTTCCCAGCGTGCCAGAGTCGGGAGGAGCAGGGGGTGGGGTGGGGAAGGAAGGGGACGGGGCAGGGCCAGGCGGAGAGTCCCAAAGGGCCGCCATTCCAGCAGAGTATGGTGGGCGGGGGCTCCGTGGGGTCCGTCTGTCCCGCCAGCGTTCCGTCCTCCAGTGGGGGCATGACTGTACCTGACGGAGGCATGAGAGGATGGTCAGTTACATGAAGGTGGTCACATCAATGGTGAAACGCAAGTCAAGGTTGGGAAGTTCGTCCTGCAGCCCCAGGGACTCACCGGGTCCCCTCCTTAGTGGCTGACAGAGTTGCGACCTTTGGACACTGTAGCCCGTGCTGCAAAGAAAACAGATCCACAAATGTCTTCTTTTTTAATTAGAAAAGAAGGCACGTGTTTGTATACATTCACACACCAAAGCTTCCATAATATGGCGCATTTAGAACATTACCACTGCCCTCTTTGACTCTCCTCTTTGTCACGTGGAATCCGGGTCTCCCCCTGACATCTGTGGGAGGCTCTGTGACCACGTGGAGGGCGGAGTCAGCAGAAGAGGCTGAGTGACCTCGGAGGCCAGGTGAGCAGGCAGCTACTGCCCAGCTCCATCAGGACACTCACTCTGGGGCAGCCGGCTGCCACGTCAGGCATCTAGTGTCCCCGAGGCCACCACATTGGAGCGGCCATGTTGGGTGCCCATCCACAGCCCACTGAGCTCCCAGCTTCAGCAGCTGGCCCTGGGACAGGGCTGGTGTGGATGTCCCTGCCAGCTGACATGTGGCCCTGGAACCTTGTGAAAGCATAGGCATAGAGCTCCCGACCTTCTTGGTGTGTGGTGTGTATGTGTGGTGTGTGTGTGTGGTGTTTGTGGTGTGTATGTGTGTGGCATGTGTGTGTGTGTGTGGCGTGTGGTATGTATGTGTGTGTGGCATGTGGTGTATGGTGTGTGTGTGTGTGGTGTGTAGTGTGTGTGGTGTGTGTGTGGTGTGTGTGTGTGGTGTGGTGTGTGTGTGGTGTGTGTGTGTGGTTTGTGGTGTGTGTGGTGTGTGTGTGGTGTGTGGTGTATGTGTGTGTGGTGTGTGGTGTATGTGTGTGTGTGGTGTGTGGTGTGTGGTGTATGGTGTGTGTGTGTGGTGTGTGGTGTATGTGTGTGTGTGGTTTGTGGTGTGTGTGTGGTGTGTGGTGTGTGGTGTGATATGTGTGGTGTGCGGTGTGTGGTGTGTGTGGTGTGTGTGTGTGTGTGTGTCCATCTGTTCATGCAAACCTTCATTGTACAACGAATGTCTATTCAGCATCTTCTCTTAGCCCAAATTGTGAACCAGGTGTATTTTGAAATTGGTATTTCTTTCGAATTTTAGAAAGGCAATCTGGTGCTTCTACGGTGATTTATTTAAAACCTTTAGTGGATTCTATTTTTTTTCTATTTCGGTTTCTTTAGCAAAGCATGATTTTCATGGGAGCGGATAAATACACTGAGTCATAGCAGATCAGGTTTTGCATCAAATAAGAATGCACCAAACTTCGGAAGACAAACAAAAGAAAACAAGAAACAAGAAAAAGTCTCATGCTTCTCAGAGCCTTTGGGTTTAGGGATAGCGGAATTGTGTTGATTTGGGGGCTTATTTCTCATTTATCTTGGTGATACGCAGTTTTCCTTATAAATAAAATTTAAAGTTAGAAAAAGTTGGTTAAAACAAACATGGTAAGTAAACAAAAAATACAAGGGGCATGCAGATATGATTAGAGCAGGGAGGGTTTCACCTGAATGTGCTAAATTAGGGAACACAGACCTAGCCCTGCCCCAACTCTGACACGGATGGAGAAATGGGCTATTTTTTTTAGCTCCATTTTGCAGGAAGTAATAGCTAATAGCTAATTCTCGTACGGTGCTTATTATGTCTGGCATTCCTCTAAGGACCTTAATTTGCTAATTCAGTTGTTCTCAGAATAACTTTGTGAGGAAGGTACTTTATTATTGTACCCATTTTACAGGTGAGGAGACTGAGCACAGAGGTGAAGTAACCTGCCTAGAATTACTACCCAGGAAGTGGTGGGGGGCGATGTGTGGACTTCACTGCCCTGCTCCACCTGCCAGCTGCGGGGACAGAGGTGTGTGGGTCGGGGCTGGCAGGAGAAGACCACCAGTGGGAGGTATAGACAGAGAGACGGCTACTGCTGCTCCTGCATTTATGTGCATGCGTGTCCATACAGGTTCGGAGAGCCCTGCAGCTGCAGATGCAGATGGACCGAGGCAGAGGGATCGATAGACTGATCACAAGTCATTGGCTCACACCATTGTCGGGGTGGGCAGTCGGGATGGGGAGGTGTGAGCAGCCTGGGATCCCGTGAGAGGGCGAGGGTGCCCCAGGCAGCAGATGCGGAGGACGGAGGATCCATGAAACAGGGAGAGGAACTGTGCTCCTCAGGGCCATTGGGACCTTTGTTCTGTATCTTTTATAAAGACCCTTCTCCTCATTAAACCAGGCCCACCCAAGGTAATCTTAACTTAGAGCAAACTGATGGGGACTTAAACTGCTTCTGCAGAATGTCTTCCCAGCAACCCCTGGAGGAGCGTTTGGTGAACGACCAGGAGAAGGGGTGCATGCTACACAGCAGCGTAGCCTCCCTTCTGCCCTGGACCCTGGTGGGCGGCCACCTGGGACAGCTGCTTCCGGCTCCAGACTTCCGGGTCTCTGTGGTTTGCAGCGAGGCTGGCTTCCTCCCCTAGGGCCAGAAGGCAGGTTTGACACAAAGCCCTGTTTAGAAGCACCCCGTCTTCACTGGCCACCTCCGGCGTGTGTCTCTGGGCCCCAGGCTGGGCTGGCGTGAGAACTAGAAGGTTCTATTGCCGCATTTCTGGTGCGTTGTCTGCTGTGAGCCTGGGCCCACCAGCTCACCTTCTAGGGGATACTTCAGGAAGCTGCACGGGCCGGTGCTCCAGCTCTTCATTCAAGGTATGGCCAGGCTGCATTTTAAAAATATGCTTTAAACTTGTGCTCATGTGTTATTGAAGCAGAATGCACACACAGAAAAGCGTAGCATCATAAATGCGGCACGCAGTGACCATCACCAGGTGTGCATACCTGTGATGCTAACGCCCAGGTGAAGGGACAGAACACACCTGGCCCCAAAGTCCCCGCTTTGCTCCATTCCCACAACTACCCCTTCCTGGGAGCTGCACTGCTGATCCCCACAGAGCGGTTTTGTTTGATTTTGAGCTTCGTGGCCGGGGTCATATCAGCGTGCATACTTCTGGGCTGGCACCTGTTGAGCCCAGTTGTGTGCGTACTTGTGTGGCCGTTGAGTGCCCCATGGCGATAATGAGTCCTGATTACTTCCCCGTTTACCATCAATGGGCGTTCAGGTGGGGCAGCCATGAACATCCGGGGTGTGTCTTTGGTGAACGCACATCCTTCTTTGCTTGGGGGAGGCACAGAAGTGGCCCTCCAGGGTCCCGGGTCGGGGTGCACGATCCGTGGATGCTGTGGATGGTCTGCTTTAAAAGTTTCTAATGCCTTGCCATTCTCATTGCTTTGAAAAGCCTCCCACCCTTTGCTGCAAACAGGCAGCTGAAAAGGATTTTTTTCTCTGCAGCTCTTAATAGCCACGAAATTCTTGGCGACATAAAACAAGCTTCAAAGGGGATAAAGAGAGGCCTGTGCTAGTTCTTGTTCAAATAAATAGTCCATCTCCGGGTTCAGGGGGGACCTGCTCCTCACTTGGGGGCTTTTGGTCTGTTGCTCCTTGTTTTAATCCTCAGTTCTCAGTCCTTGAGTGAAACTCCGAGGACCCTGTCAAACATTGTACATTTCTTTCATTTTAATTCCTTTCGGCGGGTACTGGCTTCCTCCGGCTTGGGATGACGTTTCCGTGGGTCAGCCTGACACACGCAGGACGGCCTTTCTTTCCAGCATGCTTTGCGGACAGGAGTCGGGCGGAGGGCAGAGTTGCTCGCCCAGGCCTGGTTTTCTGATGTGCGGCTGACACACCCTTTTTACAAAGAACCCCTTGGCTGCTTTGTAACTTACAAGTGGGCAGAAGCACAGATGAGGGACGGCCAGGTGACCTCACAGACTGAGCCAGGAGCATGTTGTCAGTGCACGGACCGACTGGCCCCTGCCTCCTCGGGCGCCCTCAGGCTCTCCCCACCCCAGGGTGACCCCTCTGGACCTCTGACAGCACAGATGAGGTATGTGTTTCTGCAATGAAATAGAATCCTGGAGCAGTTACTCTTCTGTGCCTGAGCCCGAGGACGTGCGGGCATCGGGTCTGGGAGGTCCCTCCGTGTGGCTGTGTGTTGCCGTAGGAGGCTCATTTCGGTGCTCTGGCGTGTGACCGTTCCGTGTTCCAGTGCAGGAGCACACCCCGCTTTAGATCCCACAGTGGATGGGCGCTTGGGTCGTTTCCAGGCTGTCAGTATTAGCGCTGCTATGAACATTTTGAACTCCTGATGGGCGCATGGTGCATTCCTGTGGGGTGTGCTCCTAGGAGAGGAATTACCGCACAGGGAGCCGCGCTCCTGCTCGGCTTCTGGAAACACCATCAGGCGGTTTCCGGTATGAAGCCCCTCCCGCAGTGCATGAGTGTCCAGATTTCTTTCCATGCCCTTTAGGTGAGTGTTTTTTTGCTTTGAGTCCTCTAAGCTGGGGCTTCTAATCCAGCCAGGATCCCGGGATGTGAGGATCTGGCGGAGTCTTCCGTATGCTCCAGGAGTTAGGGTTTCAAGTTCCAATGACCTCCCCTGTTATCTCTGTTCATCCCATGACTCAGTCATCTCCACAGTCCAAACCTTCCTCTTAAGTGGAGCTGGGCTTTTGATCTTCCCTTCGGAGGAGATCTGAGCTCCCGGGATGCCCTGGTGTCGGCCCCAAGCTGGGAGGTGACTTGAGTCCCGTGTCTTCTGCAAGGCGAGCACCCTGGGGCAGCTGTCAGGGGCAGTTATCAGGGAGCTGGAAGTCTTCCCTGCAGCCCCACCTTCAGAGCCCCGAGCTCCAGCAAAGGGCAGCATCTTCCCTTATCTGAGCGGCAAGGTGGGAGGCTGAGAGCGGCAGCTGGGCTTTGACAGGGAAACCCAATATCTCCTTCAGCCACCTATCCAGGGAGCCCCCACGGTGAGCCAGGTGCTGTGCTAGGGCCCCAGGTACCGTGACAAGAGAGATCTTTCTGACTTTGAAGTTTGCAGGGCCGAGCCTGAAGGAATAGGGCAGGCCAAATGGCATGCTGACAGTGTGCCGAGGACCTGGGAGCTGGCCGAGACTTCTTCAACATGACCCAAAGGCACTGCCTTATGACACAGAGTTGGTATAGGCCTTCAAGAAGATGAAAAACTCCCATCCATCAAAGGCACCAGTGAGAAAGTGAAAAGACAAACCACAGACTAGGAGAAAATATTCCAAATACATGTATCAGGTAAAGGACTCATATCCAGAACATGTAAAGAGCTCTCACAATCAATAAGAAAAAGATAAGCAACTGTTAAAAACTGGGAAAAAAACTAGAACTGGCACTTCCAAAAAGAAGGTGTGAAATGGCCCAGGAATATATAAAATGCCTCCAAGCATGTCATTCATCTCAGAAATGTGAATTAAAATCACGAGACTCTGCTCACCAGGATATCAAAGGTTGGTGGTGGCACGGGGCATCTGGGACTTTTGTATGCTGCTGAGGGGTCTAATGTGGACAAGAACGTGGGGAGGCAGGTTCGGTATTTCGGACCAATGCCCAAGAGAACTGAGAGCGCAGCCCCCAAAGACTTGTGTAAAAGCGTACACAGTGGCCTTAGCGATAGTTGTCTGCCCAAGAAATAGCCCATGTGTCCGTGCAGAGCGAATGGGGGAATGGAGTGCGGCACATTCATATGGTGGAACACTGCTCCACGATGGAAGAGACTGCAGCAGTGGTGTGGGCCACAGAGGGGTGAGTCCCCAGACCTGCAGGCCCACGGCGATGACTGCAGGTGGCTGCCCCAGGCACACCCCGTCCAGGGGGCAGCGTCGCTGCCCCATCCCTCTGGCCCACTGAGCTGCGGGCGCCGCGATGGCCTACCCTGGCTCCAATGAAGTGTTTTGTTCTGCCCTGGCCTGGCCGTCTGGGCATCTGTGCCCTGCCTGGGAGCCTGTCAGATCTTGTGCTGAAGGCGGGCACCACTGGTCTGGGGAACAGTGGTGCTAGCCCTGCGAGGGAGGTCTGTTCTTGTCCACACTACCCTGATGGGGAAGCGGAGATGAGGAGGCCCGCCCAGCAGTGTGCGTGCAGTGAAGGGCCCACCCCTCCAGGGCCTCGCTCTTGGTCCTGCCTCGCTTTGACCTCGGGGCCATCCCAGGCAGGGGATGAGGGTGGCACTGGTCCAGCTCTGTGTGGAAGAGATGTGGAGTGTGGGAGTTCCCAGGAGGGAAGGGCAGGGAGGGCTGTCCAGGACTCAGCAGGGGGACCCCGCTTGTGGGGGAGCTGTGCTGGGCACACGAGGGGCTTGGCCGGAGCAGAGGACTGTCCTGGGCATCCAGGAGCTGCCGCCGGCCCTGCCCTGCTGTTCGTCAGCCTTGAGAAGGACATTCCACCTTGCCCATAACTCCTAGGCCTGGTAATGGTGGTGGTGGTGATGGTGACTGTGGTCGTCACAACCAGTCACTGTGGTCATTACACTGTACATGAGTATAGTATATGCTGAGTGAACATGACATGAGAATCTGTGTGGTTTCCTAGTTCAGGGTATTCTAGCTTTGCAGCCTACCAGCTGTGTGACCTTGGATCAGACATGCCACCTCTCTGTGCTTTGGTAAAATGGGGATAATGAGAGCATCAAATGGTTTAATATATCCAAGTGACCGGGCAGCTCCTAAGTTGTGGAGTGACGCTAAGGAAGCCCCCTGGGTGCCAGGACCAGTGTTGGGGAGCCCCCCAGGAGCTTTTGGGGGTCAGCAGAGCACAACAGTGGGGACACGGGCTCCAGTCCCTGGGAGGGCCTGGATCTCATGCCCTCCGTTGCCTGGCTGCGGGAAGAGCCACACCTAGCCGTCATTAAACATCACCCACCAGAGCAGGCAGGCCCGGGGAAAACAGAGGCAAAAAGCCAGTCAACAAGTACTTGCGAGGAGGTCGTTTCCCGGGCCAGCACACGGGGCTTCCTCAGCTAGAATTGCCCCGGCCGCAGGGAGAGGGTTTCTCCCTGGCCCAGTTAATCATGCTGATGCTTTTTGCTGTCTCCCTCCTTCTGTGTGGGCACATTTCTCCAAGCCCTCAGGCCCTGCTGGGTCTCTGAGGGACAGATAAAAAGGCTCAGAGTTCTTTCTTTGGATAAAAAGGCGCTGACTGTTCACATAGCTTTGCATAAGCTTGTCTTTTAAGGTGTGTTTATGGGCTGGTTCCAGAGCTTATCTAATGGGCTAAGTAGCAGCTTGGACTCATGCATGTTCTCTGAGCATCAATTCCGTGCCAGGCACAGAGCTGGGCATGTGGGGCATGCAGCAATGAAGAAGCCCTGGCCCCGTTCCTGGGTGTGCCACAGACCCCCAGGCCTCGTGGGGACCAGACACAAGGCCACATGCAGCAGGACAGTGGAAGGGGCTGCAGAAGATGCTCCCAGACTGCTTCTGTGTCCCCGGGATTCACCCACATTCCCATTTTGGTACATTAAATCAGGTGTCTCCTTTTGGGTCATTTCTGATTGTCACAGTTGGTGGTGTGTGCGCGCCTGGTTAGGGCCAGAGACGCTGCTAGGCATCCCTCAGTGCACAGGGCGGCCCCCAAGACAGGCACCTGGCCAGAAATGTCACCCAGGCTGGGCACCCTCACCAAACGCCACGTCTCCTCAGTAGAGCCCCGACAGGGCACCAGGCACTGATGTCCCTTCCTCTCTGGCCCACAAAGTTGGCTCCCAAGTGGTGTGGCCGAGAGCCTGACCCGCCTGGACAGTGGTTAGCTGGGGATGGTCTGTCTCCTGCCTGGACAGGATCACTATCGTTATTCACTTATACAACAAATATTTGTTGGGTCCTACTATGTGCTGGGCACAATTCTAGCCCCTGGGGACAAGCAGAGACCAAGGCGGGGAGCTTACGGTCCAGGGGGTAGGCAGGCAGCAGGCCCGTCTGTGTGGCTTTCTGGCACCCTGTGCCGTTCTGGGGGAGGTGCCGCTCTCTTCCTGGGGGCCCCAGGGCTGCGGGCACACATGTGGGCCTGAGCCTCAGGCCTAGCTTGGCCTCTTACACTCAGGTCCCTGACCTGCCAAGCCCTGTGCTCCATCTGTGCCGTGAAGACAGGCAGCCCCTTAGGACCACCTGGGACGGGGCCCAGGAAGCCAGCAGCACCCTTCCTGGCGCAGAGCCAGCTTTCGGCAAACAGTGGCTAACATCTGATTCTTATTCTCAAGGGTGGCTTGCCTGCCTCGGCAGGTGATGAATCACCTTGAAGGGCTGGCTGTCACTCATCAGGGCTCCCCTCACAGGGATCCTGGGTCCAGAGGAGGCCGGGTGATGTGGGCTTGCATATCCTGGGGCTTGCCTCCCTCTGGGCAGAACGCGGGACAGGACCCCAAGGTGCCAGGTTAGTGGGGCAGGCCTGGGGCTGGCTGATGCTGCAGCAATGCCCCGGAGGGCCTGCGGGGTGGCGGGACAGGCCCTGCTGCAGGACGCTGGGCGGAGGACTGGGGCCCTCTGCGCTCTTTCACCTCGCGGACAGTGGCAGTCCCAAGAGAACTGCCTGTGTGGTTGTGAGCACTTGGGGAGGGGCTGCTGGAGGGCCTGGGCCCAGGCAGAGGCTTCGTCCCGTGTTTCCTCCATTCAGGGGGCGGCAGAGGAGGTCAGCTCTGTTTGTTTCGAGGAAACTCATTGGCAACTGGTTCCAATAAGCCCAGGGCGGCTAGGCCGGGGTGGGCAGCAAGTGTGTAAGACCCAGGGCTCCTCCTGTGGGCCCAGGGCCCGGGTCACACCAGGGTCCTCGGAGGCCCCCCCGAAGGACTTGGAGGCCGGACGTTTTCCTGGCTGGAGGCCGGACGTTTTCCTGGCCTGGGATATTCAGCAGCAGTCCGGGTGAGGGTCCCTGGGGCCAGGGGCACGTGTGCTTTCCCATCTCCCTCTTCCCTACTCTCCTGAGCCGGCTGCTGACATAGTGGGCAATTGCTTCCTAAGGCAGAGTGGAAATACAAAAGGACCTGCTTCGGCAGCGGTAAATCACACTTTATGTCCTCGGATGGGAATGTTTTCTGGCGATGAAGGGGACCTGATGACAGGCAGCACCTTCGTGCTCCCGCGGCTGTGCTGTGCTGCTGGAGCCTTGGTGATCATGGCCCTACGGCCCCTTTCCCTGCAGGGCTGTGTGGACACCAGGGTGCTGATGGCAAAAGCAGCCCCTAGCGCCACGGCATCTTGCTGCCTCTGGGTCCCTTGGAAGTGCAGTGGACTGGACACCTGTGAGCATTTCGCCAAGTCGGCACTATGCACGACACCGTGTGCCGAGGCTCTGATGCTCCAGGAGGCCCCCTTTGAGTCATTGGTGGATATGGTGGAGGGTTTTGTACAGCAATGGGGACAGCCAAAGCCATTGATCCCAGCACCATGAGGCAGGGCCACCCCCTTGGGGTCCTCACAAATGTAGGAACTCAGCCTTTCTCCCTGAAACAAGGCTCTAGTTGCACTTGGGGTGTTCCCAGCCTAGCACAAAGAGACGCGCTGTGGAGAGACACACAGAGAGGGGAACCCAGCTCCACTGGGCACCCTGCCCTTCACCGGCACCTGGGCTCCTGAACTCTAAGGTGAAAGGGTAAGGACAGGGAACCAGCCTGGACGGGGCCCCATAGACTGTTCAGTGCCTGTGATGTGCCTGGCACAGAGGACACCGTGACCAAGTAGTTTGTGCCAGGAATGCAGAGGATGGTTAAACATGTGAAAATAACCACATTGACAGAATAAAGGAGAAAAACTGTAAGGTCATCTTGGTACATCCAGAAAAAACGTTTCCAAAATTCACAACCAATTCATGATAAAAACTCTCAGCAAACTAGGAACAGAGGGGCACCTCCTCAACCTGATAGAATTTCATTAATAAATGAAAAGCCTATAGGTGACATCATAATTAATAGTAAACACTGAATGTTTTCACCCTGAGATCAAGAATAAGGAAAAGATACTTACTCTGACCACGGATATTCAACTTGGTGCCCGAGGTTCTGGCCAACGTGGGAAGGCAGTACAAAGAAAGTTGGACTGGAAAGAAGGAAGAGAAATGTCTTTTTTCATGAATGGCATGGTTGTATACATAGAAAATCCCAGGGAGTCTTCAAAAAACTGCTGGAAGTAATGAGTGAATGTGGTCAGATAGCAATATATTAGGTCAGTTTACAAAAAAAATCAGTTGTGTTTCTACAGAATGTCAACTAATAGTTGGATAAAAATTTTAAAGTACTTTAAAAATAATATCAGAACCCTAACCTATTTAGGGATATTTTAAACTGTAAAACATTACAAACAGAAATTAAGGAGGACCTTAATAAATGGAGACATATTACGTTTATGGATCAGATGATTCACTGTTTTTAAGATGCCAGTCTTCTCCAAACTGATCTATAGAAATTGGAGGACTTATATGACCTAATTTCAAGCCTTCCTGTAAAGCTCCTGTAATTGGGGCAGTGTGGGATTGGTACAAGGACAGACACGTAGGTCAGTGGACAGAACAGACTCCACAACTGAACCACATGAGTGTGGTTAGTTGATTTCTGACAAAAGTGCAAAGAAAAACCAAGGAAAGTGTAGCTTTTTCAACAAACCATGCTGGAGCTGATATCCATATGGACCAGGGTATCCATTAGAAATATAATGCAAGCCACATATGTAGTTTTAAGTTTCTGGTAGCCATATAAAAAAAAAATAATAAAAGGAAATAAGTGAAGTTAATTTTAATAACATATATGTATCCAAAATCTGTTATATGTTTTATACTCACAGCACATCTCAATTCAGATGAGCCACATTTTAAGTGCATGATAATTCCCTGTGGCCAGTGGCTACCATTCTGGACAGTGTAGATCATGGACAAAAATGCACCTTGAATATTATCTCACACCATTTATAAAATTAAATTGAAATGGATCATAGACCTAGGTATAAAAGCAAAAACTATAAAAAGACAGATGCGCCCCTATGTTTATCTCAGCACTATTTACAATAGCCAAGAAATGGAAGCAACCTAAGTGTCCATCAGTAGATGAATGGATATGGAAGATGTGGTACATATACACAATGGAATATTATTCAGCCATAAGAAGAAAACAAATCCTACCATTTGCAACAACATGGATGGAGCTAGAGGGTATTATGCTCAGTGAAATAAGCCACGCCAAAAAAGACAAGTATCAAATGATGTCACTCACATGTGGAGTATAAGAACAAAGAAAAAAACTGAAGGAACAAAACAGCAGCAGACTCACAGAACCCAAGAATGGACTAACAGTTACCAAAGGGAAAGGGACTGGGGAAAATGGGTGGGAAGGGAGGGATAAGAGGGAAAAAGGGGCATTACGATTGGCAGATGTAATGTTGGGGGGGCACGGGGAGGGCTGTACAACTCAGAGAAGACAAGTAGTGATTCTATAGCATCTCACTATGCTGATGGACAGTGACTGTAATGGGGTTGGTGGGGGGGACCTGATGAAGGGGTAGTTTAATAACCATAATATTGCACATGTAATTGTAGATTAATGATACCAAAATAAATTATTAAAAAAAGCCAAAACTATAAAATTTCAAGAAGGAAAACACAGGAGAAAAATCTTAATAACTTTGGGATAGTCAAAGATTTCTTATATAAAACACAAAAACCATAAAGCATTTAAAAAACATTGGAACTTGAACTTCATCAAAATTTAAAACTTGAACTATCTTAGAAAGGCACCGTTAAGAAAATGGAAAAGCTCATTCCAGTCACCAAGTGGAAGAGAACATTCATGATGCATATGTCTGATGAAGGACTTGTACACAGTATGTTAAAGACCAAACTAAACCAAACCTGTTTCATTCAGTAATATGAAGCCAACAACCCCTTGAAAAAATGGGAAAAATATTAGAAAATACTTCACACAAAAATATATATGTAAGTACATTAAAGAAGTTCAATATACACTCACTATCAGGGAAATGCAAATTAGTGCCCCAGTGAGATATACATCCATTAGAATGGCTACATTAAAAAGACTGAGGGTACTGACTGCTGACAAGAGTTAGAGCAACTCAAATGCTGTTGGGGGTGAGAATGTACAGTCACATCACCACTTGGCAAAACAGTTTCATAGTTTCTTATAGATTCACCAGATGATGCAGCAATTCTGTTCCTAACCCATTTCCCCCAGAGAAATGGAACATACCTCCATAGAACGATTTCAACAGGAATGTTCATAACAACTTTTGAATTATAACTCCCAAACTGGAAACAATCCAAATGCCCAGTAAGCAGCAGGTGGATAAACATGTGATGGTATGTCCATACAGTGGAATACTACTCAACTATAAAAAGGAGAAAACCCTACTGATACATATATGTATATACTTACACATAATATGCGTGGATCTCAGAAACATGATGCTTAGTGCAAGGAGGCAGATGCAGAGGAGAATATACAGTATGATTCCACTTACATGACACTGGAGAAAAGACAAATCTAATTTACTAACAGAAAGCAGACCAGTGGTGGTTTGGGGCTGGAGGAGGAGTTAGGAATTGCATGAAAAGGGTTTCACGAGAACTTTGTGGGGTGATGGGATCTTCTATATCTTGTTTGTGGTGGTGTTTACATGGCTGGTATAAATTTGTCAAAACTTGTCAAAATGCACAGTTAAAACTTGTGCATTTTATTGCATGCAAATTATACATCAAAAAAGTGAATTCAAGAATAGCGATCATTTCACAAAAAGAATGCACAGGTTAACAGAAATAAGAAAATAAACACCACCCGTAATCCTACCCTTTGGAAATAACCCTGTAAATGTTTTGGATATATTCATGTATATGTAGTGTTTTGCAAAATCAGAGTTGTGTTACATTTACCGTTTTGTAATTTCCTTTTTCCGTGTAACAGCATCTTGAAAACATATTCCCATGTCCACCAAAGCACTTCCATGCCCACCCTTTTAATGGTCTTGGAGGTATAGAATTGTGCGGCTGTGCCTTCGCTTACACCTCCTGGCCCCGCCTGTGGGTCGCTCAGGCCGTTCCCTTATATTTGCTATCACAACCATGCTGAGCTAAACATCCTCGGGGGTATGTCTTTTTGTTCATCAGTTGCTCCCCTGGTTGAATGCTGAGCGGTGACTCAGCAAGGTCAATGATATGGACATTACTGGGGCTGCTGTAGAGTACTGTCCCAGCAGTCCCAGACCAGAGCACTTGAGGGTCCGATCTTCTTCATCGGAGGTTACATGCCCTGATTCCAGGAGCCAGATGGTGCTTTCCTGTCGGCTCCCCGTCTCTGGGCTTTGCTTTGCTCACTCGGTTTTATCAGAGACCAAGACCTGATAAAAACCCGCGGCCCTTGCTGTCCGGAGGGCATGGGAGTGCGGATGTGCTGGGGAAGGAGCTGGCACCTGCAGAGAGAAGTATTTGAGCTGCTGGGAGGATTTCTTTCCCTCTGGTGGTCAGGGAGGCCCTTCTGCCTGGCAGGGCCAGGCAGCAGGCCAGGCCCCAAGCCACCCTCCCTGAGCGAACGCCACCTGGAGCGTGTCATTTGTGCGGCATGAGCTGGGCACTGCCCAGGGATGCCGCCTGGAGCCGTGGATCGGGGTTGGAGCTCGTGGCTAAAGGCCAGAGCACACCCCAAATCAGAAACATCCCTCATCATCCAGCAGGCATTTGAGAAATAGTTGCTGCGGTCAGCAAGGAAGGTGCAGGTTTCCGAAGTTGCGTGTCCACCGTATCTGCACGGCCCGCTGAAGCGACACAGCAGGCCTCGATCTCTGGCCCTTTCCCGGCTCACTGCAGGGGCCTCCCTGCCCACAGCAGCTGAGCACACAATGCCTACATATGATGACATTTGGATAAAATTAAAATTTGGATAAAATTTTCCAAGAGGCTGTCTCAGGGTCCTGTCCTTCCCTGTGCTTCTACCTCTGCCCCTTTTTTTCATGTGGGTCATGAATCCTTGACTTCCTTTCGGGGATTGGCACCTATTTTATGGTCTCTGCCCACCAGAGGTTCATATTATTTAAGTTTTCCATTTAAAAAAATTTCGAAGAGGTAATAATGATACAGAGCAGAGCTTGTTTCAAACACTGAAAAAGAACAGAGGGTAAAGAAGCACATGCATCTGTCGTGGAGAACGTTCCATCAGTTCCCGAGGCCCTCTGGCCATCTCTTCAGGCTCACAGCCCTCTAAGAGGGGCTTTGGGAGACTCTGAAGTGTTCCAGGCCATGGAAACACTTCCAGAGGAACTTCCTGGTTAAGGGCTAAGGGTTGGGGCTGCTCTTGTCCGGTGCATGGGTGAAATCCAGGTGGGCTGCTTGGCAGGAGCAGTGGGAATGTGGCTGAAGACGGCCCATCCATTGGTGGGGGATGGGCATGGGGGTGACAGGGGGCAAAGGGCAGGCAGGAAGCCAGTAGCCCACCCAAGTGTCCGCCTGCATAGGCTGCGGCGGGCAGAAGCTGCTTCCTCTCCTGCCGGGTCGGGGAGAAAGGAACTCAGCTCAGTTCCTGTGCTGGAAAGGAAAGGGCGAAGGGTGTGAATGGTGCAGGCACTGCACTTTCCCCAGCTCTGGGAGTGTCTGCATGGGAACCCACGAGGGGAAACCATATTTCAGCAGCTGCTTCCAAGGTCGATGAGCACCAGAAGACATGGGAGTTAAGACAGCACACCCAGATTTCCGGCGCTCAAGAACTCTTTCCAGAAAAGTGGCAAACACTGCACGTGGCACCCGTGAGTCTCCCAGTGACATCTGGGATGGGTGCAGCCAAGGCTCTCGGGGGATACGAGCCTGGGGCAGGTCGCAAGGTGCCCACGGGTCGCCCCTGCCGGCCGTGGGACCTCTGCACCTGGGCTGCCTTGCCTGCGAACCTCATCCCTTGTGGGGCTTGTCTGCAGATTTAATTGAGATTATACGTAGAAAGAAGCTACTACTTATATTTCAAGTACCTGGATCCTGGAAATGAATCAGACCTTTCTAAACAGCATCTACGAGACTCAGCATGTTTAATTATTTGAATCACGAGTGAATCAGTAAGGACTTGAAGCAGCTGAAGGTGAGATCCCAACAGCAGGGCTATTTAGCATCCACACCGCGCTTCCCCTGTGCGGGTCACAGTATTAAGCACCACGTATGGATTTTTATGACCAGCACCATGAGAATCCCGCGAAGATGGCCTTATGGTTATTACACACTTGCATCAGGAAACAGAGCTGAGAGGGGGGAAAGTTGCCCAAGTTTACGGAACCTGCAGGTGGGCAGAACTGTTTGCAAGTTTATGTAAATATGCATTATTTTACCCTGGGAAGTAGCTCTGTTGATTTGATATAAGATCTCTCAAGAGGCTAATTGGGTAGGTCCTGTGGGGGTTGCCTTAGATTAGGTTCCCTGTAAACAGGCTTGAGGCAGGATTTGTGTGCAATGGTTAGCACAAAGCTCTGGGGAGAAACCAGGGAGGGGCGAAGAGAGCAGGAGGGAGAAGACGCCAGACCAGTGGTGGGCCGAGTCCCTACCTGGGCCTGATCCCCCTGGGGTTTCGGAGGGTGAGTCAGGCGGCAGGGCTCCATATAGTCCCCAAGGTAAGCCGGTGCCTGAGGGCTGCCCCGGGGAAGAACACACCATGACCATGAAAGAGATGGGACGCCCTCCGGGGGAGCACGGACCTTGCCTGCCACCTGTTTGCAGACTGCTGCAGCTGGAATTCAGGGCGTGGAGGGCTGAGGCCGTTTACCGCGGAGCCGCCAGGAGCCAGGGCTCACTTTGCGCCAACTGGCTGGAGACTTTGGGCAAGTGTCTCCATTAAAGCTTGGTTCCCCCTGGCTGAGGCTCACGTGATTGGTACAGTGGCACCTGTGTGACTCCCTTCCTGTCCTGTCCATTTGCCTGCCCCTTGGGTCCCCTTCTGGTGAGTTTGCCGTCTGCTCCCATCTCTGCCAGGTGCCATGGGACAGTGTCCTGGAGATGTGCTGGTTCAGCCTGTCAGGGAAGGTGAGAGGAGAGAGAACCCTAGCTCTCACGCCGATCTCCGCCACCCCCCGAAGCCAGTAATTCCTCCCTTGCAGGAGCTAAGCAAACAAGGGCCCCTGGCCAGGTGTAGACCTGGTGAATGGGGTTCTCTGGGGGTGGGGCCTGGTGATGCCCTGGGCCCCAGCTGAGACTCTCCTGCAGGCCCCTGTACACTGTTCCCTCTGTTGAGGCCTACCCCCAGCCACCTGCTCTCTGCCCGGGGCTACCACCTGCGCCGCCCAGGGCCCCGGTCGGGTGTGTGTGTGTGGGGGCGTGCCACCCTGCACCTGCTGCTGACGCACCCCAGCATGCCACACGGACTTGCCCCGCCACCTCCTGCCTCCTCCCCTCCCGGTCTCAGAGCCCCCAGAGCTCAAGCGTGTCCACCGTCCACACCACTTGCTTGCTGAGTGGTCTCGGGCAGGCACCTAACCTCTTGGGGCCTCGGTTTCCCCACTTGCACACTGGGATAGTCATGTGCTTAGAACAGAGCCTGGCTCACAGCGTGATGTGAGTGTTGGCCATTACTGTCATCTTCTCAGGTTTGCTCACTCCCGCAGTCCCCAAACGTTTCTGAGCGCCTACTAAGTGCCTACTAAGCAGTTGGGAGGCTTTTGGCAGCTCCGCCTGACACCCCTCGGGACCCTCTGTTTCAACATGGTGGTGGCCCTGCCCCGGACAGGCCCTGCCCAGCTGGCTTGTGTCTGTGGGTGCCACACTGAGGGTGTCACCAGGGCCCCTTCTGCCAGGAGGGACGGGTACAGGTGTGAGTGCTGGCCTCAGTTTCCTTGTCTGTAGTCTGGGCTCATCTCCAGGAGAAAGATGGGCCACTCTGCACACCTGACCAGTCCCCCAGGCAGTCCACAGCTTGGGGCAAAACTGGGGTGAGCTGGGGACGTTGGTCTACAGGAAAAGGATGGCCTAACAGCCAGGTGCTGGTACGGCCCTGGGAGACCTGAGTATGTTTAGGGTATCCTGCGGCCCCTGGCTGGGCCCTGGTTTACAAGCCGGGCATGAAGGACCGGCCAGGGATACCAGGGAGACCTGAGTATGTTCAGGGTATCCTGTGATGTTCGGGAATTATTGTTTGTCCTGCCAGGTGAGTTCATAGCATCATGATCGCACAGAGGAGCATCTTCCTGTTTTGGGCGATGCCTTCTACACGTGTAGGGTGGAAGTGTCCGGATGTCTGTCTGCCTTTATTATTAATTTTCTCTGTTTGAAAATTTTCATAATGAAATTTAAAACCTTGGGTGAGGGCAGAGAACGCTCTGGCGGGTGCCTGTGTGTGCTCAGTACTCAGTGAGTGGATGGTCTGCAACCCGAGCTGCTGGCTGACCACAATGCCTGGGCCCAGCTGGCCAGGCTGCCTGGGGTCCCAGTTCTGGCCTCCAGGGGCCCCAAATCCAGTGCATGATTCCAAACTGTCCCCATACCTGAGTGCCTCAGCCACGCCGCATTCCTACGTTACTCGCTGTCCTGGGAGCCGGCTGGGGCCCTGGGGCGGGAGCTGGGGAGCCCCAGTGTGGCCTGTCCTCTTCCCCCTGGCACTGGCACATGCCAGCCCTTGAGAAGTGCTTTTCTTTCCTGGGACGTGCTGGAAACTGCTGATGGGTGTGAGCTAACTAGGGCCCCTGGGGGTGCTGCAGGTCAGCCTGGAAGGCCAGGGCCGGGGAGCTGGGGGGCAGGAATTCCGTGGCCTCGGTGGGCTGGGGCGGGCCCCCCGCACTAGCCCAGACTGATCCTTATGTCCTGCGTAGAGGGGCTGCTGGCAGAGGCACAGAGAGAGGCCTTGCTTTGAATGATACTGCTGGCAGCAGCCTCTGGGGTGAAGAGTGGTCTTTTCCCTGTAGACGTCAGGCTGGGCCTCACCTGCTCTGTGCACCAGGACCTGGGAGGTGGGCATGGGACACCACAGAGCCCGAGGCAGTGGGTGTGGTGGGGGGCCGGAGACTCTGAATTCTGTCAGGCTCCAGCGATGCTGCCACAGTGGCTGAGGTTCCGTTGCCTCTGTTTTAAGGGCAAGGAGGCTTCGGAGGAGGCTGCTCATGGGACCCTGGCCCCCGCCCCTCTGAGGGACCAACAGGCTGACCAAGTGCGGGCTTGCAGGCCTCCTGGCTGGGGGTGCATGCCGGTGCCCTCTGACCCTGGGGCCAGGTTCAGCTTCCTCCATTCGTCATCATGACTTAAGGCAGAGGGAGGCGGGCCCCTTCCTGAGAGGAAACTGAGTGGGGGCAGTGGGGGCCTTGGACACCAGCCTTTTACTCAGCACAACAGGCCCAGCCTGGCCAGACTGTGGGGTGGGTGAGGGGGTGAGCAGGGGTGCCTGGGCACAGGACACTCCAGAGAGGCTGGCCTCTGTCCTCCAGTGCTCGGAAACTTCCTGATGATTTTGTGCTTCCCGCTAGGGACACCTCCACACGGGTGACCAGGTGGGAACCAGAAGACAGGATATCCTGGCCCCCAACCCTGCATGAGGGTGTAGAATGTAGTTAGTTCTCCCAAACGTGAGCAGCTAGAGCCACTCCCACACTCCCACTGGAGAGGCAGGTTTCAGCAGCATGTCCCCATGTTCCTCTGATTCCCTGGAAGCTCCCAGAATCCTGCGGGCGAGACACATGCAGCCGTGCCCTCAGCCCCAAGCTGCTCTGAGGCCCAATCCTGTTGATGGCCGCCTGCTGACGGAGAGGCTCTCTTGCACGTTTTCCGGGACGCTGCTCTGATTTGAGTGTCCATGGGGCTGCTGGGTGGCCCCAGCCCACTGCATCTCCTACCGCTTCTCCCCGTCCCTCCATCCCAGCCACCCTGGCCCCCTTGCCCTCCCTCCAGCTGGGTGAGCACACCCCATCCTCCCAGGCTTTGCCCTGGTCTTCCCTCGGCCAGGACCACCATCCCCCTCCTGCCTGGGACTCCATCCCAGCTTTCAGATCTGTGCTCAGGGTGGCCTACCCTGGCCACCTCCCCTGGCTGGCCCTTGCCTGCCTTGATGATTCATTTTCACAGCATTTACAACTGCCTGGCTATTTGTGTTGATTTGCTTTGTCTGCTAATTTGTTAATTTGCTTATCATCTGCGGCCCCAACCGGAGTGAATTGTGTGGGCTGCATAGAGCAGGGCTTTCTCCCTCCAATACCAGACAGCCTGCAACAGAGAGCGGGCTCAACGAGGGAATGAGCAAAACACATCATTCAGTGCATGTCTGGGTTAGTGGAGGTAGGTTAGGGAGAAAATGCAAACCCACTTACAAAAGGCACAACTACAATCATGCTGGATCCACGATGCGCCTGGACCCAAATCTATCACGAGGCTGTGCCCCTTTTGTCCAGCAGGGGGCAACCGATTCCCAGCAGCTTGGGGTTCTTGCTGTGCTCAGAAGGGCTTGTTTCTTTTTTTCCTCTTTGAACTTATTTTTGAAGCTTAATAGGAAATATATATATATATATATATTTTTAAAAGAATCCCACAGTCCACACGAAGGGGAGAAATAACTTGATCTGATGCACAGGCAATTGGGAAATGGTTTCCTCCTAAATTTCAAAGCAACTTTTCTCTCTCCAGGGCTTTGGGCGGCCTGTGGCCAGAGTCTTAGATGTTCAGGAAAGGAGTTTGTATTGAAAGATGTTTAAAAGTCCGACGAATCTATTACAGCCTGTTACTGCTGGCCTGCCTGCTGGTGTCACCGTCACAGAGCTCTGTCCTTGGAGCGGAACTCCCCTGGAGATGTCCGCAGGGAGTCCAGGAGCATCCCTGGGTCGGGGAGGCAGGAGGCATAGGCTGTGTCTGGTCTGGTAACAATTAGCTGTGTGACCTTGAGCAAGTCACTTAACCTCTCTGGTCTGTTTCATTATATGTTAAATGGGGTGCCGGATTAACTCATCTCGAGGTTACTTTGAGCACAAAAGTCAGTAGGGAGGGGAGGGTTCTTAGCCTGGGACAATTCATAAATGCTGATGAATTGTGGGGACATTGGGGTGGGCCCAGATAGCTCTGCAGCTGGCATTTACCTCTGGCTGTGGGTGGCACCGAGGCTAACTCTCGGCCCTGCCACTAACTGGATATGGACCTCCAGGGGCTTGTTTTTGAGTCTCAGTTTACCCATCTGTAGGCTAGGGGCATTGTGAGTTTTCCATGTGATAACAAATGAGTGTATGTGTGAATGTGAGTGTGCATGTGTGTATAAGTGTGTGTGTGATGTTGAGGGAGTGGAGAAAAAGCCTAATACATAATCTTTTTTTTTTCCATTGGGGTGGAATTCACATAACATACAAATGACCATTTTAAAGTATACAACTCAGTTTATGATTAAAAAAAAAAAGAAATGGAAAAACAGGATAACAGTGGTGAGAACTGTGTCTGTCAGCATCCAGGCCAAATGCTGTGCCCACTTGGTGTCATTCAGTGCTCACAGCTCCACGAGGAATGGACTTGGCAGCACAGAGAGGCTGAGGAGCTTTCCCAAGAGCACCCAGCCAGGAAATGGCAGAGTGGGAGCCGACCCAGGGCTCCCTGGTCCAGGCCCAGGAGGCGACGGGGGCCACATGGCCGCTTGGCTCCCGGGCTGACCCTGCTCAGGAGCCCTGGGAAGGGCCGTGAGCCCCGGCGGGGCTCCGGGATGACGGGCAGCGCGGCAGGAGCCGAGGAGAGTCACTTGACCTCAGCATCCCTTCATTTCCTGCTCAGCCAAAGAGGAAATGTTTACACAGCATCCCCACACAGACACTCTGCAGGCCTGGGCTGCAGTAATTAGCTGAACAATGAGGGTCCAGGGGCTACTGAGTGGCCCAGGCATTGGCTTGGGGGTCAGGTGGCCGGGGGCCTGGCTCCTCATGACAAACT
This sequence comes from Smutsia gigantea, assembly GCA_032199065.1. Lineage (NCBI taxonomy): Eukaryota > Metazoa > Chordata > Mammalia > Pholidota > Manidae > Smutsia > Smutsia gigantea. The sequence continues at coordinate 227,247 of JAVSCE010010352.1, forward strand.
TGCTGTGTGACCCCGGGCCCATCCCCACGCCACCTTGGGCCTCTTTCTCCTGGTGGGAAAGGCAGAGGCTGCTGAGCTGGCCTTCAAGACTCCCCCAAGGCTCCCTGAGTGGTGATGCATCTGGTGGTGGCGGGTGGGGGGGAAGCAGGTGGGCGCCCCGGGGGTGTGTGTCAGCAGACTCTGTCCCAGGTCTGTGCGTACTGATCTGCTTCATCTCTAGGGGCCCTGAATCAGCTTGACATCTCAACCACCATTTATGGAATCTCTTTTCCAAGTGGTGGCTTATTTGATCACTAGTTAATACATTGATTAATGAGTCAAATATTTATTATGCACCTGTGGCTAGTGTCCTACCAAAACCTTGCTCCCTGTTACATATGGAGAGCTGCCTTTCCAGGGTGTCTGCCTGGCCAGGGACTACATTTCCCAGACTTCTCTGTGCCTAGGTGGGGGTCATGTGACCTGTTTTCACCAATAGGAGTGAGTGGTGAAGTTGGTGGCTGTTCCTTGCCAAAGTGTTTAGGGAGTGGGGTGTGTTCTCCATGCTTTCAGTCGGCCCCTATCTCCTGCCTGGATGCCAAAGAATCATATACCCCACGGATATCAGGGGCACTAACTGGAGGGAGCTCAGGCTGCTGAATCACCGTGTGGAAGACAGTTTGCTGACCAAGAACATCCACATTGGACTGTCACATTCATGAGCTGTCAACTTCTGCATTTATATTACTCTAAAGCATGCATTTACTCTGTGCCAGCCCTGGAAACACTACTGTAAGCCAGAGAAGTCCCTGCCTGGGTGGGGATGGGCAGAAGAGGACACCTTCAGAACACAGGCAATGGGGGGGTCAAGTGTTTGTGGTGGTTGAGATAGGTCTGTGTTCTCCCAGCAGCCTTCTGATTGTGTCAGCAGGCCTGGGAGCTTGGGCAACTCCCGTCCCCGGAAAGGCAGAGCTCTCACTAAACAGGGGCTATGATATATACATCAGTCTCTTGTGAGATGAGTTATTATGAGTCTCTGTGCATTGGGTTGGTCAGGAGTCCTGGTGTGCAAAGCTGAGACCTCCATCTTAGGCAAACGTTCGGTGGCAGTGTTCAGGGCTGAACCCCCTCCTTTGCCTGGCAGCCTATCTGTCCATCAGTGAGATGGCCTGCAAACGACCTTGAATCTGGGCCTAATTCTCTGCTGTGTCCCACACAAGGCTCCTAGCAGGTGCTCAGTAAGTATTTAAGGAAGGTTGGCTGAAGGTTCTCAGTCCCTGTCGTTGGTGGTCATATCCAGATGGAGAGGGATGGGGGTCTTCATTTCTCTTCCTACAGAAGTAGATCCCGAGGCTTGGGTTTGAGGGTGCGCTGCACATTAGGGAGGAGCAGGTGACGCCTGTGGGATGGGGGAGGCGAGACAAGGCAGCCAGTGCAGGCAGCTCCCTGGGGGCTCCTGGAGCCTGGTCCTGCCGGGGGCCTCTGGGAGGAGGTGTGGCACATGCTCCCATTGGTGTCCCACCCAAGAATGAGGGCTAGGTGCCTGTCCACTGCTTCTCTTCTGCACCAGCCCAGGGCTACTCCTGAGGGAAGTGGACCCCAGCCCCTCCAGCTTGCCTTGTGCTGGGGTAGAGCCTCCGTTTCCAGATCTCTGGGGCTGCTGTGACCAGCTGGGTGGCTTGAAACAACAGAAATGCATTATTTCATAGTTTTGGAGGCTAAAAATCTGCAATTCACACGTTGGCAGGGCCTGTTCTAGGGAAGACTCCTTGGTTGCCTTGCTCTTAGCTTCTGGTGGTCTCTGATGGTCCTCGGCATTCCGTGGCCTGTGGCCGCCTCCCTCCCGTCTCTGCCTCCACGTCCATGTGAGTTCCTCCCCTGCATGTCTTCACGTGGCCATCCTGTGAGGACAGCAGTCATTAGATTCAGGGCCCACTGGAATCCCTATAACCTCCCCTTAACTAATGACATCAGGGAAGACCCTTTCCCAGCTAAGCCCACAGTCACATGGATGGACATGCACTTGAGGGGATACCCTGACGCTCCCAGGCACAGACATCTGACCTTGGCAGGTGGACGTCTCAAGCCCTGGAAGGGGTGGTCCTGGGGTAGGCCCCTCTGGTGTCCGCTCAGACCAGGAACCAAACCACAGCATCTCATCTGGGGGCTCAGTGGTCAGAGGGCTTGGCTCCGGTGTCAGGATCTCCTTCCAGAAAAACCTCCACCTTTGAGTGGAAGGCTTCTTTGGATGACCATGTACTCTGTTCCCTCTGGTTAATGCCACTGATTGGGCTTCACGGGATGTTTGTCTGCAAGACGTACTGGACGTTTACAGCTTTCCCCACTCCGCCTGGGGAAGGGGTTTAGCATCTCATAGACCAGACGGTGAATCCAGGCCCCACCGCTGACTTGGCTATGTGTCCTGGGGCAAGTTAGTTAACTTCTCTGGGCCTTGGCTTCCTCGCCTGTAAAATGGGATGGATGTACTTACCTGCAGGGTTACCGTGAGCGTTGAATGAGACAATATATGTAAAGGGCTCCATGGCACAAATGATGGCTCTTGTCTCGTGACTGTGTGGATTCAGAGGTTGAGTTCTCTGAGCTGCTTGCGGACAGAGCTGTAAGATTGGCTCTGAGTTCCACCCCTCCTCTGGGGGCTGCCTGCAGGAGGGGTCCTTTCTGTGATGCAGGGTCCCACCCCTCATTTTCCTCGGCCCTGTTTCTCCACCATGATCCCTGAAGGGAGGAGAAGCCCCCTTTCCACAACCCATCCTACCTGCCCGCAGGCCTTGTGCAAAAGCCCCTCCCTGTGCAACGTGGTCCCCTGCTGCTCTCTCCCTGAGCGACTCGGTGTGTAGGACTCTTCCACATTTGGTCTCCCAACCAGGCCTTTGCAGAGTCTGTGTCCCCTAATAGGTACCAGGACAGCTGGGCTCTGGCTTCAGCTCAGATGGAGCATGCAGATGGCCTCTCCAGCATCCAGGTCGCCCTGGCCCTGTGTCCTCCCAGGCTTTGGAGCCAGGCCAGCAGCCCGCCCCCTACTCTCCCCTCCCAGAGAAGCGGGCCAGTTGCCCCATCCCAGTGCCCTCCTGGCCTCTCAGGCACCGTGATTTCAGAGATTCACCTCCTGACAAGCGGATACCCAGACCACAGGCTCTAGGTGAGCAATTTGGTGTGAGCCTCAAGTGATAGGCATTCTGATTCTCAAGGTCAGACCAGACTTGCTGGAGCTGTGGCCAAACGCCATCTGCCTTTCCCTCCAGCACAGCCCTGGCTCCGGCTGCACGGTCCAGCCACTGAATCTGAGACTTACTTTCTGGGCAATTACTTGAGCCTGCTTTTTAAGAGGGCTAGTTTATATCCAGCTGAGGGACTCACCCTTAGCGCTATGGTGAACCCCCTGATGTTTGCAAGAAATAACAGTTCATCAGTTACCACTTAAAAGCATGCTGTGTTTTGAGTGCATTCTGTCATCAAACCCTCCTGATGGCTCTGGAGGCAGGCAAGGCTGAGGCTCAGCCCTTAGCGCTGGGTCCACGGTACCTACTGTTGGTGCCTGGCCCTGGCGGGCATGGAGATGCCTTTCTATATGAGTTGCTCAATGTTTTGAATGTCACCCCTGCTGGTGAGTGGATACCATTATCCCATTGCACAGATGGGAAAGCAGAGGCTCTGGGAGCTGGAGATGCTTGTCCAGTCTCACTTAACTCAGAGGTGGAAGAGAGGGGTTTGGAACCAGGGCACCCAGACTGTACTCCGAAGTCCAGGAGCTTGGAAACCATCTTCCCCGTCAGCACAGAGACCCCACTTCCTGAGGCTCCAGCACCGCAGCCCAGCAGGGCATCTGTGCCAAAGGGTATGATCTTTCTACTGCTTAGTACTCTGGCTAATAATAACACAATAATAACAATGATCACTCCGAGGCTGCTATCTGGATGCCAGGCCATGTTGTAAGGCTCTATGCCCAGCGCTCATCACCCGCACCACAGCCACACCTGCCCCTTAGCAACCTTGCTGACTGCCTTCCTACCTTTACAAGATTATGTGTGCTTTCATTTATCATCTGGAACATATCATTATCTCCACTTCTCAGAAGAGGAAAGAAAGGCCCAGAGAGTGCAAGTCACTTGGCCAAGGTCACACAGCATGGTTAGTTCCTGCAGGGTCTCAGGGCCAGCCTCTGTCTCCCAGACACAGGTACCAGGAAGTGGCTCTACATGTCTGCTGCTCAGGGGAAGACCCCAGCTTGGCACTGGAGGCAAATGCCCAGATGGTATCCCAGGCCTGCCATGGAGCTCCCTGGGGTTCTCTTGGCCAGCCTGATGCCTCGCTCTTGCTGCTGGAGAGGATTCCATGTTGTGAACCAGCCTCTGGGGTTGTCCCTTCTACGATCCTGGTGACAAGCATTTGGTGGTTTTCAGCTCTCGGCTATTACAAATGGTGCTGCGACGAGCATTCCTGCACATGGAATTTTGTGACTGCACACGTGCGTGTGGGCTGGGGGGGTGCCCAGGAGTGCACTTGCTGGGAGACAGGGTGAGCACATGCTTGGCTCTTGTAGAAGTTGCCGCATGTTATCTGGGCTGTTTTAAAGACCCCAGTATGACCCTTTACTCCCAAAGCAATCAGCCTCTAGCGCAGCTGATGTACAAGGGGTGCGGATGACTAGTAAGGCATTTGTTTGAGAGTAGTTTTAATGGGATGCAGGTGGAAACCATGAACGGGTCAGACGTTGCAGAGCAGCAAAATGGAGAGAAGTGGGTGCAAACTTTATGCCACTTGTCCTCTCCTCTGACTGTGTGACGTGGGGTTGGACGCTGTGGGTGGACAGTCCATGTTTGGGTGGTTGGGCCTCAGGAGGGTTGAAGACCTGCAGGCCTGGAGCGTTCCAAGGTTAGCCGGGGCCTGGGAGGAGAAGGGAGTTCATGTCCCCGTGTGGAGACCCTGGGTCCCCATGCAGCCCAGATGCTCACTGCATCGCGGGGGGATTCCTCTTCCTGCACAATGCCTTAATATTAATCTGAATGTACCAGAATGAAAAAGTCAGCTCCTACATTGGGGTCAGTCTAATCCCGACCACCAAGAAGTGAGGAATTTCTATCTAAAGGGGGCCTTGTCAGAACCAGGTTATCGTAGGGGGACAGTGATGGCCTCAGGCTGCTGATGGACACCAGTAGTTGTTCAAATATGTAATGACGTGTCACCTGACGGGCCACAGGCGTCTGAGGAGGCAAGGTTGGGGAGGTGGGGGGTGTGTGGCCAAAAGTAGGGGCCTGGTTGGAAGGAAGCCGTCTCCAGATACTGAGGGGCTGATGGGCCGGTTTCTCTGAGGGCAAGAGCCATGCTTTAATACTTAGGAGGTGTTCGAACTTTAACTTCATTTCTTTTTTAATATGTATCATTGGTTCTGCAATGGACAGGAACCCAAAAGGGTGTGTGGTCAACAGTGCTGCGTGCTGATGAAAGATTTTTGTCAATTGACTATAATAGATTCTAACTCTCATTTAATCTGAAGTTTTCTCTCCATCTCTTTTTTTTTCTTGCATTTCATTATTTTAATTTTTGATCTCATTTCAAATGCAAAGAAAAAAACAAATCAGGGTGGTGATGCCGGCTGCTGTCCCAACTCCTTAGGTGGCTTCCGCCCAACCTCCCAATAACTGGCCCCTCTCCTCCCCATATCCCAGATGGGGAAACCAAGGCCCAGAGAGGGGAAGTGCCTTAGCAGAGGAAGCACAGCCAGGAAGGGCCGAGCCAAGGTTTGCACTCAGGCTGTCCAAGGCCAACACCCGTGTGGCAACAATATTCCTTTTGGATCCAAACCTCTTAGACTCCAGGACTGTCTGAGGGCTGGCTCTGGATTCTATGTGAAAGATGCCGGTGGGAGCCTTTATGGGGAGGTTGTCTGGGGCTGCACTTCCACTGAACTTCGCCCAGCCGGAGAAGACTGGCTTGCAGAGGGACCAGGCTGGTGGGATGGTGCTGGGCTACCTGGGTTCTGAACCCCTCCTGGGCCACCTCTGTCACCTGCACAAGCTGATGCCATGCCTCTGGGCCTTAGTTTCTTTGCTACTGGGGACCTGGGATGTACCTGCCTCTTTGGGCTTTTCCAGTTGTGGGCTACTGATGTGTGTAAAGACACGGCCCTGAGCCGGGCCCAGGAGGGGCCCCCTCTAGCACCAGCTCCTTGGAGCGGAGAAGAGGAGTGGAGGGCCCGCCAGCGGGCCCTGCCAAGCGAGGCCGGAGGTGGGGGCGGCCTCGGCTTCCCGGGAGAGGCTCCCTCTCTGCTATCTTAATCCCTTGAGATGGTGGGGAAAAAAATGACCAGTGTGGAAAGGGCCTCCTTGAGTGCCTCCCACCTTGGAGCGGCCACATTCCTGAGCATGCCCTGCCCCCCCCAGCCCCCCAGGAGGCTATGGGCTCCTCCTGAGAGGCCCCAACAACATGCAGATGCCCGCGTGCCCATGCCCTCAAGTGACCCCGCTGTCGTTAGGTGAGATTCCCGTTTTGGCTTGGAGAAAACACAGCCTTTTCTAGCCACTGCTTAGGAGACAGTATCACCCAGCGGGTAAGGCTGGTGGGCTTAAGAAGCTGTGTGATTTTGGGCAGCTTATGTCACCTCTCTGAGGCTCTGGGGTCATCTGTGAAATGGAGACAGCTGTGCTCACCTCCTAGGGGCGTGGCTGAGACTCTTATCTCCCAACGTTGGTCTTTCCTTCCTCAACATAATAACACCCCAGTTTTAAGCCAGGGAAATGATTCCCCAAGATAAAGACGCCATTTCCCAGACTCCCTTGCAGCCAGGTGGGGTCAGTGACCAGGTGCTGCCAATGGGCGGTGATGATGCAATTTTGGATCCGCCCAGCATCTTTAGCCCTCCCCTCAAGGTGCACTGCAGAGGGCTGTGAGCCACTCTGGGCCCTGTGGATGAGGCTAGCCCCAGGATGGAGGGCCCCTGGACCCTGTGGACTTAGCTGAGCAGAGCTCGGACTCTGTGACCGAGGGAAATGGACCTTCGTTTGCTAAGGCTGCAGACCCAGCTCCATCTGCCTCCTCTCCAGGGCAGACTGATGGCCAAGAGCAGTTTATAAGGATTTTATGTGTCTTATCTCACCTAATTTTCACAACCACTCCTTGAAGGAGGTTGGCACCGTCATTATCTCCATGTTGTACATGGGAAAACCCAGGCAGGGGGGCAAAATCATTTGCCTGCAGTCATGTAGTGAATAAAAAGGCATAACGCTTACTTGAAACCCAAATTCTGAAGGTCTGCCCAAAAAGCTAGTCTTCTGAAAATCCAAGTCAAGTTCTGGTTCAGAGGAGCAAGAAGCTCTTCCCTCAGTGACTGGCGAATTTCAACCAACAGCACTTGGCTCATGGTGGGGTTTTAATAAACATCAATTGATGGGTTTACCCCCAACCAGGCTGATATCTCAAGAAGTGGTTCTTACTAAGAAGTGGGAAAGGTAACAGTGCCTAAGAGTCTGGTTCTCTTGGACATTCCTGGGAAGCTCTGTGCCCCATATTCGTTGCTGCTGAAAGGTCAGTGTCTTTCATAAAGAGCATCCTCAGAACAGCCACTGGGACCTTGGAATTCAGAGAGCTTCTCTTTCAGGAACTTGCCCTGCCCCTGAATCAATGAGAACGTTTGAACTGGAATAAAATAAAAGGTCTCCGTCTAACAGGAATTTTACTAATAACTCTCACATGGAAATTCCTGTGTGTCCATCTTAAATGTCTGTTGCCCAAACATCGGTGGTTTTTTCACATTCAAGGGAACCAGGATCTGGCTCACATGACCTGGGTAGTTTGAGGGAGAAGGTCAAACACGGGTGCCAGGTGGGGGACGGGGCCTGGGGCCTCTCTCTCTGCAACATCTGGGCAGGAGGCAGTGGGAAGGGGCGAATCTGCCTGGATCTACCCTCCGCGGTGGCTGTGCCCAGCCCTATCCTTCCGCTACGCACTTGCCCCTATTGTGTGCGTCCCTGGCACCCGTGGGCCTCGCCTGGCACCATGTTCTGAAACTGAGTTCTCACATTTTTCTTCCAGGACGGCCTCAACATAAACAGTGCTGGATAGTGGGCATCCGGCCTCCGGGGTCCCATTGGTTTTATCCGGTGTTTGTCATTTCCCCGGAGACGGCCGGGGGTGAGGGGTGGGGCTGGAGACAAGCATGGATGTGTCTGAGGAGAGGTCGGGACAAATGCAGAGTCTGCTGTTGACCAGCCTGGCCATGCGGCACTTCCACATTCGCTGCATTACTGGAGCACATGAAGCTCCTTCTATTTTGCTTCACAGGAAGTTTATGGCTTGAAGATGGAGTGTTTGGCATGAGGCTTCATACTCACTCTAGCCTCTGACTGCCTTTGAGGGTTTGGGGGGACTGGAACCGCTGGCCATCTTTTCCCGGGGAATAGTGGGGTCTGAGTCATCTCATAAAAGGAGGTGGTGGCCAGAGGGACTCCTCGTCCCGAATCAAGCTGCTGGTACCTTGGCCCCTTTGGAACTTGAGTGTGACCCCTATAAAGCCTTGCAGAGGGTTAGTAAGATGCTGCCTTGCTGGTTGTGTAACCTCGGGCAAGTTCCTGGGAGCAGGGCTTGCTGACTTGCAAACTTTAAAAGTGGGCCGACTGGAGGCAGCAGTGCATTTGTGTGTGTGTGTGTGTGTGTGTGTGTGTGTGTGTGTGTGTGTGTGTGTGCACGTAGATGTGGTGGAGTGTGTGGAGCCCCAGTGTGGGGAGCTCACGCTCCCCCCAGAGAGAACCAGCCTGGGAGATGAGCAGGCGGCTCTGGGAAGCCCCTCAGAGGGTCTGCATGCAGGGGCCGGGTGGGGGCGGCTGCCCAGGGCCATCCATCACTTTTCGGGCTGGGGCGTGTTAGCATGGCCTCCTCGGGAGATAGCAGAGGAAAAATGGCCCGGACAGGCAGTGCGTTTATCTGGGCTGGAGCCTGCGAGGCCTGTCAAAGTGGGGGCCCGTCCATTAGTCAAGTCAGCTGTGCTGCCTTCGCTAGGCCCAGGCGGTCTTGCTCCTCTCGGCCCCTCGGCCCATCCTCCCGGTCACCTCCGGCTCTTGGCCAGACTTTGGCGTCTAAACGGTAACGTGGGCATCTGGTGAGGCGGGGCCAGAGGGGGCCATTGAGCCCGGCTTCCAGGGCTTCCACGGACTCGAAGTGCATAACCAAATGAAACAAAGCCATGTTGTATTTTAAGCTAATCATTGGAGGATTGGCTCCCCACTAGGAAATGGGCAAGATCATTATCACCGCTGATATCACTGTAAGACCAATGTCAGGTCAGACTATTTTTTGCACCTGAAATTATGTTGAGATGGGTAATGGTGACTACAAGCCTTGCTTCCTGGAGGAACAGTTCCTGAGCACTGAGCTGGATGGGACTGCCGGCCACAAATCAGCGGATCCTAGAAGACAGGTGGAATTCTCGGGGGCCAGCATCCTCGGCAGAGGGGAGATGGGGTTATCAGGGGAGTGGGTGATTTATAATGTGCTGGTGGTGAGGGACCCAGCTTCCCTGGTCACTCATGAAAGGAGCATCTTTTAGCGTGCCCTGGTGCCTAGTGTGGCCGGTGGAAGGCAGGGTGCGGACATTGGGAATGGGGGTGGGCAGGCTGACGGCTCCCACAGGGAACGCCTGGTGGGTCTCCCAGCCCCGCTGTGGGTGAGCTCCGGCCCTGAGGGGTCTCTGGGTTATCTGCAGCCTGGGGAGCTGGCCTCTGGCCGATGACACTGCTCTCCTAGAGGCATGATGGACACATCCTGGCCCAGATGGTCCACATTGGACCTTATCTCCCAGGGGAAGGGGGACAGCCAGGGGCCAGACCTCCTCAGCTGCCCTGTGGGTGACCTCCACCTGCCTCAAAGAGGTGGCCTTCCTCTGCCAGGCAGGTGATGAGAATGATAATAACAAAGAGCAGCAAGAGTCACTCACAGTGCTCCAGGCCCTTTACAGACCTCACTCCTCACCCTCACGCCGTCAGGGCCATTGCGGTCAAGCCCACGGTACAGCAGGGCTCCGAGCAGGCACCAGAGCCCCAGCGCTCAGGGCCGCCTGCCGGGCCCACCGCACCAGCTCATTTTAATCTCCATAGCTACCTGGAAGCAGGCTTGTTTCGATGCCCATTTTGCAGGTGGGGAAATGGAGGTTCAGGGCAGTTGAGTTGAGTCAGGGCACCCAGCATCCCAGTGGGAGGAGATGGGGTTTGCATTCTGGCCCAGGGATCCAGAAACAGCTGGGGAGGCGGACTCTGGATACATAGAGCACAGGCCAGAAGGCGGGAGGGGCTGCCAGGAGCGGGGTCCTTGGTCACAAGGACAGATCCGGTGCTCAGCAAAGTGGGGGCAGTTGCTTTCTTTTGCAATGACTTTCTACCAGATAGAGCAGTGTCTAAACAGTCCTGTGGGAAAAATCAGACTGTGTTGTACTTTACACTTTTCTTGTTTGAATGAGATAAGGTGGGAGGGCAGGGGCAAGGCTGTTTAAAGTCAGGGTGGGGTTCCTGCTGGCAGCAGTGAGTGGGAGGCCTGGGGGGTGCTGGGGGTGCTGGTCACCTTCTGCTTCCTGGCCTGGGGGCTGGTACACAGTGTGTTCATTTGCTGAGAGCTCATGGACCGTGCACATTCATGGCTAATGAGCTTTTCCATATGTATTTTGTACTTCAATAAAGGATTATAAAGAAGCAAAGATAAATGAACATGTGGCTTCTGAAAAATAACATTGCTATTCTGCATTTTTGAAAAGACCACTCACAAGTTGAATTGCTAGGAAAGAGAACATTTCTATCAAGACATCTTATGAATACTGGATTTGTAAGAATATATGTATTAATATTTATGTATATGTATTCACATATATGCTTAAGTGTATATATTTTGCTATTGCCAAACATACTACGGATGCACAGAAAAAGCAAACCCAGCCCTTAACAGGAACAACAGCAGACACCTGGGATGGGTGCCCTCGCCTTCCCAGAGGCTCCGACCTCTGAAGCCCAGGTGCTCAGCACATGGTGGTGTTAGCATCCCCAGGAGGGCTCTTAAAAGATTTTTTATAAATCCTTTTTTGTGCAGCCGGCAGGCCCCACCCCAAAGTCTCTGATTCAGGGGGCTGCGGGGTGGCCCAAGACTCTGCATTTCTACCAAGCTCGCAGGAGGTGTTGCTGCTGGTCCGGGGACCCCAGTTTGAGTAGCAAATCTCTAAACTACTTAATCCAGACTGGCAAAGTGGGCTCGACTTCAGAGCCAGAATGAGCCAAACACACCTCACCGTCAGCCTCCTGCAAGTCATGCTTCTGAAGTGGAGACACTTTGTCTGGGGTTTGGTGTGAGCGCAGCATTTCACGTCCCCTGGCCCGTGGCCCCCTCCTTCCTTCATCTCTGCTTTGGTGGCCCAGAGGGCACGAGCCGGGCAGGCTGCAGGCCGCGAGGACGCAAACGGCCTGCTGGGTTGGGTGCTCTTGGCTGAATCAGGCGCCTCCACCATGTACCTTTTTCTTCTGCATCCTGAGCTTGTGCCCATGTTCAAGGCCATCTCCTCCCTCTCTATCACGCTCCCTGAGTTCTCCCAGCCTCGACCCACTCCCCAGTTCCAAAGCCACTTTCACATGTTTAGGCGGTTTTCCAGCACTTCCTGTATCCAGGTATCTGAGACATGATTCTGGTTCTCAACAGCCCCTGGCTGTGGGCAGCCCCTGCCCCTGAGGAGGCCCACAGGCTGGGTCAGCCCACACCCTCCCAGACGGCGCTCTGCCAGTGTTGGCCCCAGCCTCGGTGCCCGGCCTCGGTGACCAGCTTGGTGTACCGGCGAAGACGTCGGGCCCTCCCAGAGGTGGGTGACCCCCAGATGGCTCCCCTCAAAGAACATGGACATCTGAGACTTTGAGTCACGCCTGGTGGACTGACTCTCTTCTCTCCAGACCAGAGTTTCCCCAGAAAGGGCAGGGGAGAGTCACATGGGGTCATCTCAGGGTAGAAGAGGGTCAGGACACCTGGGGTGATCCCAGCTTCAGAGGGGAGGAACCAGGGCCCAGATGGGGGAAGTCAGGGCAGGACTGGGATGGAGACATGGGTCCTGCAGGGTGTGGAATGCAGGACTCAGGGATGGAGGCCCAAGGGCTTAGCTGGCCTGGAAGGATGTCATCTTGACTTTCCTGCCTTCTTAGTGAGGAGGTAAGTACAGTTAAAGCATCATCATGGCCAGGACGCATGGCAGATGCTACCGACTGGACCGTTCCCTCCTGTTAGTACTGTGCTAGATGCTTCTTGGAGCATTATCTCCCCGAATCTCGGCCACGGCCCCCACCCTTACTCCCATTTTACAGATGGGAAAACCAAGGCCATCTGTAGATACAGGATGTCCAAGGGTGCTCATGTGGGAAGGGGTGGAGCTGGGATTTGGACCCAGGCCTGGCTGACTCTGCCTCCAGGGAAGAAGGGTCGGCTCCACACCTGGGGAGCCGCCTGCACTCCTGGGGCTTCCTGGGGCTGACCCCCTGGCCTCAGCCCTGGGGCTCTCCCTTAGGCCCCTACGTCCATTTCCACAACCTCTAAAAAATCTGAACAAGGCAAGCAGATTGCAAGACTTAGGAGCCCTTCCCTGCTGGCGGTCCAGCTGTCGTCTGCCAGGACAATGGAGGCCCTTGGCCCCTGCCTGGCCCTAGAGATACCGCGTTTCAGAGCACAGTGGCGGGTATCTGTTCTCAGGCCTGGCGACGTGAGCGTTTTGTTTTCTCCTAGGCAGCGAGGGCTGTCCGCTGAGCCCTGCTAACCTGACCCCAGAACACGGCGGTGTTATCAGTCCATCTCGGCAGCCTGTGCGAGGCCAGCTGAATCATGTCGGGGAGGTTATCAGGGAACAGACGGTAGTTCTAAGCTGGGGCAGCCGGGTCTCAGGGTTAATGGGCAAAGGTCAGTGCCTACCAGGGCTCCATGTGGGATGGATTAAGTCACTGCTAGCTGGCTTGGTGGCAGGCGGCCTGAGGGAGGACTCAGCACCCCCGTGCCAGCCTCCTGGAAGTCACCTCTAATCACAGGGTTCAGACCTAAGAGGGTTGACCTGATGTTTTTCTGGGGGTGAAGAGCTGGTCCTCTTCACGTGGCATAGGATGTTCTTAATGTGAACAGATTGCTGGCGTCCACCTGAAAGAACACTCTGAGATTTAATGCAGACACGGCACGCAAACTGCCCCTAATAAGCCTGCTTTGCAGATGAGGAAACTGAGGCCTGGGAGGCAGAGTCACCCGTCCAGCAGCCTGGCTCTGGTTCAGGCCAGGGGTGTGAGTGCCTGCAGGGTTTTCCTGGGAATGCTCACCTCTCTGCTTTCATCCTTGGGAATGAGGATCTGTGTCCTGACTCAGATTCCCCTAGCTCTTTAGTCTGAAGGGACAGCCTGGAATCCTAATTCTGAAGCGTGAAGCCCCAGAGTTCTCTGCTGACCTGGGGGACCAGGCTCACCTGGCTGGGAAGTCACCCCTGGGGTTTAATGCGCCCTCTGACCACACCGCCTGTGTGAACAGGGCTCGCGCCTCCTGGGGCCTGAGCGCCTTTGTGTCGACAGGCAAAAGCCCATTCCAGAACCGCAGGTTGGAGGCGTTGCAAACTGTGCAGAGACCTCAGGAGGGAGGCAAAGGGGGACCTAGATGGGAGCGAAACAGACACATTCCCTTCCCCGCTGTGCTGACATGTGGTCAACGTGTGTTCTGTTTTAGACACAGCCCTGAGGAAGTCCAGTTGAAAGGCCTGAGGATGAGTAAGGATATTGTACAATGCTATTAATGACAATGGGATGGTGTTCACTGGTGTGTCCCCAGGGCCAGAGCGGGGGTCCTCTGGCAGGTACTGGAGATACACCTGTTTAACTGGTCTATCAATAGCTGCCATTCAGTGAGTGTGAACCATGGGCCAGGACCTGGGCCATTGTGTTTCTTACAGCTGCTGTGACAGCCAGGGATTTACAATCCAGAAACATACTCTCTCTCAGTTCTGGGAGGCAGGGCTCTGAAATCCAGGTGTCAGCAGTGCTTCTCTCCCTCTGAAGGCTCCAGGTGTGGGTTGTCCTGCCTCTTCCAACTCCTGGGGCCCAGGCACCCCTCGGCTCATGGCCGCCCCCCTCCAGCTCGGCCTCTGTCCTCACTTGGCCTCTCCTTGTGGGTCTCTGTCTCGAATCCCCCTTTGTTCTCTTATGAGGACGCATGTCATCGGATTCAGGGCACACCTAGATATTCCAGGAGGATTTCATCTCAAGGTCCTTACCTCAGTCGCACTTGTAAAGACCCTTTTCCAAACAAGGTCACATCCACAAGGTTCTGGGGGTTAGGTTGTGGACGTATATTTTTTGGGGTCATCAGCTCCCTATATGGGCCCAGCACTCTTTGTGCAAACTCTTAATCCCGACAACAAGACCGTCCTCCGTGCGAGGGGAGGTGACCGAAACTGCTCCAGGTCCCGCGGCAGCTAGCGGAAGGCCTGGGTGGGAGGCGGTGGGGGTGCGAAGGGGTAGCTTGTGGTGGGATGAGGTGCATCTGTTCCTCCCTGGAAACTGTGGGTCTTCATTCCTGCCTCGCAGGCCAGGTGCAGGGCTGGAGTGAGGGCGTGTCTCAGCCTGTGCCTGGCGCTGGCAGGATGTGGGCATGTTGTTTATCATTAATTTGCTGTGATGGTCACTGTTAAAGCAGTAATAATTACCACGAGGAGCAAATGTAGAGGAATTCTGGGGCCTGCTTGCTTGCTTGCTTTTTTTTATTCAGGTATTATTGATATACACTCTTATGAAGGTTGCACATGAAAAAACAATGTGGTTACTACATTCACCCATATTATCGTGTCCCCCTCATACCCCACTTGCAGTCACTGCCCATCAGTGTAGTAAGATGTGGGGCCTGCTTTCTTGCAAGAGTTGTGTGTTTGTGACCTCACCTGCCTTCATATTGAGGTAAGGACTGCCCACAGCCCCATTTCACAGTTGAGGAAACTGAGAGCTGTTTGCTCACTTCTGACTTTTCTCAGTCTGGAGAATTCCATGCCCCATGCTCTGGCGTGCTTTTAGAATAGGTCTGACGGGGAGGCTTTCCTACCTGAGGGAAGTGAGTGTTAATTTCTGGATGACCCTCCCTTCCCTGCTGGTTTGGACGGATGGGACTGCCCTGGGGTCCTCGAGGCCCAGGAATAGTGCAGGGTCCTGGGTGAGGCCATGGCCTCGGGTGACCCCTCTTACTAGGACACGGGCTGCCTGGAGCATAGGCAAGCTCTGAGGCCTAGGAGCAAACACGGAGGGCTCCCCTCGCCTGTGACAGGCACAGATCTGGCTGCAGCAGCGCCGGCCTCCCCCGCTGAGCATGCCCACCACACCCAGGCTTTGGCCAGCCCCTGGGGATGTTACCCGGGAGCCCCCTGGCCATCCCCGGGAGGCCCAGCTCTCTCCGGACTCTGTCGCAGCAGTTAGCTGCCGACATTCCCCTCCTGCCCAAGTCGCGCACAAGGGCTGGGCCCACCTGTACAGGTAATGGGAGAAGAATATGGGTCAAGACTGCTTAACCCACTTTCTCTAGGCCGATTTAACACAGAACACCCTCCTCATTTTTCTGACTGAACACCGAGCGACATCCCACTCTTACCGGTCAGGATGAGCTAGGTTGGGCTGCAAGAATAAGTAACCCATAGATGTCAGTGCTTCATACAAACAAGGCTCATCTCTGACCTGCCCCATGCGCCCAGTGCAGGACATGGGCCCCCCTCCTGTGGTCACGCGGCGCTCTGGCTGACAGGGCAGCTGCCACTTTGATTGTTGCCAGCCCCCATGGCAGAGGAAAGTGGGAGCTCTGAGGGGTCTCAAAGCTCTAATTCGATGTTCTGGCCTGGAATAACACACGCCACTTCCGCTTAAAACCTGCTGGCCTGAACTAGTCACACTGCATGGGGGCAGAAGTGCGACCCTGCCCCCCACGTGCCCCGGGAAGGGGGAATACTGACGGCCGCTGTGTTCATTTTATAAACGCAAGTGAGTCCCTCCCAGCATTTTGGAAATCGATGGTTAGTGAACCTCCTATGGGGATGGAGGGAGGACTAGCTTGGAATTAGCAGGGCTGGTTCTCACATCCCCTGTGGTGCTGGGCTAGCCCCTTCCCACTCAGCTCCCACCCTGGCAATGGGAAGAATTGGGTCTGCCCTTGTTTCCCTCTTCTATGCCTCAAACCGCCAAGCCTCGTCGGCATGGAGGATGAGAAGATCTGTGACAAGTCTCCAAAATGGAAATGGGCTAGATTAATGTAGAGCTTTGACAATAAAAGGAATGACTAACAAACCTCAGTGGCTTAAAGAAAAAAAAAGGGAACTTTTTATTCTGGAGTAACTTCAGATTTGCAGAAAAATGTTGAAGATAATGCAGAGAGCTCCATATGCCTTTCCCAGTTTCCACTAATGTCGTCATCTTCCACAAGCGTGGGATGTTTGTCAAAACTAAGAAATCAACACTGGTCCATTTACTACAGACTTTATTCAATGACAGACTTATTCCAACTTTTAGGAAATCCCAAAGAATTATTTAAAACACAACATAATTCTAGAATAAATAAATGAGTTTTGAAGGTCGAAGACTTAATTCAATGACATACTTTCTTCAGCTCTCACCCATTTCTCCATGAATGTCTCTTATCTGACCACCCCTCCCCCAGGGCCATACAGAATAGTTCCAACCCCGAGAATTCCTGTGTGTATCCTCTTGTAATGAACTACTTTCGCCTTCCCCAATTCTGGGCAACCATTTCTTTGTTTTCCGTCCTGTAAGTTTTCCTTTCCCAGACTGCCATTTACATGGGATATACAATATGTAGGCTTTGGGGTCTTATTCCTTTAACTTAATAAAATATGTTTAGGATTAATTCATGTTATTGCATGAATCGATAGCATGTTCCTTTTTATGGCCAAGTGGTATTCCCTTGTATGGATGTACTACAGTTTGTTTATCCATTCACCTGTTGAAGGACCTCGTGGTTGCTTCCAGTTTTTGGCAAATAAAGCTGCTATAAACATTCACATAAATGATTTTGTGTAGACACGAGTTTTCAATTCACTTCAGTAAATACTAGGAGTAGAATTGCTCGGTTGTATAGCAATTGCCATTTAACTTTTAAGAGAAACTGCCAGATTGTCTTCAGAGGTGACTCTACCATTTCATGGTACCAGCAAAGAATGAGAATTCCTACCAGGTTTCGGGTCTTAGATATTCTGGTGATCATGGAGTGATATCTCATTGTGGTTTTAATGTGCATTTCACTAGTGACAAATGATGCTGAATGTTTTTTCTTAGGCTTATTTGCCATCTATACATCTTCTTTGGTGAAGTGTCTGTTTAGATCTTTTGCCTGTTTTTAATAGGTTTGTTTGTTTTCTTAAGTTTTAAGAGTTCCTTATATATTGTGGATGCAAGTCCTTTTATCAGCTATGTGTTGTAGAAATATTTTCTCCAAGTCTGTTGCTTGTCTTTGAATTCTCTTAACAGTGTTTTTCACAGAGCAAATGTTTTAAAATTTGATAAAGTATAATTTAATGATTTTGTTCTTTTATGCATTATGCTTTGGGGCCATATCTAAACATATGGCCAAACACAAGGGGATGTAGATTTTGTCATATTTTTTTCCTAGGTAACTTGCAGTTTTACCTCGTGCATTTAGGTTAATGATCCATTTTGAGTTACTTTTTGGATAAAGTGCCATGCATGTGTCAAATTGTTGAGTTTTAAGAGTTCTTTATATATCTTGACCTTGTGTCCTGGGACCTTGCTAAGCTTGATTATTTATTCTAGAATTAAAAAAAATGATTCTTTGGGATTTTCTAAATAGATGTAATCATGGCAACTGAAAATAAAGACGGTTTTATTTCTTCCTTTCCAATCCATGCCCTTTATTTCTTTTTCTTACCTTATCACACTGGCTAGAACTTCCAGTTTGATGTGAATAGGAGTGTTGAAAGAGGACATCCTTACTTTATTCCTGATCTTGGATAGTATTCAGTCTCTCACCATTAAGTGTGATGCTACCTGTAGGGTTTTTGTACATCCCTTTGTTAGGTTAAGGAAGTGCCCTTGTATTCCTAGTTTTCTGAGAGTTTCTTTTTGGTCATGAATGGATGATGAACTTTTTAAAATGCTTTTCCTACATCTGCTAAGATTATCACGGTTTTTCTTATTTAATCTTTTAATGCGATAAATAACATTCACTGATTTTCAAATTCATTGAATTTTTGATGAACAAAAAACGGTATTTTAAATGCTTCATGTACCCATTTTTCTTAATGGCTTCTAAGCCTTTCTGACTGAGTGACTTTGGATAAGTTCCCTGGCCTCTCTGACCTCTCATGTGGCCTCAGTCTGACCCCTGCCTGCACTGGGAGTTGGGCTGGATTCTTGTTTTCTAAGGGCCTTTGCTGCTTTGGTGATGGACTGACTGACGAGAGTGCTGACGAGAGCCGTGCTTTCCTGTAGCTTTGCCTTTATGCTAACAGACAACCTAAGACGTTTGCACTTACTGAATATCTGTTGTTTGCCAGACCCCAGGCTAGACTCTTAAGCATTTTCTATTGTAACTCGTAACAAGAGATTATAGCTCATGTAATGTGTTCTGTGATTATGAGATATGGGTTATGATCTTCACTTGACAGATGAGGAAACCAAGACATAGAGAGTTTGAATAATTGATCACGGCCAGGTATGTCACGAATGGAGGATGCTCCTTGCAAAAATAAAGTAGGAGGCCACCCAAAATGGTGGCCACTAGCCACACATGGCTACTGAGCATCAGAAATGTGAAAGTCCAAAATGAGATCTGCTGTAAGTGTAACGCAAGGTCTGGAATTTGAAGAGTCGGTACCCCCAAATGGAAAACATCTCATTGGTAATTTAGAAATATTGTGTTTCATGTTGAAGTAGTATTTTGTATATGTTGGGCTAAGTAAAATATATCATGAATGCTAATTTCACCTGTTCCTTTTCACTTTTTCTAAAATGTTAAATGATGTATGTGGCTCAGATTTTTTTCTATAAAATAAAATATGTGAGAGCACCACTCTGGGCTAGGACTCAGCAAATCATGGCTCAAGGGCTGACTGTGGCACGACGCCTGTTTTTTGAAAAATGAAGGTTTATTGGTACACAGACCGTTTGTTCCGTGACATATCGTCCATGGCTGTTTTCACACGACATCAACAGAGTTCAGTAGTTTGCAATAGAGACTATATGACTCACAAAGCCCAAAATATTCACTATCTGGTCTTTTACAGAAAAACTGCCGGCCTCTGCTCTAGATAAAGTACTGGGATGCTGGTTCCTAGAGAATGAACCATCTCTGCAAAGAGATTATAGGCAATTTTACATTTTCTTCTTTTTCCATCTTTGTCTTTTCTAAAGTTTCAGAAATGAAAACATTACTTTTGACAATAAGGAAGAAAGATCATCTGTGCTTTGTTTTTTTATTACAAAATAATAAGTTATGAGATAGGGGAGCAAGAGGTGCCATTGGGGCTGACCCTGAAAATGAGAAATCTCTGCTTAGCGTCTGAGCTTGCTTTCCAGGAAGATCTGGGAGGACCCCAGGAAGCCTCTTGTATGGGCAGCCATCCACATGCCCTTTCCTCTTGGAGGGGCTGTTTATGTGGGAATGAGGAGGGAGGGGTGCAGGGGCTAAGGAAGCCAGTTAGCCAGGGGCAGACCTGGGGAGGCTGGGCCATTGGCGTGGGGGTGCTCGGGAAGCCAGACCCATCTGGTTTGCATTAGGTTTATAAGGTTGATAGCAAATAAGGGTATTAGAGCTAATTTACTTATTTAGAGAAAGACGACTCAACCCCAGAAACTGATTGGGACGGAGCAGTCTCCTTCCCCTGCCTGCAAAGATGCCCTGTGGGAGGAGGGGCCTCCATGCCAAGGCCCTTGTACAAAGATTGGTATCTTTTTAAAAATAGCCCTGCAATCATGTATGGCCTCGGGGCTGGGCTGTGGAGCTTGCCAGACCCCTCCTCCTGCCTCCCCGGCCTGGGCACACTCCCGCTGAGGAGGACCTTGGCCTCATCCTCCAGCTCCCTTGATTCTGGTTCCCACAGCAGCCCAGGAATGCAGGTAGCCTGCAAGGTGAGGACAGAGAAGGAGCGAAGCTGGCTCAGAATCCCACAGCTAGCACCCTCCGTTCTCTGGATCCCGGGGGGCCCCAGAATGTCATAGAGCAGCCTGGAGTGGCTGGGGCCACACGCTACGGCTCTCCTGCGCCTGCAGCCAGCAGCGTATTCCCATCTGAGCTGCCCAAAGCCCCTGCCCGGGGACCAGGATTAGTGCCTGGCGCGGGCCCAGGGCTCTGGCTAGTGGAACTCAGGCTCCAGGGGATGCAGGGCTCCGTTTGGCTTGGTTTTATGCACAGAGCCTGGGCTTCCGAAGCAAACCAGAGCAGGTTCTCAACCCAGCTTTGCTGACCGGCACCTTCGGGAGCTTCATTTTCCTCATCTGTGAGATCTTGAAAGTGGAGGGACCAGTTTGGTGATGCCCCTGAGGCGACTCTGTCCCTCCTTCTCTGCCTCCCTTCCTCCCTGCCTCTCCTCCTTTCGCTCTTCCATTACATGGGTCACCTTGTTCTTGGGCCCAACAGGGTAGTAGTCTAGGTTCACAAGACTGACTGTTCCTTCCTCAGACTTTATGTTGTGATTTCAGTTGTCCCTTAGACCCAGCAGATTCTATTAGATCCATAGCAGGAGTCCTGTGTCACTCATCAAAGAAGTGCGTCACCGACAGGTGATTATTAAATGCCTACCAAGCTCCATCTTAGCTGAGGTGACAGCCATGAACAGTCACAACGAATTTATACCAAAAATAAATAAATAAAAAAGGACGAAAGATATTATAAGGAGCAAGAAGTAAGGGTGCGAATCAAATAGGTGCATATCTGAATCACTTGATGGTTTAAGAAAAATGCACACTGGCCCCACCTAAAACAAACTGAGTGGAAATCTTGGGGTGGGGGTCAGGGTGGATTATTTTAGAGATTCCCTAGCTGATTTGAGTGCGACTAATGTTGAGAACCGCTGGCCTTTGATCAACCTCGATTGCTAAGTAGTTTTCGGTTCTTCTTGCTCTAATCCAGCGGTTCTCAAAGTGGGGTCCCTGGACCAGCGCCCACATTCCCCAGGAACATGTTAGACGTGCGGGTCCTCGGGTCCCACCTGGACCTGCCGACTCAGTGACACGTCTGTGCACAAGCTTTCCAGGTGGTTCTGACGCAGGCTCCGCTCAAGGCTGCAGAGAGGCACACACAGGCCACATCCCCTCCGTGAACTCCACCCACCAGGGTGGCTCCCTGAGAAGTGCCGCGACGCTTTCCTTGGGCTCGGTGGGGGGGGGACTGCGGTGATCAGTTGGTGATGTCTGGCGTGGACAGCTTTGGAGCCCTGGCTCGGTGTCTGCAATCTAGACTTAGGGGGAAATTTTCCTTCCACATAAGAAACCTTTATCATTGGAACACTGATAACCCTAGTCGGGGGTCCTTGCTGATTTCTGCCTCCCAGGCCGTGCTACAGTGTAGCAGCAGACTTTCTTCGCAGTTCTGGCAAGAGAGCTGGCTGCCTGCTCACTGCCATCTCAGATAAAGGCCCCAGAGCTGACATTCCAAAGCACAGCGTGAGAGGCAACACCTTGGTCTTGCTCAGAGGAAAATCCCCTCCACCCTGCTTCCATTATGTCAGCAGCTGACTTTTTTCCTCCTGCCGAATTTGAAGTCCAATTACTTCTGTTTTTAATTCCTTCTTTCTTTTAAAATAAAACCCACTTTGGGTCTGATTAGGAAAGGAATGTATCTTCGTGTTAGAAAGCTGGTAAAATGCTAGGCAAAAAGGCACACAGAATTCAGTGAAAATGATCTGAAATCCCACACCCTGGGAATAAATCACCTCTAACATGGGTTATATCCTTCCAGACCCCACCTTGCCACCCGCCCTTTTCAGGCACACGTGCATCTCCTTGACTGTGGGAGAGGAAGCTGACCGATGCATGGCACATTGCCTAATTTCACTCATTTAAAAATATAATGACAAGTTCATGGTTTCACTGAGAAGATGAGAGGCCCAGGGGCTGAGAAGCCTAAACAGAGTGGTGCAGTCACCTGGGGCCCAGAGCGGGTCAGGCGCCAGGGTGGCCCTCCTTCCCTTCAGCTGTTTGCAGGTGTGAGGCTGTGGGTGAGCCCTGCCCAAGCCCCGGCCAGCTGCCAGCCGGGTTCCCACTGGGCACGTGGTGTTCTCATGGCTGCCGTTTTTATCCACCTTTTAAAGATGAGGAAGTGGAGCCTTGCTCGGGGCCACACAGCTACCAGAAGTGCCATCCCCAGGCCCACCTGGAAGGGGGTTTGCATCTTCCTGTGAGAGGAGAGGATGGAGTCAGGGAGCCTTCCTGGAGGAAGTGGCACCAGGACTTTAATCTGCACATGGTGTTCCTGTGGGGGTTGATCCTCTGTGTGGTCCCGTGGGACCCCTCTCATGTCGTAGTAGTCAAGATTCTTTCAGTTTTAAGTGACAGAGACTCCTTTCACATTTAAGTAAAAAAAAAAAGAATTTATGACTCCTATAATATAGGACCCCCTCGGAGGAGTTGAGGCTGATCCAGGCGCTTGAGCCATGGTGGTCTGCCTCTCTCCTGCCCCCTGGTCCTGCTTTGCTCTGGATTGGTTTCATTCTCAGGAAGCTTTTCCCCGTGAACTGGCCTCTGGCAGCCCTGGACTTGCTCCCCACCAGTTCAGTAAGGTCAGCTTGAGGAGGGTGGTTTAGGCTCTGCTGCTCCTGCCACACCCCAGGGCTGACTCTTGTTAGCCTGGCCGGGTAACATCTCTGAACCCATCACTCTGACGTGGGCTGCCTGGGCCTGGGCCCTGTGCTCACCCACCGGGGTGATCCGGGGGCATGGTGTCATCCACACCTGAATCTCATGGAGTAACAGTGGGGAAGGGGTAGTTCCCTCAGGGAAACTGAGGCCCCCAAAGCCCTGTCATGGGGGTTGGACAGCCAAAGGCTATTGCATACAGTGCCTAAAATGCCACCATTCGATACATCCCCTTCAAGAGGAAAAATGGAATTTTAACTGGTCCTAACCTTCTGCTCCTGGAATGGGTGCTCACCATCAGCACGCCGACAAGGACTGGGGTTCCACCGCAGTCACGGACACCATGGCCATTCAGCACGCACAGACCTGAGGTCCTGGAGCAGGAGGCAACGAGCTACGAGGGAGAGACGGTTGTGGAGCTCAGGAAGCCTGGGTGGGAGGCTAGCATGCGAGCCCCTGGTGCGGGAGCTGGAAGTTTACAAACAGAGAGAGAAGTTTATGGACAAGTTGCACGATTTCACAATGTTGCTCCCTGGTCAGCTCTGTCACGGCAGAACTTCCGAGCAGATTCTCGGGCCCCCCCAGGCTTCCGTGTGCAAGGGACGTTCATTCCAGGTGGGGCGAAGTCCACTGACCAGCAGATGTGTCTCTGTTTACACTCCTTGGCCCACACCCACTTGCCCTCCAGGGGCCGGTGGCACGTCCGTCTCCTCGTGGGGCCTGGAATTTCCGAGCAGGCAGAACACGTGTGGTTTGTTCATTCTCGTATCTCCGGGGCTGGCATGCAGCTGGTGCTCAATAAGTGCCATTGGTTTGGATGGCTGGTGGATGGGGGTTGAGTAAACGCTTGGTTGAATGGCCCTGTGGAGGAGGAGGTGGGTGGACTGATGGTAGAGGGCTGGCTGGCCAGAGCGGCTCTGGGCACGGGAGGCTGGGAGAAGGTAAACTGGAGGCAGCATCATGTGACTGTGAAGAGCAGAGGCTCTGAAGCCTCACTGCCTGGATGGAATCCCACCTCTACCACTTAGTAGTTGGCTGACCTCTAGTAAACTTTTAGCCTCTTTGGGGCTCCATTTTCTGATCAATAAAATGTAGTAACACAGTGACTCAAGGGTTATCGTGAGGACTACCGGATGTTGCCTAGAAAGCACAGGCCTGACACAGACGCAGGGCTCCATGACCACGACCCCCCACTTATCCCTGTTTTCCAGCAAGTATTTCCCGACCCTCAGGGACTGCACTGCCAGGTGCTTTCTAGGGCCTGAGGACGTGGTGGGGAATATAATAAGGCATCCCTGCCCCCGGGAGCTGTCATGCGCGTGGAATGCATTTTCCCTTTGCTTTTTACGGCCCTTATAATTTACAAGCATTTTCTATTCCTGTTATTCGTTTTTAAAGAGTTCCTCCCTCACGGACTGCACAGACCAGCAAGGCCGGCGCCTTATGCTTTGCTCACGATCAGATGCTAAAGAGAGTGCTTGGTTCTTCTCTATCTGGCTGCTCAGGCCCCAAGCCTGGGGTCCTTTCTCCTTCTCCCTTGACAGCCGGCGTGGTGCAGGTCGCTGCCGCCTCTGCCTTCACATCAGCCCTGGCTCCGGCCCCTCTCCCACTTCCCTGCAGCCTCTCGCGGTCCGACTCATCCTGTCTCCCCTGGACATCGGCTCCCTGGTCTCCCTTCTTCTGCTCTTGCTTTAGTGGCTGCTTCCCGACATCAGCCAGATGCCCAGATGAAAAGTCAGGACGTGGGTTCTTTCCCAGAATGCTCTAAGTGTTTCCCTGCCGACCCAGAGAAAAGCCAGCCGGCTTACTGGGACTATAAGGACCCCGCGCGACCCCGCGCACCCCGGCCCCGCTCTGCTCTAGCCGCATGGCCTCGCCGGCCCTCCAGCGTGCCAGGCTGGGGTCTGCCTGGAATGTTCTTCCCGGGTATCTGCCAGCCCCTCGTCCCTGCCCTCCGGGTGCACTCCAGGGGTCTCCTGTCAGCGAGGCCTTCCCTGGCCAGCCTACCTACACATTCCAACAGCTCTCTCCCCACACTTCCAATCCCCTGCCCGGGCAGTTTCCTTCCAAGCCCTTTCCTATCTAATACATGGCATATGCTGCTGTCTTGTCTCCCAGCTGGAAGGTAAATTTCATGGGAAGATACTTTCTCATCACTGCTGCACCCTCAGGGTGGTAGGCCACAAATAATGCTCAATATGTGCTTGACAAATTATTGTTACCACTACTGCTGTCAGTGTTGTTACTCTGACCTGTTTTTCCTCTCAGAGGATGCTCTGATTGCGGGGCTGGTCCCCCCATTTCTGGATATTCGACTCCTGTGCACCTGGAACCTGTGGTGTTGGACGGGGTGGCAGTGCCGTGTGATCAGCCAGCATAGGGTGGGTTCCCATCCTTGGTCCGATCATCTTGAGCCCAAGGGAGAGGTCATGGGAGGCCATGGTGCCACCCGCTAGGAGCATGTGGACTTGGGAGGACAAGCAGCCCTTAGGACACAGGGGAGCTGGGCAGACGAAGCAAACGGTATCCCCAACGTGCCCTGGGTCCTTAGCTCGTCTTCAAGGACCCCAATTTGGATTTCAGACCAATCAAATAGGCCTTGCAAATCGTTTCTGTCCAGGTGAGGTACGTTTTAGGCCACCCATGACTTTGGATTTTGCGTGGGGACAGGAGCCACCATCTAGTTCAGACCTGGCTGTGAGGTCTACGGGTGGGCGAGCAATGGTGGGTGTCTCTGGGGCCCGCCTCAAGGAAGCCCAGGAGGAACCTAGGAAGGATGCTGGCCAGGCGGGACGCTAGGGCCTTGGTCCTGGCAGCAGCTGCCCCAGAGGGACTGGGAGTGAGAGGAGCCGGGAGACAGAGCCCTGTCCTTTGGGAAAACCCAGTCAGGGCAGAGGCTTTGCAACAGACAGGTTCACAGCTAGTCCCCTTCCTTTACCAGTGGTGTGGCCATGGTGAGGTACTCAACTCTGTGCGGCCGAGCTTCCTGGGCAGGGACGCAGGGGTGGTGGGATGGTGATAGGCTCTATGTCACCCACTTTCTGTGGATGTTGACATGCTGTGGGTCCAATGTCTCCAAGGGATTGTAGGAAACTGGTACTGGGAACATGGCCAGTCCTTGAGGTCAGCCAGCCTGGGCTCAAACCCTGGCACTGCCACTTCTTAGCTGGTGGTGTCGGGCAGGTTTCCCCGTCTGTGCGTGAGTCTAGGAGGCAGCTGCACAGAGTAACTGTGCTAATATGTACTGGGAGCACGCCCGAGCCACTGTGAGTGTGCAGATGGCATTATGTTTATTATGCAAAGTGGAAACTAATAAGAAAAAAAGACAACACCAAGTGTGGGGGGTCAAGGTTAAGGGGGAAATAAGGGAGATGAACCCAAGTGTCAGGTGAGACGGGGGAAAGAGCAGAAATCCAAGAGGTGGGGGACAGATGTGGTGGAGCTGAGGAGCCCTTGGGCTGCTCTGGAGACTTATGGACAGGTGTCCAGGGGGTTGAAGGAACATGTTTAGGACTGCAGGCTTAGAAGACAGTGGAGAGCTTCTGTGCCCCGTCATCCCAGAGCTATCTGGGGGGAACAGGCTCTGGAATGCGCCCCCACCCCCACCCCAATGTGGAGGGTCTCTGCAGTCGCCTCCACCTGCGAGAGCTCAAGCCGGGTTGATCTGGTCCCAGGACTTGCTGGGCACTGTGGCCATGGGGGGCAAGAAGGTTCACCAGGGAGCTTCCCAGGGTCTGGGACAGAAAACACAGACACAGCTCCCCATGGAGCCAGGTAGCTACCTACCTACACATATATACTTTTTTTTTCTTTGTAAAATATCAACTTTTTTGAGGACTCATTTACTGCACCACATGGGCGCGGGAGTGGCTCACTGAGGTTTGTGTGACTATCTCCTTTCCCCGCTTGCATACCCTGTCCCCACACGCCCACCAGCTCACCAGGAAGCAGAGCGTATTGCAGACAATTTTCTCCTGTCTGGGCGCTGGCCTGTGGATGATAAAGGCAGCCCTGGCTTGCGGAGACTCCACGGCTAATGAGATCCAGATGCGGCCTCATTAGCCAGCGGTCGGCAGGAGCACCGGGCCTGGCCAGCACTGCCCTCCCTGCTGCCCAGGAGGGCATGTCTGGGGGGGGGGAGGAGGGCATGGCCCCTATCCGAGGCCTGGGATAGTGACCACCATGTGTGGGAGCCCCTAGGAAAGGGGATGGGAACACCTGCCTTGTGAGAGGGGCACTGCTTAAACAACTCTGCTGGAGGGGTCACAGGGGCAGGGGAGGACCCCCAGAGCCTCAGAGAGGGGCGCTGCGTCCTCTTCACTGACATGGGGGCCCTCTCCCATCTGCCCTTCCTCCAAGCCCATCAACTCGGCTCCCCTCTGAAACTCCCCTAAGAGGACCGTCCCACAGGATCCTGGTCCAGCTGGGGTCCCCGGAAACTGCTTGACTTTATGGCCTGCTCACACCTCTGAAGGGCCTGCCTCCTTCCCCACCCCTGGCCCCTTACCCCCAGGCTGGCTCTGGAATGAAAGGGTGTGTTTCCTTCTGTTCCTTAGAACCTTCCAGATGGGTAGTTCTCAAACTCTAGTGCTATCAGAAGCACTGAGAGGGCATGTTAATATGCAGATTGCTGGGCTCAGTCCAGCGTTTCTGATGCCGGGTCTAGGCCGGGGCCCAGGAACCTGCATTTCTAGCAAGCTCCCAGGTGATGCATCTGCGGCTGGTCTGGGGACCCCACTTTGAGAGCCTCTGCTTTGGATTAACAGTCCCCAGTTTGGCTGTACATAGAAATCACCTGAGAGCTTTACGCGTGTTGCTGCCTGGATAGCACGCTCAGACATCTAGTTGGTGGCTGGGATCTCTCTGGGGCTTCAGGAGGGTTACAGGTCCCCAGGTGAGTCTAGCATGCTGCAGAATGAGACCCACTGCAGATTCATTCCCTGTCCAGGTATGTCTTGGCAGGCCAGGTATGGGGCTGGGTTACCCGCTGTGGGCACTCCAGAACTGATCTCAATGCCTGGTTCACACATCTTCCAAACAGAACATTCATCATAATAATGACAGGTAACATCATTAGGTACTTACTATGTCCTGGCACTTTTTAAGTATTTTACATAGATAAACTCATTTACTTGTCTCAGTGCTCCTAGGGAGCAAAGGCCATTTTTATCCCCACTTTAGAGACGGGACCACTGAGGAAGAGAGAGACCTTAAGTAGCTTGCCCCAAGTTGCACAGTGGCTGAGATGGAGCCCAGACTGGCCTTGATGCCAAGGCATCTCTGCTCCAGGCATGGGGAGGGGGCTCCCCAGAGACTACATATCCATCCTTGGGGTTGTGGCAGGATGGCCAGCTGCAGTGCCCCTGGAAGCCAGTGGTTCAAGCTGGGGCAGAAAGATCCACGGAAACCCTATTATTTCCACCAAAGCAAAGCATTCCTCCATCATGGCCATTCATAGGCTTTAAGGGCCCATTAACACAGCATAACCCGTCCAAGCCTGAACACTACAGAAATAAAGCCACGCCCTAAAGGCAAGGACATCCCTTCCTAGTTTAGTCAAGTATCTCAAGTAGGTTTAAAAAGCTGTGGAGCCAAAGACCCCAAATAGCCAAAGCAATCCTGAGAAGGAAGAATAAAGCAGGGGGATTAGGCTCACCAACTTCAAGCTCTACTACAAAGCCACAGTACTCAAGACAATTTGGTACTGGCACAAGAACAGACCCATAGATCAGTGGAACAGACTAGAGAGTTCTGATATAAACCCAACCATATACGGTCAATTAATATATGATAAAGGAGCCATGGACATACAATGGTGGCAATGATAGCTTCTTCAACAACTGGTGTTGGCAAAACTGGACCGCTACATGTAAGCGAATGAAACTGGATTATTGTCTAACTCCATACACAAAAGTAAACCCAAAATGGATCAAGGACCTGAATGTAAGTCATGAAACCATAAAACTCTTAGAAGACAACATAGGCAAAAATCTCCTGAATATAAGCATGAATGACTTCTTCCTGAACGCATCTCCTCGAGCAAGGGAAACAAAAGCAAAAATGAACTCCTGGGACTACATCAAACTAAAAAGTTTCTGTACAGCAAAGGACACCATCAACAGAATACAAAGGCTTCCTACAGTATGGGAGTATATATCTGTAAATGACATATCCAACAAGGGGTTAACATCCAAAATATAAAAAGAACTTACATGCCTCTACACCCAAAAAGCAAATAACCCGATCAAAAAATGGGCAGAGGACATGAATAGACAGTTCTCCAAAGAAGAAATTCAGATGGCCAACAGACACATGAAAAGATGCTCCACATCACTAATCATCAGGGAAATGCAAATTAAAACCACAATGAGATACACCTCACACCAGTAAGAATGGCCAGTATCCAAAGGACTAAGAACAACAAATGCTGGTGAGGATGCGGAGAAAAGGGAACCCTCCTACACTGCTGGTGGGAATGTAAGCTAGTTCAACCATTGTGGAAAGCAATATGGAGGTTCCTCAAAAAACTAAAAATACAAATGCCATTTGACCCAGGAATCCCACTCATTGGAATTTACCCAAAGAATACAACTTCTCAGATTCAAAAAGACATATGCACCCCTATGTTTATCGGAGCACTTTTTACTATAGCCAAGATACGGAAGCAACCTAAGTGTCCATCAGTAGATGAATGGATAAAGAAGAGGTGGTACATATACACAATGGAATACTATTCAGCCATAAGAAGGAAACAAATCCTACCATTTGCAACAACATGGATGGAGCTGGAGGATATTATGCTCAGTGAAATAAGCCAGGAGGAGAAAGACAAGTACCAAATGATTTCCCTCATCTGTGGAGTAAAACAACCAAGCAAAACTGAAGGAACAAAATAGCAGCAGACTCAAGAGACTCCACAAAGGAACTAGTGGTTACCAAAGGGGAGGGGTGTGGGAGGGTGGGTGGGGAGGGCGGGAGAAGGGGATTGAGGGGTATTGTGTTTAGTACACATGCTGTGGGGTCAAGGGGAAAACAGTGTAGCACAGAGAAGGCAAACAGTGAATCTGTGTCATCTTACTACGCTGATGGACAGTGACTGAATTGGGATATGGGTGGGAACTTGATAATATGGGTAAATGTAGTAACCACATTGCTTTTTCATGTGAAACCTTCATAAGAGTGTATATCAACAATACTTTAATAATAAAAAAAAGTAAAAAAAAAAGGTGTGGAGCCATCACGATGGGTTGAAAATCCAGCTTCTGCCTTTTGATGCGGACTGTGTTCCCTCCAGCCGGGCCGCCCCCGCCAGCTCCCACCATGCACTGACGCTCACAGCCACAGGCAGACGCATTCGCATCGTGTGCAGCGGAGCTCAGCAGCCTCTGGTGAGGACCCGGGGGCAAGCTCGGGGACCGGACGTCGTGCTGCTTTCCTGGTTGCTCTGAAATTCCTATCTGAGGATGACAACAACTGGAGAACGAAAATATCATAAACACGGATCGATATGATCATGAAGGGGTGGGCAGGCGATGGTAGTTTGGTATCAGGGCCAGTGCCCCGAGACTCAGGGCTGCGGCTCATCCCCTCGCCGCTGTTCAGCGCCTGTTCCCCCTGGTCTCCAAGCTCCTGGCTTCCTCTCCCACGAGCGCTGCAGGACCGCGCCTTGTGCTCTCTTGGAGGATGTCAGGATCCTGTGGGCAGGGCTCTGGTTGGTTCGCCCCTGGTGGCAGGGAGGACGGAGGAGCCGCCGAGGACGCCAGCCTCCTGGTGCACAGTCCCAGCGGCGGCCCGAGGCTTCTGGAGACGCTCAAAATAGGGCTCAAACCGTCTGAGAAATGTGCGAGTCATTTTGGAAAAAAAATTCCATAAAAATGGTTGAAATGAAAAAGTTTTGTTGATTAAAGTGGCACAGATAATGTGGGGACCTGGTTAAGTGGCTCGCTTAGCTACAGTGTGGTCACAGACAGTTTTGTTGTCTAGGCAAACTGACCACCAGGCCTGGTGGCCAGGTTGCACTCTGTTTGTAAGTTAGGTGCTTAACCTGGAATGTGGTTTTTGACAGGAAAAAGACCCAATGCCCTCATTTTTGATGCTGGGCATTGCCAATATGCTTGCCTCTTTTCTCTCTCTCCCGCCTCCCTGCCTCCCCCCACCCCTCCATCTCTCTCTCCTGTCCTCTCTCTGCTTCTCCTCCCTAGCACGGCTCTGTAGTTCTTATCTGAACAGAAGGTGCTTCTGCTGTGATCCGCCTTGATTTATGGAGGCAGGACCACGTCACACCAGCACGTATCTCATCCACAGCCACAAATAACAGCCCGGACCCTTTCCTGAGGTTAAAAGCAGAGTGTTAAGGTAGCATTACTCCTTGGCTGAAGATTACGCAGCAGATCTTAGTGAAGGGAAAGAATAAGAGCATTATCCATCTAGCAGCATCAAATTGGGAATTTCCTCTGTATTTAAAAACATATTCTGAGGTCATGACCCTCTTGGGGGTTCATATTTTTCTTTGCCAGCCCCATATGTATAATTGAAGCCTGAATTTGGAATGGAGACTGGAGACCCAGGGGCCCCTTTCTCACGCACTCGGACCACCTCCTGCCTTTCAGTCCCTCTCCCCTTCTCTCCAGGCCTTCCCTTCTCTGTGTTCTCCACCTCCACTCAGATTCGGAGGCCTGCTGGCCAGGCTGAGGCAAGAGCGTCTTTTGGTGGCTAAATGGAGAAGCCAGCATGCACTGAATGCATGATTCTGGATCTGCCTGCTGCATGGAAGCCTCACCAGCTGCAGGCGTCGGGCATGTTGGTCACCCTTATTTTGCAAATGAGGAAAACGAGACTCATGATCTTGTCACGCAGCCGGGATATGACCTCGGGCCCTGGAGTGGCACCTGTTGGGTGTGAGGGGGAGGTGAGGTGAGCACTGAGCCCACACAGAGCTGGCGCTGTCCTCAGAGAGCCTCCTGCCCGATGGCCTCCCGTGACAGGAGGAGATGTCAGGCAGCCGGGCTCCGTGGCCCTGTCTGCATCCTCGCTCCTTGGCCATGCCCCTAGGGCCCCTCAGTTGTGCCTCCCGTGCTCCGTCTGGCTTGCTCTACTTCTACAATCCAGTTGCCCAGGGTGACAGTCAGAGCTGCAGGACTGCAGGCCTCAGAAGTGGCCTGTCCTCCAGCCTTGGGCCACCATCGATTCCTGGCCTCTGATTGCTCTTCTGCAAGGTGCAGATGGACAGGATGGCTGGTGGCAATTCCTGGGGCCCGACTGCAGGTGCAGGGGAGGGGGCTTCCTGTCATGGTAGCCAGGGGTCCTCCTGGGAGGTGGCCGGGAACTGCCACTTGGCCGTGTCTGGCTAGGGGAGGGGCGCACCGGGAGCACTGGGCACTGAGCCCTGTGGATCTGGGGCCTTCTCTGCCCTGGCCACCTGTGCGCATGCCTGTCCCTCCCCTCCCCTCGTTCCCGCGGCCACCCCAGGTTTCAGGCCCTGCCCAAACTGACTCTAACCAGCGCCATGTTTCCAGATGGTTCTCCACCCCTGCCTCCCTCATCCGTTCCACCATACAGGACCTCCAGGCTGCTCAGAGCGCCTGGAAGCCAACCTCTTCCCACCACATCAATAGAGTGAGGGAGAAGGTGAGGTGAGGGGTCTCTGCAGGGGCTCCCGGGCTGCCTGTGGCCCACCCTGCCCTGTGCTCTTTACCTCGGTCATAACAGGCAATCCTCTGGCGTTAGGTGGGCATGCTAACACTGGCCCCTTCATGGGGCTGCTTGAGGATCAAATGAGACAGCAGGTGTCTAGAAAGTGCCTGATAGTAGGACATTCTAAAAGGCTAGGTTATTGCTGTTAAAAAGAGTAAGTTAGGGCTATCCCATCTGGCTGGAGGGATTTTTCGCACTCTTGAATGGGAAAAGCAAGATGCTGAGACCTGAATCTGATCCGACCCTGTCTGTACAGAGGAAGGAGGAAGGCCTGTGTGTGTGGCACCTCGTTAGATGTGGGCAGACTAGATGCCAGGCTGGTGCAGGCTGCCCGGATGGTGGGTTGGGGAGGGACAGAGCAGAGGAAACCCCCTCTTCCAGGAAGTCTTCCTGGATGCTCTCCCAGCCCCCAGGGCTCTAGCCTTCCTCAGATCACCGTAGCTGTTCATACCCACCCCCTTGTGTCCTGGACACCCTGGACGCCAGTAGGGTCTTCCCCACAGGGCATGTGGCCCAAACGGTACTTACCACAGCGGCTGCTCAGGAGCGGCCCACCAAAGTTTGTTGAGTGAACAGATGGGGGAGGGACAGTTGGGGGCGGGGAAGCTTCCCTGGTCCTCCTAGTCACAGCCCTCTTTGCCAAAGATGCTCCTGGGAGAGGACTTTCTGCTGCTGCGTCCTCCATGCCCCAGTTTACCTGCCCAGAAACCCCCCACCTCTCTGAGAAGGAAGCAGGGACATATCGTCCTTCCAGTGAGCTGGGGAGCTGCGTGCGGACTCAGAAATGTAAGCTTAGAGTGACCACATGACCTGTCAATTCACTCCAAGCACCTGCCCAAGAGAAACGCAAACCCATGTCCACCCAAACACTGTACACACATGTGCATGGCACACGAGTTACAGCGGCCGAAAGGGGGACACAGCACAAAAGTCCATGAGCTGATGAATGGATGAATAAAATGGAGTCCAGCCACACCGGGGACTATTACTCAGCCATGAAAAGGAGCGAAGGACTGACACATGCTACAGCACAGAGGAGCCCTGGAAACATGCTGAGTGAAGGAGGCCAGATGCAGGAGTGCACACAGCATGTGGTTCCATGTGTATGAAATGTCTGGAGCAGGTAAGTCTACAGAAAGAGAGAGAACAGATTCATGGTTGCTAATGAGACGTCCTGAGAGCGGGGCTGGTCTCCCTGTTGAACCCAGAGTCCTCGCTCTGCACCCACACTGTATGTGGGGTAGTGGGGCCCCCGGGTCCTCCTGCCCCAGGGGAGGACAGCTGCTCAGAAACTGTGCTTTCCACCCTTGCTGCATGTTGTGGTCACAGGGTATTCACAGCACCCCAAAGGGCAGGTTGCACCCCGGAGAGAGATCTGAGGTGGGGCCCAGCTGCCTTAGAGGGCCCTGCAGCTTCCTTGAGGACATGCAGGGCAGACAGTCATGCTCTGAAAACAGGAGTGTAACTGAGGAGGCTGGTTATGACAAGGCCATTACTTCTACATCCACAAAATGCTGGTAGGGTTTTTCTTGGAATAGAAAGCATGTTAAGTAGTCATATTTAAATTACTTTGAACAGTAATACCTTTCCTTAAATAGAATCATTTTAAACATCTTACCTGTTATGTGGCACTTATACATGCTTCTTGGTACTAGTAGCTATTGTTCTCAACATTTTATATATGTTGGCATTTAAACTTTGCAGCCAGCAGCTGAGATAAACCCCTTCACTGGTGCAATTTTACACAGGGTGCACCGTGGCCAGGAGAGGCAGGCTGCAGAGACTCCGCGGCCAGCCAGGGAGGGTGGGCTCGGCAAGTGCGCTCAACCGCCACACCCAGATCCCTGGGCCCTGGTGGTCGCACCTAAACGGTGTGACCTGCCAAAGTGCTGGTTGTATCTCCCCATTCACATAAAAAAAAAAAGATCAATGTGTAACCATGGAAACAAGCAGGTGTCCCCTTGTGCCTCGGAAATCACCCTGCACGCGGAAGGAAGCAGACCGCTCGCTCTGTAGGAAACTCTGTGGGGGAGAAAGAGCATCTTTAGAACCTAGTTTACATTTGAATTCCAGCTGGGGATGTTGGCAAAGGCTTGTCACCTTCTGGGCCCCAGGGTCCTAAACTTCAGAGACAGGCAGAGATGAGGGCACAGATGGGAGGAAGAGATGGGTCTCCACAGAGCCTGAGTTTAAGCTGCAGACTACGGACTTTGAGAGCCTTTTAACCTGGGCATCCCTTAGAGCCATTGGGTATAGGATTGGACTGTAAATAGGGCCAAAGGAGGCCTGAAGCAATTTGGTGGAATTGTAACCTTCTCTCCTCCAAAAAAATGTCAGTGGCAATAAACTCTGGTGGTAGATGGCGGGTTCTCAGTGTGGATTTATGACCAAATCATACGTGTGTGTCTGCGTCACCACTTCCTGCCCTGCCACGGCCCAGTCCCGGGCTGATGGTCAGCCTGGCAGCTGCCTCAGCAAGTCACAAGGAGTCCATGCCTCCCAAGATAAGGGTGGATGTTTACACAATAAGATGAAATCAATAAGAGGTCCATGGAAACAAAATCAGATGGACATCTAAATGTGGAGAATAAAACACTAAAACTCTAAGTGGAAACTACAGGAGAGTACCTTCCTGACCCTGGAGTCGGGACAGCTCTCTGACACGAATACCACAAACCTCAAAGGAGTTTAGTAAATTTGACGACGACATTAAAATTAAAACATGAAATTCTCTTGTCCTTAACAAACACACCATCAACAAAACGTGGCAGGGGGATGAAGGCACAGACTGGGAGAAAATGTTTTCACCTTAAATGGCTGCTCCTGGCTTTGTGTCACCTCATGGCAGCCGGGTGTAAGCTCACACTTCTCCAGCCTCTGTTTCTCATCTAGAAATTGCCACAGGGTTATGAATGGGCAGTGTGCTTAGAACAGTGCCTAAAGCATGGAAGGGTTTGCCAGTATTGTAACTCTCCAAGTTGGTAAAAATATTTTTAAACAAGTCGACACATAGTAAACGACATCCTAAAAGAAAAGTACACGAAGTTATGAACAGGCAACTCTCAGATGAAACCAAATGTTGCCATACTGAAAAGGGGGTTTTCTCACTAATTACTAGGAACGTGGTAATTTACACAACTAGATAACTTTTCAGACTCACTGTATTGATGAAACTTAGAAGTGCGGCAACACCAGATTTCCCAGGACATTGCGCAGCAGGAAGCACATCTACTGTGGTGAGAAATCCCTCCAAGCACTCTTGTTACATGGAGTTTGGTACTAGCCAGTAACACTGAAGATGAGTTGCGCCTTGATTCACTTCCATCCCTGGAGAAATTCTTGTGAACGTGCATTTCATGTGTGTGGATGTGCACAGGAGACAGGAAAGTGTTCGTAGCATCACTGACAGTCAAGGCTGCTGACTACACAGTGTTACACAAGGCGAACGGGTGGACGTGTCTCTGGTCATCCTGCTCATGGCAAGAACGCAAAACAGCTCACCTGCAGAGAGCTTTGTATCCACATCTGCAGACTCCAAGAGCGGACTTCAGAGCAAAATTTAAAAATTCCAAAAGGGAATGCCAATAGGATCCTTTAAAAACCTGTTAAAAAACACAAAATAAAGCTGTAGGTTGTTCTTGGATACATGTGACAGTAAAGATGACAGAACTCCTGGGGATGATATGTTAGTGGGGCCTGGGGAGGGACAACCCCCAGGGGTGGGGACACCAGGGGCTTCAGATGGCTGGAATGCTCTCTTAAAACATAAGGAATTGGAAGCTGCTGTGGGAAATTCTAGGATATGCACTTTGATTGATTCTTACCGTCCTAACTGTGGCTTGGCACTCACATCCGCAAGGAGGACGTTCCCACATGTGTGTGGGTGACGGGCTGGGGGGCTGAGCTCTGCACTGGCCGAGCCTTTGTGCCCACACCGGCTGGTGTGTGGGGGGGTGGCCCCTCTCCACCCAGACCTCGGCCAAGTGCTGGCGGTCAAGGTGGGTGGGGGTGGCGGGGCAGGCGGCCACCAACCTGGAAGGCGGCCGTGTTCTCCCAGAAATGGTCTCCAATGGAGCGTAAATGGCCAAATATTAGCCTGCCACATAACAGGGGATGAGAAAATGTCGGTCTGTTTCTTGTATTTGATGCAGAAAAACTATTTAAATCTATGAAATTAAAAAAAAAGGCTGTGTGTGTTGGCGGGGAGAGAAGGGGGGGCCTCTCAGTGGAGGGTGCATGTGTCTGAGGGCCAGACTTCTGTACGTCGCCTTATTGTGGTTGTTTGAATTCTTTCCAAATGGGCCTTTCTTTCCTTTTTTCTCCCCACCCCCCCATCACCCCCCCTGCACAGAAAAGGGCCCCCTTTTCATATTTTACATGTTGTGATTTCACTGAGCCCTTCCAATTGGTCGTCAACAGTCCATTTGTGCCAGGACCTTCTGTAAACTCTGCACGCGGGGCTCTGGGCCTGACCACCCACCGAAACAGGCTGTCTAAACAGCGTGTGTCTGGGCCTCAGACACAGCAAGTGAGTTAAAGATGGATCCTGTCCAAGGATTGTTTTTTTCCTCTGAGCAGAGGTGGGGGTTGGGTGGGAGACCCTGGTAGCACTATGGCCTGCTCAGATGTGGCCTTTTGAAGTTGGAGGGAAATGGCCCCTGTGTTTTGTCATTTTGCCCCATGGTTGTCCTTTAGCTTAGAAGAATCCTTCTCCCCCTTCTGACCTGAGGAGTGGGGTCGGTCTCTGTGTCAGCCGCAGGACTTCCTTCCAACCTCACCCCAATGCCCATGACCAGGGTTTGACACCCCCTCCACCCCAACTCCTGATTTCCCAGGCTAGCACCCCCAGGGTACAGCTCTCTGTGGGTCCTGAGTGGTCCTCGGCCTGTGGGCGGCAACATAGGAAGCTGCCTGGTGGTACCGAGGCAGCCCCAGTGCATGCCAAGGCCCTGTGGCCAGTGACAACACATGATCCCACTTAACCCTCATGGCAGCCACTGCCGCCACAGTGCCTACTTTGCAAGGGACGAAGAGTGAAGCGTGGACAAATGAAGACACCCTTTGGCTAATGTGACTTATACATGGTGGGGATTAGGCTCCAGTTGCGTCTGACTTGGGGACTGTGTCCTGTACTTGTCACAAAGTTTCTCCTGACTGATCCTGTTCTCCATTCTGCCCCAAACACAGAGAAAGTGGTTCACAAACATTTCCAATGGGATTGCCGTGTATGTGTATGTGTGTGTGTGCACGTGCGCGACATCTTTATTAAGGTAATTAATTCATAGGTGAGGTAACAGAATATCATATAATGCATTCATTTAAATGTATAATTCAACGGATTTTAGTATATTCGCAGAATTCTACAACCATCACCACAATCCGTTTTGGAATACTTCCATCACCTCGAAAAGAAACTCCACACCATTAGCAGCCACCCAGCCTTCCTCCTTCCTCCCCCCTGGATAACCACTAATCTACTTTGTCTCTATGGATTTACTGTTCTGAACACCTCATATAAATGGAATCATACACTATGTGGCTATTTGTGTCTGGCTTCCTTCACTCAGCATCATGTCTTAAGGTTCATCCACACTGCAGCCTGTATTAGAACGTTATTCCTTTTCATGGCTGAGTAATATTCCATGGGGAGGATGGACCACATGGGTTTATCTGTTCATCAGCTGATGGCCATTTGGGGTGTTTCCACTGTTGGCTACTATAAATAATGCTGCTATGAGCATTTGTGGGCAAGTTTTTGTGTGAACATGTGTTTTAATTTCTTTTGGGTATATGTACTTAAGAGTGACATTGCTGGCTCATTTGGTAGCTCTATGCTTCACTTAAAAGATATTTTTATTTTTTATTGGAATAAAGTTGATATACAGTATTATATTGGCTTTAGGCATATAGTGACTACATAATTACATACATTACTAGATGTTTCCACGGTAAGTAAATTACCCCATTACCATACCAAGATATGACAATATTATTGGTTATATTCTCTATGCTGTATTTCCATTCCTATGTCGAACTTATTTTACAATTTGCTGTTTGTACCTCTCTATCCCCTTCACCACTTCACACATTCCCCCACCCCCCCATATTTATGGGTTTATTTCTTTTTTGTTTGTTCTGTTTTTTTTAGATTCTAGAAATAAGTGAAATCATATGGTATTTGTCTTTCTCCACCTGGCTTATTTCATTTAGCATGATGCCCTTTAGGTCCACCCATGTTGTTGCAAGTGGAAACATTTCCTTCTTTTTCTATGGCTGAGTGACAGTCCATTGTGTTCATAGGCCACCTCTTCTTCATCCATTCACCTCTTGATGGGCACTTGGGCTGCTCCCATCCTTTTGCTATGTAAATAACCCTGCAATAAACACAGGTGTGCATACATCTTTTCAAATTAGTGATTCTTTTTTCTTCAGGTAAATTCCCAGAAGTGGAATTGCTGGGGGGTATGGTATTTCTATTTTTAGTTTTTTGAGGAACCTCCATACTGTTTCCCACAGTGGCTGCACCAATTTACATTCCCACCAGCACTGCAGGAGGGCTCCCTTTTCTCCACATCCTCACCAGCACTTGGTATTTCTTGTCTTGTCGATACCAGACATTCTGACTGGTGTGAGGTGATAGCTCATGGTGGGTTTGATTTGCATTTTCCTGATGGCTAATGATGTTGAGCGTCTTTCCGTGTGCTTATCAGCCATTCACATTACATCTCGGGAGAAATGTCCGTTCAGATCCTCTGCTTATTTTCTAGTTGGGCTGTCTGTCTTGGTGACTTTTTGCTGGTCTCCTTCTCCTTTCCCCCTGCTTGCCTAGGAGAGCCTTGCAGGCTGAGGCTGGAACTTCACCCATATGCTCACTCACCCCTTCACAGCGGGGCTGGGGCGGGGCTGCCAGCAGGTCTGGGGGGCCAGAACATTTGCATTTCTAATAAGTCCCTAGGTGATGCTGACACTGTGGGTCTGGGGACATCACTTTGAGACCCATTTCCTAGAGAAGATCCCCAATGAGTGCCAGGAAATCCATGCAAGAATGTCTACGGTGAGATGATTTGTGATAGCAAACAAATGGTCACCACCTAAATGTCCCTCAGTGGGAGGAAAACTAAGTTGTCCTATGCTCAAGAACAGAATGTTGCACAGCAGTGAAAACTGAATGGATTTTAGCTACACAGATCAACATGGGGGGATTCTGTGAATTAATCCTGAGTGAAAGAGCAAGAGCAGGAGACGCCCAGTACATTGTGCTCTTTGTATGAAGCCTAGAAACATGTCAAACTCAACTGTACATCATTAATAGACACATGGATATCTATTAAAAGACATGTGTGAGACTATTTAGCACCATTCAAGAGAAAGCCCAGCCAGGGAGCTGTGGCTGCATCTGTAAATATCGTTTCTTATGCTGGTGTGTGGGCTCTGTTTTAAGAGCCAGTCCACTATGGGCCCCAAGGTTCACTGCTCGGCCTCACAGAGTGTCAGGCCAAAATGCAGGACCCAGCCACCTTCAGACACTGGGCCGTTTCTGTGGCTGGTCATGCAGACAATTAAGAAGTTCAAGATGACCACACCTTGTTCACTGTTTGTCATAAAGCATGCTGAGCCCGTGGTCCTCGGTATAACACGCCGCATGCATACCACCACTGGGCTCATCATGTCACCCCGTGGGACTGGGTCAGGGAAGCACTGTGGCCATAGTGACACTCTCAGTGCCCTTGCTGGGCTGTAAGGACCTGCCTTGAGCCGACCCACGGAGTGTCGTCTATTCTGGCACCTGGGGTGGGGGCTGGCCAACCTTCCGGCTTGCTGGGTCTCCTCCTTTGGAGGCTTGTTACTGTGCGCCTTCTTCCATGAGGTTTGGGGAGCATGTGTTCAATTATTGTGATTTGTACAAGCCTGAATGTGGTGTAATTAAAAATGGGCTGATGGCACAGGAAGCAGGTTTCTCCTTGAAGAGCTGTTTAGTTTCTATTTATCAATGGGATGCTTCTTGAGGTTAAGTTTGAGGGCCATGAAATATATCATAAGATCTGGTCGCAGCCCAGTTTATAGATTTCCTAACATGCTTCTAAACCCAAGTTTCTTGACTGTGCAGGTCCCCGACAAGATTGGATTATTTTTCACAGGAAAGATGCAGAGCGCCAAAGAATTATTGCCTCTAGAGGAGGGAATGGCATATCTCTGAGGCTCCAAAAGGCATAAGGCCAGGCTGCCTGGGGGAGGGAGCTCTGGATAAAGACCAGCAGGTCAGCTCTTGTAGGGGAAGCTGCAGTGTGTGCGTGTGTGTGTGTCTGCTTGTGATAAAGCCCCAGGTCAAGCCATTCAAGGGCTCATGTCTCTGAACAGCCAGCCCCAGCCCCAGCGCTGTCAATCCAGCTCACCAGGGGGCTGCAAGGCCATGAGAGCCGAGCCCTCAGACGTGGGCAGTAGGGCAAATCTGGTCCTTCACCAAAGATCATTCCAGAACATCAATTTTCCAACTGCTTGAAGAGTTTCTAAAAAGACCAGCGTTACTGGTCTGAACTTTTGTCTGGAGGAGAAGTCCATGCCAAGTCGCTATGGTGGGTTGAATGGCATCCTCCCAAAAAGTATGTTCAAGTTCTAAGCCCTGGTACCTGTGAATGTGACTTTATTTGGAAATAGGGTGTGAGCAGGTGTAATTAAATAATGAGGTCCTGCTGGCTTTGGGTGGGCAATAATGCAATGGCGGGTGTCCTCCTAAGAAGAGGAAATTCAGACATGGACACGAGATGGCCGTGTTCAGAACTGAGCCAGAGACTGGAGTCCCGCCGCTCGAAGCCAAGAGAGGCAAGAACTGCTCGCAGCGCCAGAGGCTGGAGGAGGCAGGGAAGGATTCCTCCCACGGCCTTCAGAGGGAGCGGGCCCCCGCGGGCACCTTGAATTTGGACTTGTGGGTCCCAGAATTGTGAAAGAATAAACTTCTGTTTTGTCAAACCACCCTATTTGGGGTACTTAGTTATGGAATCCTTAGGAAAACAACTAGTTAATGGCAGGGAAGCTATGTGAACCAGGTCCTTTCTCCCCTGGCATCGCTCAGCTGTGGGCTGCCTAGGGCAGTGAGGGCAGGTGGCATGAAGGTTGGGTGGTGGGTGGGCTTTGCCACAGTCTTTGGGTCCCTTTTGAAGGTTCCACACAGGCCAGCCTCTTAGATCACTCTCCTTCCGCCTTGAGCTCTGTGGGTTCAAAGCCAAACCATAAGCAGTTTAATCACTGTCTGTCCTGGAATTACCCTAACCACCCGAGCCAGGATCACGCGGGTCGTCCAGCCCGCTAGCTAGCTCTCTGTTCCTCCCCAAAGCCTCTTCTTAAATGCGGTCAGAGGAGGATTCAGTCTTGTCCCGGGAGGCAGGAGGGTTGCGTCCCTGCTCGCTGGGCACCGATCGCACGTGGCTGGTATTCTTGACAAAGCTCTTGTGGCATCCTTGGCAGATTACTGTTCTGATGCGGGCCCTCCCCTGCCCTCTAATTGTGCACATCTGCCAGGCCTCTGTGTGCAGAAGGGTCCTGACTCTGTCTGTCCATCCAAGCAGAGCCCGTGGGACTGGCCTTGTGGAATCATCCACAGCTCTGGGATGAGGGCAGTGAGTGTCCCTACGCGAGCAAAGGGCTCTGACGGTGCCCAGAGGGGCTGAGAGGAGGGTGGGGGTGAAACTGAGTCATGTGGGAGGTCAGAGGTCAGTGTTGACAGAGCCTTGGGAGCCTTGGCCGAAAGGAAGGAGGACATGAACACGTGTCCTGCTGCTCACGAGGCTGCAGCTAGGGGGTGGGTCCAAATCCTGCCTTGTCAGTTTCAAGTCAGGTGACTCTGGGCAAGATACGTAGCCTCTTGAGGCCTTACTTTTTCCATCTATGAAATGGGATGAACACTAAAGCCTATGGTGTAGGGTCAATCCCAAAGCACCCAGGAAGCGCGTAGTGCGGGTCTGACATGTGTCCATACCTGGTGGTGCTGAGCACCTGGTGGTGACGCCCCCTTCTGCAGCCATCTTGCAGGGCCTCGAGTGCTTCCCACCTTAGCCATCTGCATCTCCTCCCCTACAGCTGGCCGCTTTCTCCAGCTCTGTGGGGACCTCATCAGCTGATGCTAAGGGCATCCCAGAAAGGCCAGGATTTAATGGCTCCAGGAGTGATTCGCAATCACCAAGGGGTGGAAAAATGCCCCGGATCCCCCATTCTCAATGGGACAAATGTGAGGTGCATTCCACGTGGTTCATCCAAGGTCCCTGGCTGGCACTGGGGACAGGCAGTACCTTCAGCGATGCATTTTGGGGGCTTCTCTCCCTTCCCGGACTTATACCCTGCTCTCCCACATGTGCTTTCAGGGAATCACCCCAAGTCCTCGTCTCAGAGTCGGTCTTTAGGGCACTCACACTGAGATAGCTGTTGTATGCAGGCAGCAGGCCAAATTCTAAGCCAAGAAATGAGAATCCGAGGAACCTAGAGCATAAGGGATGCAGAAGAGCTTGAGACCGACCAACAATGTAAAAGCAAACTCATGATAGCAAAGAAAACACAGCTGCCTGAACCAGGAGGCTGGCCCGAGAGCTGAGGGCCAGAGGGTGGACAGTGGTCAACATTTCAGGGCAGCGTGGGTGGAGCTAGCCCACAGATCCAGGCAGGGTCTTCTCTCTTTTCTGGAGAAAGCAGGCACCTCTCTCCGGACATGGATGAGCTGAGCGGGGCTTATAGACACGAATGCCCATGAGAACCCCGACACAGATCCTTTGCAGGTGGTCTTGAAGGGTCCTCAGTCTCGTTCCACTGTTGTACAAAACTGCCCTTTCTCGTGATTTTCTGCCGGGGCTAATTAAAAACCCCCAACAGGTAATTCATATCTTTGAGTCCATTTAACTCCTAATTATACATAGCTTCGTTTCATTTTCTCATTTGTATCAATTACAATTCAACAAAGTCAATTTTCTTCATCTGAAAAGAGAGCATCCCCAATGTGCTTTGAGTGGAAAAATAACTAAAAGATGTCTTATGTGGGGAAAATATTGGCACCCACTGATTGGATCCGACATCCCTGTTTTACAGAAGAGGAAAACTGAGGCCCAGAGTGGGTAAGCAGTCTGTCTTGGGTTCCACATCTGGACACTTAAACATATTTCAAAATCAGTTTGAACAAAAAGGAGGCCATGCAAGGGCACGTGCGAATGAGCATCACGTCTTCTCACACACCTGCTGAGGTTTGTCCGACACTGGCCAAGGGCGGCTGACCTAGAGCTCAGCTGTGCGAGGCTCTGAGCCATGGGTTGGGCTACCCAGCTCACGTTCTAGCTCTTTTCATGGTCAAGGACAGGACTGCAGAGACAGGACATAGGACCCAGCTGTGAAAACACACTCAAGCCTTAGCGGGTGGGATGTCTGCCTAATATCTCAACCAACGCAAGCCACAGGGCCAAGCTTAAAGTCAAACGGTGGAGAGTTCCATTCCTTCCATGGAGTCCGGGGTGGGGCAGGGCACAAATATCTGTTGAAGGATGAGCTGACAGACCACAGGGGCTGAATCACACGAGGGGCCGCAGGTGAGGCCCATCCTTGGCCGGCACAGGCCATTGTAGGGGTGGTGCACCCTCCCAGCCAGAAGGTGGACTGCGGCTCCCTTGTGCATCAGCTTCCTGCAGTCGCGGTGGCCACCCCTCCTGGTGAGAAGTCTCTGAAGATTCTTATGTTCGTTCCCCTGAATTCAGGGTGTCTTTTTTCCTCTGGTGTTTAAATTTTACTCTTTATCACTGTTTTTTGGCAAAGTCATCATGATGTAACTTGGTGTGATTTTCTTTGTGTTTATCCTGCTTACATTTCATGGATCTTCTTGGATCAACAGGTTTACAGTTTTCATCAAATTAGGAAAACTTCTGGCCATTATTTCTTCAGTTACTTCCCTACCCCTTTCTCTGTCTCTAGTCCATCCTGGGACTTCAATTACATGCATATCATAGACTGTTTGATGTAGACCCATGAAACTGTGTTTCCTTGCATGTGGTTTACATCGCTGTGCCTATGGGCTCACTGATGTCTTCTTAGGCAACACTTCATCTTCCATCAACCCGCCCAGTGAAATTCCAGCTCTACACATCCCATTTGATTCTCTTTTTTACGTCTTTCAATTCTTTCTCCATTATGTTCATGTTTTTCTTTAAATCCTTGAGCATATCTATAAAAGCTGCTTAAAGGCCTTCCATGCAAATTCTAACATTACTGTCACTTGGGTCTATTTCTTTTGGCTGATTTTTATTCCGGTTGTAGGT
Source organism: Smutsia gigantea (assembly GCA_032199065.1). Lineage (NCBI taxonomy): Eukaryota > Metazoa > Chordata > Mammalia > Pholidota > Manidae > Smutsia > Smutsia gigantea. The sequence goes on from JAVSCE010010352.1 coordinate 272,056, forward strand.
CACATTTTACTGCTTTTCACATGTCTAGTGGTTTTTGATTGGATGCCAAACATTACAAATGTTAGTTATGGAGTTGCTGGATTTGGTCGTCTTCCTTTAAAGTTAAGGGGCTGACATTAATTTTGGCAGGAGTTGTTACTGGAAAGTCAGCTTGATCCTTTGAAGCTTGCTTTTAATCTTTGTTAGGAAAGGTCTAGAATAGCATTTACTCTAGGGCCCCTTTAGCCCTATTGTCAAGGCTTGAGTCTTCTGTAATCTCTACTGAGTATTTGCGTTTTTCTGTGGCTGTGGTAGGGGCAGCCCAGAGTTAAGAGAGCTGAATTCTGATCTGAGTCTGCCATCGGACTCCCTCTGCTTTGTTACCTAAATGTCTTAACATCAGCTGGCTCTACTTTTCTCATATGTCAGGTATAGAATTTGGTCTTGATTGGTGGTTTTCATGGGGTTTTGTTCAGACTTTTGGGTTGCATGGAGTATATGAGCCAATACCATGTGGGGGAGAAGTGGAGACAGAAGCTTCTGTCAGAACCCCTCACCTGATTTCTATCAAAACAGCTTCATGTTTATCTGTTTCACATATTGAAGTTCTATGTAAAGCTTCATACGAAGACTTGTTAAACGAAAAATGTGAGAAGCCACTATACAAGTATTTCCAGGTCACGTGCCAGCCTCATGCAACATGAGCAAAGTCAGTGGGTTGGGTTATGTGAACATTATTAGCAAATGACTTTCAGAGGCAGGGCATCCCTTTAGAGCTTCTTTACTATCAAAATAAGTGTAAGGATATATTCTTCTATGACTTTAATTCATCATCTGATTAAGAGGAATCTTACATTATTTGAAAAATGTAAAATAATCTCACACTGTAAAAACAAATAGTGGTGTAACACCATCCTATTCCCCTGGATAAGTGAATGTGAACCACATTTATCCACCTTTGGACAAGTACTCTGACCCTCAGATTTGTAATATCTTTATTGGCGACGTTAGTGGATTCTGTATTCTAGGTTTGGTTGTCTATTCTTAGAGAAGAAATTGAATTAGGTCATTATTTTTCTAGGAGATCTGGAGCTAGTCCATGTACATCGACATATCCATGTAGTCATCCAGTAAAAACTAGTCTCCACACAGCTCTCCTATATATTAGAGGCTTAATTTATTAGAGGGTAAAATATGTTTTGGCATAACACTTCTATTGAATCTGGTCATAGCTTGGATATTCCCAACAGAGTCTGGTTATAGCCACTTTAAAGGTAACATTAGCCTTTGGGGTTTTGGAGTATTTGCAATGTGGCATATGAGGAATCTATCCAAATAAAATATATCCCTTGTAAGAAACCAGGAAGCTTGCATGGACATCCATTTGAACTGATAATGCATGAAGAAGAACTAAAGCGTGGCTTGGAGAGAGGGCTCTATGCCAGACAAACCAGGTTTCGTGTCTGATGGGTGAGGCAGGCCTGGCTAAGAAGGTAAAACCCTGTCGGCTTGGAATCTGTCCTCAATCCCTTCTGGGCAAGTGATCCTAGCTGTCCTGAGCTCCTCCACACCCCCGACCCTGGCCATTTCAGCAAATGCCAGTCTGGCTTCCAGCTGCCCGCACCTGTGCTTCTCTGTGTGTGGGCTATGTCCAGCTGTAAGAACTGGGTCTACCGTGTACACAACAGGCAGGTGGGGAAATGGCCCCACGTGGGAATATCCCTCGGCTGAAGGTGGTGGGAGCTAGCCAGTGGTGGTGTCTCTCCCAGCTCCCTGTCACCTTAGGGGTTCGTGTTACACACCCTTCCATGGGGCTCCCCAGAGATTATGCTCCTGTGGCCACTTCTCCTTCTCTGCCTTTCTGGCCCTTTCCCTCCTCTCCTCATTTCCGCACTCCCCTGCCCGTGTTCCCTAGGAATGCCTCCTGCATCCTCCGCTTGGGTGAGAATTCTTGCCTCAGGCTCTGCTTGGGAGACAGGATTAAGGGACCCCACAGAAGTCAGTCACTGGCACATAGTCCATGCTCAAACACAGGAGCGTTTTCTTCCTTCTGTCTCTGGGTAGGTCCAGAAGCCTGGGACATGCCCAGTCACTGGGCTCTAGGGCTAGGAGAGCTGTGGAGACAGAGTCAGGCAGCCATGCTTTGGGCTGCCATGTCTGTGTCCCCATCAGCCATCATCACGGGTTCCCGGAAGGCGGGGAGGTGGAGAATTCAGGCATGAGAGGTGTGCACTGTAAGGGGGCGGCCTGGCAGCGCGAGGGGAGCTGGGGGAGGCGGGTGCTCAGGGAGAGGCTGGGGCCTCTGGGAGGCAGCCCGTATGTGATAAGATGTGGCAATGGCGGCAGAAGGCTCAAAGCCAAATGACAACATTTTCTCTCAGGTACAGGATTTGGGGGTGGGGGTGGGGGTGGGTGTGGCCCGTAAATGAACCATTGCTGACTCTGTCTCCTTTATCTGTCACCCAAAATGGTGTTATTTCCTTCCCCGAAATGTCTTCAAGCGACATAGATAAAACGTGAGTGTTCCTCATTATGTTACATTCCTTCCTCACTATCCCGCCAGCTTGAGCCACTGAGATGTTCCATCCATCCACTGGGCTCTCTCTGCGTGACCTCAGCCTCCTGGCGGGTCCCCTCCCACGGACCAGAGGCCCCGAGGTTCTGCCAAAGCTCGGGCTGGGCCGGCCCATAGGGAGCCATATTATATACACTTGTACACAGACACTTAAAAATAAACCCGCCGGCCGGCCGGAGCGCCTCCTTGGCAGAGAAGGGCTGAGGTCGGGCGCTGCGTGGGCCTCTGGCTGCCCGGCCTGCGGCCCTCAAGGCCTCCTTGTCATGCTGGGAGGTTCACCCAGAGACCAGGGGAGTGCCGGGGAAGTGGAGAAGCTTCTTAGAGGAGGCCCCGATGGGGCCTGGTGGATTAGAGGAATACGTAGAATTTCCAAATTTAGCATTCAGGAATCACTTCTTATAAACAAGGGCTGCTTTTGCCGCGAGATGCAACGTAGATAATGCCAAAAAAGTCCCCCTTTGCGACTGAATTCTGTGATTCTGCAGCCAACCTCCAAGTTGACTGTTGGTGCAGATGAAGGGCCGCTTCCTGCCTGTCCCTCTGCATGGGTGGTCGGGCTTAAAATGAAATATCCAGGCTGACAAATGCTTTTACAAAGGCCAGATTATAAACTGTAAACCTACTGTCAGATGGGCAGAAGAGAAATCTAAATGCCTCTCTACCATTTAAAGATTTAGTTTGGCCAAAGAGTAAAGCACTGCTCGGTTGCACAGTGCAGCCATGCGTTTATAAGTTGCTGTCCGAGCTGCAGCCCGGGGAAAGGGGTCTATCAGCTAGGAAACAAACAGGCTTCCTGATATTTCAGGAGATCTGGGTATTGTTATGTGGACTGGGTGCTCCGGTGCAGAGGAGAGCCACACAGAATTTCTAGAGGGGACAGAGTCTAGGATACATCTTTATTTTGGGAGCGTTCAGGTTCCCAGAGAGTTTCAAAGGGTGAATTATTTCAAGGGAAAACTAGGCCAGCCTACAGGCTGAGGAACACATATGTGGGAGTTGTTCCACGAGGGGAAACATTTCTTGCTTCCCTTTCTTCATGTGTTTGTGGGAATCCAAACCCCTGGCTTCCCACTAAAGAGCCAGCCTTCCTTTGGAGACATGTGGAAGGCAGGGGATGGGATGGGCAGCAGAGAGAGTCTGGAAGATTCTGTAATAACATGCCTTCATATCCCAGCTTCCCCACTCAACGCAGAAGGGCAGCGGAGTCCAGGAAGTATGGGTGCCGGGAAAGGCTGGGGAGAGGGGTACGAGAGGTTTCAGCCACCAAAGTGGGGCTCTGCCTCTCCACGCTGAGCCCCTCCCACCTGCCAGCCTACTACAGTCTAGACAGCAGCGAAAGCGCCCCTGTGAGTCACAGAAAGCCAGATGCCTGGGAGTGAGTGGCTTGCTGTTTCAATCCACAGCTTCCCATCTGCTTGGACGTGGGCAAGCCAGCGCATCTAGGTTCCTGGGAGCCAGAAAGAGCCTGGGGAGGCTGGATGGGGGGCCCTGAATGATCAGACTGCTTCTCCACAGGCAGAACCATGGTGGGAGTCATTGTTCAGCTTTTTTATTCCACAAATATTTGCTGGGCACCTACTATGTGCCGAGCACTATTGTAGAGGCTTTGGAAGCATGTAAGTATGAAACAGGCAGAGGTCCTGTTTCCACGGAGCTAGCATTCCAGAGGCAGGTGCAGGGCGGTGAGCAGGAAGTGTACCTAACCAGGAAATTGCACAGGCCGTATGGCTGACGCAAAGGCCCTGGGGCAGGACTGGGCCTGGAGAGGTGCAAAAGCAACGGGGAGGCCTGTGTGGCTGCAGCGGAGAGTGGGGAGGCATCATGTCGGGAGGAGTGGGGGAGGCAGATGGGCTGAGGCTGCAGTTGGGCAGTTCCAGAGCCTCTGGTCTCAAAGGGCTTGTCACATTTTACATTAATGCACATAAAATCAAGCTAAAATTGACTCCTCGGCCACACTAGCTGTGTTTCAAGGGCTCAATAGCCACATGTGTCTGGTGGCTACCGCACTGAATAGCGTACATCCAGAACTTTCCATCACCGCAGAAGGTTCTACTGGGCAGCTCTCCTCTAGGGCCTCAAAAGGCCTTGCAAAAGTCCTTGTAAGAGTGGCCGCTTTTACTCTGACAGACTTGGGAAACTGTTGGAGGGTTTTGATGGGAAGACTCCCCTTTTCAAAAGGTCACTCTGGCTGCTGTGCTGACAAACAGTTCTACAGAGAAAGGGAGAGATTGACCAAGGTGGTCCCGAGAGAGAAAGTGACCTGCTTGGGGTCACTGCACATTGGTAGCTGAGCCAGGCCCAGAGTCAGGTCTCCAGCCTCCCAGTCTGGGCTTCTTCTCATTAGGAAGGGCCTTTCTTGATACATTAAATTATATATGCATATCTATCCATATGTGTATCCATGCATGCATGTGTACATATGTGTATATAGAGACACATGTAACACATGTACAGATTATACACACATGTGTGTGTCTATGTGGAGATGTACATATGTGTGTATATAATATATATCAATACTCACATATGAATGTGTGTATATATGTACATCTAATTTTCCCAGTGACCATGTCCTTTTTAACAGCTTTATTGACGTATAATTCACATACCATAAGATCCATCCAGTTTGAGTATACAATCATTGATCTTTAGTAAACTGGCCACGTTGTGTGACCAGGAATTTGGTTCGGGCTGTGTCCTTTGGAGGAGGGGTCCAGCTAGCATCCTTTGGGTCTGTGCAGAGCTCCCCAGTCTGGCTGAGGTCGATCCCAGCAACCACCGCAGCTGGACACTGTCCCCCCCCCTTGGGCTCATGGAGATGCATGCGGCTTCTCATTGAGAATCACTCAGCATAATGACATGCAAGTCCTGACAGAGCCCTTCTAGAGGAGATGTGCCCCATCCTGCCCTGACACCCCTCTCCTTTCCTCTGGCAGGCAGTTTGTCCCCATCTTTTCTCTGAATCTCTAAGCATCTTGCTTTAGTCTTGGTTTTTCCAGTCTTCTGGCCAAAAGTATACACAGAGAAAGATATACAGTGAGGTTACGCTCCTTTCCCTCCGAGCTAATATTTAGGGGAAAGAAGATTAAACAGTCCAGGGTTGGCCTGTGTTGTCACATTATCTTTAAAAAGTAAAGGGTTTAGTAAAAAAGAAAAAAATCCAACTAAGAGGGAAAATTTCAAAGCTCTTGAAGAGAAGTGATTGTGGCTTATGGTCAAGTCATAGACTAGAGATAACTGAGCACCTACTACGTGCAAACACTGGAATACAGAGATAACCAAGGCCAAGTCCCTGCCTTCTAAGTATTTCTAGTTGACAAGACATTCGTTCATTCATTCATTGAATATTAATGGAAGACCTACTGTGAGCCAGGTCTGCTCTATGGAGATGAGTCAGATTTGGCTCCTGCCTTTACAATGCCCAGAGTCCAGTTGAGGACAGGATATGTTTTGCCTAGAATCTTCCTTACTGTTCCTGAGACTTATGGTCCAGGATGTGACTTAGAGGGCATAGAGGAGTTAGCAGGAGAATGAGAAGAAGCTGGGACTTAGCGAGCCTTCCTACACGTAAGTCTGTGGTTTGAAGCTCTGACATCCCCCTGCTGCATTTTTATGCACTATTATGCTGAACAAACCCTGCAAGCTTAGTGGCATAAAACAATGATTTCCTGGGCTCATTCTTGTGGGGCAGGAATTTGGACAGGGCACAGTGGAGATGGCTTGTTTCTGCTCTCTGACGGCTGGGGCTTCAGCTGGGGTGACTCAGTGGCTGGGGGCTGCGATCATCCAGGGCCTCCTGCCTGGGCTGGGAGGACCTTGAGTCTTAAGTGCTCCCTGGAGCCCCTTCCTGTGGCCTCCTCACAGGGTCTGGGCTTCCTCACAGCATGGTGGCTGCAGAGTGCAGGCATATCCCGCTTTACTGAGATTTGCAGATTTGTATTTTTTTACAAATTGAAGATTTGTGCAACCCTGCATCCAGTGAGCCTATCTGTGCCATTTTTCCAACCGCATTTGCTCACTTTGTGTTTCTGTGTCACATTTTGGTAATTTGACATTTCAAGCTTTTCATTATTACATTTGTTATGATGACCTGTGATCATGATCTTTAATGGTATTATTGTAATGGTTTCAGGGCACCAGAAACTGTGCCCATATAAAACTGTGAACTTATATGTGTGTCAATAAATGCGTGTGTTCTGATGGCTCTACCAACCAGCTGTTCTCTTCCTCTAGTCAGGCCTCCCTATTTATTCCCTCACTCACAACAATACTGAAATGAGGCCAATTAACTACCCTACAGTGGCCTCCAAGTGCTCCAGTGGAAGGGGGAGTCACACATCTCTCATTTTAAATCAAAAGCCAGACATGAGTAAGCACAGTGGGGAAGGCGTGTCCAAACTCAAAGACGGGCTGAGAGCATGGCCTCCTGCACCAAACAGTCAGCCAAGTTGTGAAGCAGAGGGAAAGTTCTTCGAGGAAATTAAAAGTGCTCCTCCAGTAAACACGCGGGTGATAAGAAAGCAAAACAGCCTTTCTACTGATATGGGGAAAGGGTTAGTGGTCCGTATAGAAGGTCAAACCAGCCAGAACATTCCCTTAAGCCAGAGACTAGTCCAGAGCAAGGCCCTGACTTCTTTCAGTTCTCCGGAGGCTGAGAGAGGGGAGGAGGCTGCAGAAGGAGAGTGTGAAGCTGGCAGAGGTTGGTTCATGAGGTTTAAGGAAAGATGCGTCTCCACAACATAAAAGTGCAGGTGAAGCAGCGGGTGCTGATGGAGAAGCGGCAGGTCACCCAGGAGGTGCAGCTCAGGTGACTAACGAAGGTGCTGCACTCAACCACAGATTGTCAGCGCAGGCGAACCAGCCTTACGTTAGAAGCAGATGCCGTCTAGGACTCTCATAGCTGGAGAGGAGAAGTCACTGCTGGCTTCAAAGCTGCAAAGGACAGGCTGACTCTCTTGTCAGGGGCTGATGCAGCTGGAGACCTTAAGGTGAAGCCAGTGCCCATTTACCAACCTGAAAATCCTAAGGCCCTCAAGAATGATGCTGAATCTACCCTGCCTGTGCTCTAGAAATGGAACAACAAGCCTGGGTGACAGCACATCTGTTTGTGACATGGTTTACTGAATATTTTAAGCCAGCTGTTAAGGCCCACTGCTCAGAAAAAAAGATTCCTTTCAAAACGTGACCGCTCACGGGCAGTGCGCCCGGCCACCCACGAGCTCTGATGGAGACAGACCACGAGCCTGATGCTGTCGACATGCTGCTGACTCAACACCCACTCTGCGGCCCGTGGACCGAGGAGTGAATTAGACTTCCAAGTCTCATTATTTAAGAAATAAAATTTCTAGGGCCATAGCTGCATAGACAGTGATTCCTCCGATGGGTCTGGGCAGAGTAACGGAAAGCCTTCCAGAAAGGACTCGCCATTCAAGATGCCATGAAGAACATGCATGATTCCTGGGAAGAGTCACAACATCAGCGTTAACAGGCGTTTGGAAGAAGCTGGTTCCAGCCCTCGTGGGTGACTGTGGGGGTCCCAGACTTCAGGGGAGGAAGTCGCTGCAGGTGTGGTGGGAACAGCAAGGGAACCCGAGTGGGGAGGTTGAGGGTGGGCTGAACCGCTGCACCCCAGGATCAGACTCCCTGGAGCAGGAGCTGCTGCTTGTGGACGAGCAGAGAGAGTGGGTTCCTGAGATGGAGTCTATCCGGGGGTGCTGTGGAGGATGCTGGAACAACAGCAAAGGATGTAGAATCTGACATCAACTCGGCTGATAAAGCGGCGGCAGGTTTGACAGGACTGACTTCAGTTTTGAAAGAAGTCCTACTGTGGGTGCAATGCTACCAAAACAGCATCGCAGGCTAAGAAATCATCGTGACAGGAGGAGTCAATCAACACAGCAAACGTCACTGTTGTCTGACTTTAGGGAACTGCCGCGGCCACCCGCGCCCTGAGCCCCACCCTGAGCAGTCTGCAGCTACCAGCCCGGAGGCAGGACCTCCCCCAGAAAATGCTGCGTCTCGCTGGAAGCTCAGGTGATGGTCAGCATTTCTTAGCAACAAAGCATTCTTAAATTAAGGTATGCTCATTGTATTTTAGACATAATGCCACTACACACTTAACAGATTTTTTTACATGCACTGGAAAACCAAGAAATTCATTTCACTCACTTGATTGTGATACTAGCTTTAATGCTAGAACTGAACCTGCGGCATCTCTGAGGAGCATCTGTGGTGCCGCATCCACACGGCGCCTAGACCCCAACCACGAGCATTCCAGAGAGCAGGGTGGAGGCAGCCTTGACGTTCTGACCGGCCTCGGGAGTCACGCATCACGTCTGCTGCGTCCTAGTGATGATTCGTGAGTCATCACCCTGCCCAGAGTCAGAGGGCGGGGACATGGACCCCACATCCTTCTGGGAGGAGGGTCTCACTGCAGACATGCCCGAGGGATGGAAGATATCATGGTCACCTGTGGAAAATGTAAGCGGCATCACAAATGAGGAAACTGGGCACAGAGAAGTGAAGTGAATTTCTGAAGGCCACAGAGCCACAGATGCCTCAGCCAGTATCTGAGCCTCTGCTAGTGTCCAGGCTCCCCTCTCTGCCTTCCCAGACCATGGTGGGTGAGGACCGTCAGGGAAGGTTTCTCAGGCAGGTAGCACTCCTCTCCCCATGTCTTGCTCTTGCCTGACAGCCCTGACTTCTCTTGGCTTCTGTGGTTTCTGTGTCCCCCACATCCTGGGTTTCTCATCCTTCTCCCTCCCACCCTCAGCTGAGAGCTGCTGCAGAGGGCGGGCAGGGCGGGTGGGCCACAAGCCCCCAGGGGTCCCATTACTGTTCATGATATTGTGCCTCCAAGCTGAATTCCTTCCCCATCCAGGCCCTTGACTTACCTGAACTGGAAACCACAGCCAAAGGTGGAAGGTGAGCTGCCATGCCCTGAAACCTCGGGAGGGGAGAGCCGGGCTGTGACCCCCATAAGCACAGTGAAAACCAGGCAAACCATTGTGCGATCTTTGTGGAAGCTGAGAGGGGTGGCCAGGTGCATTATGGTGAACTGCTGTCTCCACAGTCACTGTTAAAATTTTGAGATTAAAAGAAAATTCATGGAACAGCTAATGTAGTGGAATATTATATGGCCATGAAAAGGAATGAGGCGCTAACACAGGCCCCAGCATGGACACACCTTGAAACCATTTTGCTTAATAGAAGAAGCTGGATGCAGAAGGCTGCCCAGTGTGTGATCCCACTGATAGGAAATGTTCAGAAGAGCAAATACCCAGGCACAGAAAGTAGCTGAGCGGTTGCCTAGGGTTATGGGGAACGTGCTAGTGACTGCTAAGTGTTGGGGTTTCCTTTTGAGGTGATGGAAATGTTTTCAGTTCAGTGTGGTGATGGCCACATGTGTCACTGAAGATGTTAGAGCCACGGAACCAGACAGTCTCATGGGCAAACTGCGTGGTGTATGAGTTACAGCTCAGTAAAACTGTTCAAAAGTAAATTTCCTTGTTTCTCTTACTACTTTTTCTTGCTACCTGTTCACTTTGGAAAAATGGAAAACTATGGATCATTGAAAAGAAGAAACTAGAAAACACCATTCATCGCTTAAAAAAACATCAGCCACACAGACACTTTGGCCCCTATGCCTCCAAACACACCAGTTTTAGTGTTTTATTTCATTCTTTTATGTTTTTGGTTTGTTTTTGTTGTCCATGTTGCTTTTGAATGTGTGGCATCACAGTATAGACAGTGTTTTGTGTTTGGACAAGTCTTTGAAATCTCTGTTTTCTGGGCAGAACTGATCTAATTAGACGGTGAAGACGCAGTAACATCGCTTCTGGGAAAGAAGCTTGCCCAGGGCTCTGGGAAGTTTCCACTGGGCAGCTGCTGAACACAGCTTCGGTAAACAGGGGAGTCACACGACGGTTTCCAGAGCCGAGCATACATCCTGGCGGGGGCCCCTGGCTGGGCTGTGGACCTGCTCTGGTGCAAGACCAGTGGGGGATGGCTCACCCCCAGCAAGGAGGGGAGCTGTTGATACATGAGACTTCACCCCATAAATCTTTATACCCCACTCACCTACTTAGTCATTTCTTTGTCTGGCATTTTAAGATAAAAGAATTGTTGCAGAAGGCTACAAAAATTACCATGCAGAAAGAGAAGCAGATAGTAGAAGAAATTTTCCTCTTTCCCCAGACTCTGTATCCTCCCTGGAACCCACCAGCATTGCCAACTCCTTGCAATGTTACCATAGGCCATGCACATGTGAGCATGCATCCTACATGCTTCTCCCCCATGTCCAACCACACATATGGAAATATACTCTTTGCTCTCTTCTCTATCTGGCTCTTAATTTATAGATAGATATAACTATATATATACATATATGTATATATGTATATCCTGAAGATTGTTCTCTCTCAGTAGGCACAGATAGGGCTTATTCTTTTTGATGGCTGTGTAACATTCCACTTTATGGACATATCATCCTTTATTAAACCAGTCTGCTATTGATGGACACAGACTATTTTTTAGTTTTGCTGTATTTCGGATCATGCTGCAGTGAGCATATTTTAAACATATATCTTTGCTTCTTCTGTGAACATAGCGGTGGAATAAATTCTTAGAAATTTAATTGCTAGATCAAATAAGGTGTACATTTAAAATTCTGATAGCTCTTTCCAAGTTGTATAGTTTGTTACAAACTATAGCCCTACAATAGCACACAAGGTTACCTGTCCCACACTATTCCCAGGCATTTCCCTGGTGACCCCTAAAAAGGAATACGACACAGGTGCCCTCCTCCCCTTCCCAGAGCCAGAGGGAAGCAAGCGCAAGGTAGCGCTCCGCAGCCGCCCTGTGTTCAGTCTTCACAACGCCTGCTTCTGTGGAGGTAGGTCTGCTGTGGATGGTGCTAACTGCCCCTCAGAATACTACCTCTCCTCTTTTTTTGTTAATAAAGTCCCTGCCTCAAATTTTAATCAGACCACCCATCTACAACCTCCCTTGACGCCATGTGACCAAGTTTGCACCTTCAGGACCTGAGTGGAAGTAACTGCAGCTTCTGAGGAAATTGCCTTCCTGGACGTCCTGTCTTTCCCCAGCAACTAGGAGACAGGGACAGTATGCAGGTGGCCCAACTAGATGGACTGAATCTGGTCTCTGGAGGACACAGGAGGCTAGAGGGAGAAACCTCTTCCTGTTTTTTTTCTGCATGGAAGATGGTACAGTGAAAACTGGCCACCGCTCAGGAGTTGCTCCACTTCAGGGGTGTCAGGAGATAGGCCTTGGGCAGGAAATTGTGTCAGTGAGGGAACCAGAATAGAGAAACGGAGAGGCCTGCTTGGCGACCCCCTATTCGGCACCCCTGCAGACTCCCAGAAAGAACTTGCAGGCCCTGGGATGTGGTCAAGCGGAGGTCCTCAGGACTGCAGGCGGCTCTGCGGACTTGTGAGGGTAGGCGTTGGCCCTGGTGGGATTCCATTGCTCCTGGGGACATTTGTATTTACAGGGATTACCCAATTTGTCGGCCACGTAATTTCCTGGTAATTGCAAAGCAGGTTGCAAAGGAGGAATTCTGAGGCCTCGCTGTCTGGTTCCAGCTGCTTCAGGACCAAATCGCTAACCAACAGCTGGAACAAACACTCATAAAAAGGCCCCCAGCTTCTGCCCTCCAGCTGCTTCCTGGAAAACGTTCACAGCAGGCCCTTCCCACCCACACAGCAAGGCACGGATCCGATCTTTCCCATCAAGCTCCTCGGTGGCAGAGCCTTGGAGTTCCCGAGGTTTGCTAAACGGTCCTGACTGTCGGCTTTGAGACTTTCTGGAATCCAACTCAAGCAAAGGCGGCTGAATGGCCATCGGAGCGACACCGTCTCCTCGCACACCTCCCTTGCAGCTCTGTCAGATGGCTCGTCAAAGTGTTCAAGCGCATGGACAGGCCTTCAAGTCAGAAGAAGGCACAATTAGAAGAGCTTAACGGCCAGCACATGCAGGGGAGTGGGCTCTGAGCACCCCTCCGTCCCGTGCCTGATAGACGTTTGCTTGGAGCTAGGACACCGGCTGTAGAGCGCCATGCCAGCAGCTGAGGACACAGAACGAGCATGGTGCTGCCTCCCTCTCTGCGAGGTGACAGTCACCTGAAACACACGTGCAGTGACCCCACATGGGGACTGCAATGAAACGGGGGTGTGGTGGGCTGACGAATGTCCCCCCAGATTCATGTCCACCCACAACCTCAAAATGTGACTTATTCGAAAATAAGGTCCTTGCATATAGATTTAAGGTAAGGGTTGAGATGAGATCTTCCTAGATTAGATTCAGCCTTAAATTCCATGAGAGCAACTTTATAAGAGACAGAAAAGGACACCCCAAGACGCAGGCCACGAATATGGCCGTGGACAGTGGATGGCACGCCTCGCAGCTGAAGAACTCCACGGATGCCAGTTCTGCGGGAAGCTAGGCAGGAGTCATGGGGCGGATGGCCCCCTTGGGCCTCCAGGGAGAGCACAGCCCTGCTGGGCCCTTGATTCCAGACTTCTGGCCTCTGGAACCACGAGAGAATACATGTGTCTTGTTTAAGCCACCAGGTGTGGTCATTTGTGCAGGCGGCCACAGGAACTGGACACAGGTGCATGAGGGCCATGGGCACGTGGGGCGGGGCAGCTTCTCTTCTCCGGGAGGATGAGGGAGGGCTTCAGGGAGGAGGTGGCAGTCCCACTGAGCCCCGAGATGGTGGAGAATCTGCTGGGCGGATGGGGGCAGAGACTGATTCCTGCAGAAGCAGCTGCCCAGGCAGCCAGACGGCGCTGAGCACAGTGCCTCTGGAACACACAAGCTCTGTGCTGACGGGACGTGGGTGATGAGGGTGGCCGCAGGAGGGGTGACCGTGAGGAGCCTTTCGGTGTGCCTCGCTGAAGAAAGTGGCCCTTCTCCTGGGAGCCACTGAAGCTGGTGGAACAGGGAAGGCGCGTCATTTATTGTTTTTAATTGGAGGGTTACATCCATATAATAAAGTGACCAGTTCTTGGAATATGCACACTCCCAGGTCATGCTACAGAACCTTCTTAGCGCCCTGGAGAGGCTCCCCGGGGCCCCTCTTCTGTGATGCTCAACTTCCCAGAGGTAGCCACTCCTCTGACTTTAGCCCAAATCATACTTGTACCTGTTCTGGGGCTTCATATGCCTGATCAGCGCCCTGATTCAGTACAGTGCACCGTCTCGTGTTCCTGGCTTCTTTCCCCCAACACTGAGCCACAGTATTGTGAGCAGTAGCGATTTATTCGGTTGCACGGCACACCACTGCTGGCTTATCCACTCGCCGGTGGGTGGAGGCTTCCAGCTGGGCCTGTGAACAGAGGCGCTGGACACATTCTTGCATGTCTTTTGGTGAACAGAGGCCTTCGTTTCTCTGGGTGTTCCCTGGGAGAGGAACGTCCAGCCCTGGATATCTGTACACTCGGCTCTAGTGGGCGTGCTGGAGGCATTTTTAAGTAGCGTAATCAGGTGGGGAATCACCTATGTGCCCATACTGTGGCGTACGGCTGGCGCTGTTCTGAGGGGGTCCTTGCCCTGTCCTGGTGTACCCAGCTCGAGCCATCCTGGGGGTCACACATTTTCCTCCTCTGCTCCTGGACTTGACCATGGGGAGCATGGGTTCACGGAGACGTCAGAGCCAGGGGGCCAGTGAGCCGGGAGACTGCTGCTGAGTGGCGGGGACTTTGACGAGGCAGGAATCGGGCAGGTCTTCTGGTGACCAGGCGGCCCCGGGGACCGAGCTGAAGTCTGTTCCAGGCTTTCTGTCCTGTTGTGACTTTAGGTGGTGAGGAAATCAGGAGGCAGAGAGGTACAGAAGGAAGAACGGATTTGGGGAAAGACAAGGATTCAGTCGAACCCCGTGGCAATCCCCAGGGAAGCTGTGGGAGGCAGGCCCCTCTTAGCCGGCTGATGACTCACAATCCCGCTTCCCTAGGAAAAGCCCTCGGTACCCAGCGCTGGACCCCAGCAGCCCCGTTAGACTCGCAAGACCGTGCCTCCCTCTTCCCACAATTGATTGTTCAGAGGCGATCACAGACCCAGGCTGAGCCAATTCGAATCTCTTTCCTGGGAATTTGAAAGTTTGAACTGAGAGAAGCAGCATCTGGGAGTTGGGCAAAGCCACGTGGATGGAATATTCCGGAGAGGGACCCCACGCAGTACTGAGCTCGGGTCCTCTGGCGCCCTCATGCCTGCCTCCCCTGGTGCTTGGTTCTTCCCACAGCGGGGTTCTTTCAAATCAATGCCCCCTGCTGCCTGTACCAGTCAGAGCTACTGACTGCTCTAACCCGCGACTGATGTCTCAGGGCCTAAACCTGACCATGGTATCCTTCCTCTCTCCCGCCGGCAAGGTGCTCTGCTCTGGGCCGTGTTCAGAAACCAGGCTGAATGCACCATGTGGCTCTGGCCTCTCTGGAAACTGAAGGGAAGGGTAGCACATGGGGGTGTGGATGAGACAGGCGTGCAGGACAGTTTGTCACTTCTGCTCCTATGCCACGGACTGTGTCTAACTGCAAGGGGGCCAGCCTGTGTCTGGGAGGAAGGGGAGAAGGCCGCCACTGGGACGAGTGGTCGCCATCATCCATGCTGCCCCTTACCCCCCTCTAAGCTGTCCAGCTCCTGTCTGATACGTGCAACAGAAACATTCTCAGTAACCACAAAACTCAGCTACCTGAGGCTTAGGCTCTGAGCTAAGCAGCATTCACTATTTCCGTTCATTTCAAGACCATTTGCTTTTGTATATTTCTAAGCCCTAGGCGTCAGGCCTGTTAACCAGATTCCTGGAAATTCCTCAAACAATTAAATAAAGTGGGTTTGGGTAGGACCCGAGGGAGGAGAGACTGCTCTCCCCAAGTTTTTGTCCCCTTCTCTTCTTGACGATGAGGGACCCCGGGCTGAGCACAGCCTCTCTTCATCTCTTCATCCCTCTGCCATTCCGGCACTTTCAGTGTCACCTGGTCTGCACTGGAGGGAAGAACAGAGGGGAAGGTGGCAGGGCGTCACTTTGCAGCTGTGCTCAAAACCAATGTCCCCTGCAGGAGCTGGAGTCAGAAATGTCCTCCCACATCAGCGTTCAGCAAGGGGCCGCCTGCACGATACGCCCACCAGGATGCAGGCTGGCCAAGGCAGGGAGGGCAGCGCTCCCACAACGCTCTGGAAACATTGCCTAACAAGTTACGAAAGATCAAGGGTGAAACAGAGGGGCTTTCCTCCTCGGCCTTGGGGCAATTATTTCACCAGGAGTGGACCAGGTGATAGCCAGCTGCCACCACAAAGGGAGTGGGCTTGTCCAACCGACACGGAGGTGGGCGGCTGGGGACCCTTCTCTTTAACATCCTAAGATGCTTGGAGATCAGTCGGGCCCTCCTCCCGGGCAGACAGCCATGCAGACTGACTGGCAGAGCCACATCGATTTGCCCATGTGCAGAATCAAGTGTAGACGCTGTGTCCTATTGACTGTAAAGTATAATCGTGATGAAAAGTGACCACTTTCAATGCCACCTAGTGGGTCCAGTTACTCCTGCTTGAAAAACCGGGGAAAACCTTGGCCCGGATGACGCTGCTCTTGTCTGGCCTGGAAGCCGTCTCCTTGTGCAGATGGCTTTCTGGGGCCACGTTTCCTTCTCTCACACTTGGGTAAATTACTGTCCTCTGCGGCCTCAGCTTCTTCATTGGTAAAAGAGTCATCAGTTCTTCCTTTTAGGATGGTTGTGGAAACTGAGTGCAGAGAGTCCTGGAGAGCGTCTAGATGGCGGCAAGTCCTCAGTCCTGAGAGCTGCTGGATGACAATGCTGGTGGTGCTGGCGATGTGAGGACATGGTGACATCATCTGGTTTACGTTCAGTGGAATCATTGTTGGAATGAGGCTTTTTTGCTTCCCTCCCAAGGGCTCTGCCAGTACCACGCTGAGCCACGTTGCAGCCTAGGGCAATAGAGAAAATTAGAAATTTTGACCTTTCGATGAAAATGTTTGTATTTTGTTTATCATGGAGAGATATTTCGCATTAATTTTAACTTTTTGAAATATGGCATGAAAATATTCCATTATCTTGATTACTGAGTTTTGGTAAATGGTACAGGCAGGGTCAGTGCCCCTATGGCTTCCGGTGGTCTGGGCCCTGGACTCTGACGGCTGATTTCCTTGGCATCTGATGGCCGCACGCTGTCTTCCTCCACAGGCACTTGGGCCTCATTCATGGGCTCGGCCCTGTTCCCTCAGGGCTGCTGGGCACCTTTGTGTTTTCTGACCTCATGCAGAATGGGGAAGTTTGGCTTAAATGCTTCAGGGCTAGAACTGGGACTTCGGTTTGAGGTCTGATTTTGGACAAAAATGCTCCCCATTTGGTCTGAAAATGTATTCACTGTGGAACACCAACACCCTTCTCTCCGTGGCACCAGCTCCGTGGTTTCCGGGGGCATTTCTGGTGAGACTCTCCCTTGCCTCTGCCACGCAGACCGTAGCACTGGGACCCTGGGACCCTGGGCCCTGGTTGGTGCGAGCACTGGGGAAGTCAGCAGCTGCCTGCATTTCCCTACTGCAGTCGAGTTTGGCCCGTGGTCCCACCACCAGACATGACATTGGGCGGAAACGAGATTTCATCGAGCAGATAGATTTGCGAGGATATTTATGATCCAGATAGGGCTCCAGATGTCGGCTGTTCTCATGTGACTTCAGAAGGTTAGTTCTTTAAACAGTCTTGGACATTGTCTAGTCGCCAGCAGTTTTTAAGCTGCCCAGCAGAACACTTGTGTTCCAGGGCCTGGAAGGGCTTCCAGGGGCTGAACGGGGTCCTGGGGCTGGTTCCAGGGCTGGCAGGCAAAGGCAGGAGAGGCTGTGCAGGCAGGGCTTTGGGCTCCTCTCCTGCTTCAAACGTATTTGCTCCTTGCACAGGGCTCTTGTGTGAGGTTTGTTTTAAGAGATGAATCTCTGATTAAAATAGTTGTAAAACCGGGAACCCAGTTCAGAGGATCTCAACCCAATCCTGGCTGCACACTGTGAGTCACTTAAGGAACTAAAAAATATTCCAAGGCATTCTACACCCAGAAATCCGGATTTAATGGGTCCGTGGTGGGTTGTGCACATAGAGTGTTTAAAAATCTCCCCAGCGGATTCTAATGTGCCCCTAAGGTTGAGAAGCATTAACCTGGGCCAGCATTTTCCTTCTGCGAATGGAAAATTGGGGCCCAGGGAGGCCAAGTGACTTTGTAAAGCCGTGTAGTTCATCTCCAGGACGGATCAGAACCCTGATTTTCCAGGTATTGATCACTGCTTCTTGGGCTTCATAGGAGCCGCACAGGAAGAGATACTCCAGAGAGCCTGTAAGTAGCTGGCTTTCCTATGGTTTCATTTTCACATTTAAACAGACATTTTTAGTCCCACATTTGAGTTTCCGGGGGACAGAAGCCTCGAGCAGGAAAGAACATTGGTATTTATACTTCTGCTGGGAAACAGAGGCATTGAGGTCACAGAGGAGTGGCCCTCAAGACCACACAGACCCACGAAGAGGCGAAGAGGCCCCAGAATGCAGGCTGACCACTCCAACGGCTCCACATCACATTCCCTTGGGAGCGCCATTCCAGAGCTCACTGGTTGATGGAGACAAATTATCAATACTGGTGAAGGGTTTTGTGTTTTCAAGTTCACATTCAGTTTTTTTTTTCCCAAGAATTAAAGAGAGAAAAAGGAGAAATAAGCACATGGGCTTTGTGGCCAAGATGGCCTATCAAAGTCTACACCATCCCATTGCTGGAGGGCCTGCCAGTAGGGCTGGGGGAGGGGGAAGAGCCCAGCTGAAGGCAAAGCAAAGGATCCTGGGACAGGGATGTCCCTCCTCCCCATGGGAAGCGACCACTTCCACTCCAGGTGACGCTGACTGAAACCTCACGGCCAAAGCGAGGGAGTCTGCCGAATGAGAGCAGGGGCAGCGGGACACAGGAGGCAAAGACCGTGCACACACTTCTAGCATCAAAGTCAGATGGGCACCGGTGGCTCTGTGACTTCCTCTGACCCACAGGGTGCGGCACAAGAGCTGCGGTGCAATTTCTGAGGCTGGGTCTAAAAAAGCCTGGAGCTTCTGCTTTCCCATTTGGAATGCCCCTGCTTGCAAGCCTGCTGCCTTGTGGTGAGACATCCAGGCCACTTTCCGGGAGGGAACCAATCCACCTTCTGCACAGCCCACCACCTTTGTTCTTTCCACCCTGCCAGCCCACCACACAGCACCTGCAGAGGGCATACTGCATCCCCTGGACTGCTCCATGGAGGACCCCAGTTCCTGCCCCATCACCCTCTCTCTGTTCCAGCCCCATATTCACTGGAAAATTCCTTCCACGTTCAAATTCTCTGGACCCTGAGTCAATCAAATAGTCTTTTGGAGTATTTTTGACGTTAGAGATTGCCGGCCACCTGGTGCATTATTTTTCCTATGGGTGAAGTACTAAGCCCTGATACAGGTAGATGTGACCAGGGTAAGGAAGTGGATGTGTGTTGGATGTGTCCTTCTAGGGCATGCTTGAGTGTGTATACATAGATACATATATACATCTCTATCTCTGTGTCTATGTCTATCTATATCCATATAGACATCTGTGTACATCTTCCTTCTTTCCTCCCTTCCTTGGACCTCCTGTGGATTACCTACTGTGCAAGACCCTCTCTGGTTGGTTGGTTGGTTTATTCCCTTTGTCCCCTATCCCCTCCATTCTCCTCTGACAATCATTCTAATACGTTCAATGTAAACATTTTTCTTGTCACATAGAGATGATAAGCTGGTTTCGAATCCCAGGTCTGATGTTGATTAGCTGTGTGACTTGGAGCCTCAGGGTTTAATAATGATCCCTACATCAGAGTGTGGCTGTGATAATTGAATGAATGGATGAGTGTGCTCAGAATTACGTATATTAGGGTTCTTATGACAGTACCCAGTAAGCACTAGAGAAGGTTAGTTACCCAGTGCATTCTTACGGAAGGGACATCTTGTTCTTAGATGATCTAAGGGGCATCCATTTATGAAGGTCATTCTAGTGCTTCTTTCACTTAGCGTGCTTCATTCCTGTGTGAATTATTATGAATTGCTCTTGGCATTAATGATTTTTCACAAGGATGTTTCTTAATGGCTGTGTACTCTTTCTTTTCACCAGTTTATCATTTATCAATTTAACAATGTTGTATTGAACATCCAGGTTGCTCTAAGTGCTTTGCTATAAAAATAATGCTTCATTTTGCATTAATGTACATAGAAGTTTGTGCATAATGCCCAGTTTTTCCTTAGATGACATCATTGGAAGTAGACTTGCTGGGCCAATGGGTGCACATGGTTGCACTAATTTACACTCCTTGAAGCCAAATAAAACCTTCATGTTTTCTCTTTCCCCTGCACCATGCCCAGCAATGTGCATTTCTGTTGTAAAATGCAAAATCTTTGGCTCTGAGTTCTTGTCTGGCAGTCCCAGTGAAAGCAGAGTGAATCTTACCCAGAAAGGCAGCATAGCAACAGATAAAAGCAAAATGCTTGGAGAAAGTCACTGCTTTTATGGCAGGAGGCAGGAGAACAGCACGGAGGGAGCAAGAGAGATGCTACGTCTCTGCCGTCAGAGGGATCTCAGCTGAGCATGGAACCAAGAGCTGGAGATGAAGCGGCTGGAGAGGCAGGTTTGGGGGTGGGGCGGGCGCTGGGTCTTCCTGGAAGTGAGCTGCCTCCTGTTTACATTTACCTTCATTCTGATTGTAAGTATGGGTTTGCCTTCCCTAATGGCAGGGTTGGGTAATAATGTGGTGATGGGAGGCATGCTTTGCCCAGGAGAATCTGGGCTGCAGATTCCTGATTAGGATGGAAGGCTTGGCTGTTTGATTTCCATCTCCCATCATTTGATTGTATTTATTGAGCTGGGAATGTGAGGAGGCTAACTCTCTCTGAGTTTCGTTTTGTTTTTAATTAGGGAATACAGCTAGAGAACAGACAGTGGCTGCTACTCCCACTGGATAAGGGTCCCTTGCCAATGCATGAGCCGGAATTTGCTGTGGAGTTTTGTAGGGGAGAGGAAAGGTATGCTGTGTGGCTTGCTTGAGATATCTGGGGGAAAGTTCAGAAGTTTGGTTGATAGGGGCTCTGAAAGCAAGCTAAGGAGTCAGAACCGCTGACCCAAGCTACTGAAGGGATCGGATGTGTTAAAGGTGGTGTGTGGTTTAAATTATATGTCAGTTAGGAATGCTGTCAGCTGCAAGTAACTTACTCAAGATGAATAGACGGTGAACACAGAGGTTATTTTTCTTGCGGGTCAAGGAGGCCCAAGGCAGCAGTTAGCTTAGCAATGTCAGTGCTCTGAGGTGGCATCTTGGAGATTTTCTTAGTTTCCAACCCCAAATGTTGCACCAGCTCTGAGCATCCCATTTTCACATTCCCTGCCCACCCCAATTTCCTTCTACTAAGCATCTGCTTTTCATTTATTAAAAGAGATTCCCTCATCTCTGTTTCAGAGAGATCTATGACAGTCTCAGGACGGACAACTGGCTTCAGCTGAAGGTTCCTGGGGTGGTGGCCAGGAGCCCAGAGGTCCCCACTGTGTGTCTCGGAGCTTGTCCCTGCCTCACCCACAGGCAAGGGACACCAGGGGCTTGCTCGGTTCTGCTTCCATGTCTGAGTCCTTATCTAGCCCCTGCCAAAGATTACTATGGGATAGGAAGCCAGGAGTAGTACATGTGCTCAGCCTTGGAGACTCAGATCTGGGTTCAAATCTCAGACTCACCCCATCAACTTCTGTGACTTTAAGCAAGTCTGAGCATGTCTCTGAGCCTCAGTTTCCTCACATATCCAGTGGGGATGAGAAGATACAACCAGAAATGTGGGACTTAGAAAGTCGGAAATGTCTCCAGCACCGTTCCTGGCCCAGAAGGGTGTGACAAATATCCCTTCTTGGATGATTTTTGCCAGAGGAGGGGAAAAGGTGGAGGAGGCGCTGACTCTCCCCCAAGGGAACGGACAAGAAAGAACCAAGAAACGTGGTGGGCCTTGTTTTATGTTTTAGCCTTTGCTTCCTCTGTGGGTTGTGGTGAGGGGCTGGGTCCACAAGTGTGTGTGTTGTGGACTTCTGGGGCAGCTTTCCACACGCCGTCACATGCTCAGGGTTAAGCCCCTGGAGGCCCCACTAGGCAGAGGTAAAAGCCCATTGTGGGCATTGCAGGAAAGTGCACTGGTTGACTGTCAATCTGACACTTACTGCCAACCCACCCAAAATCCTGCCTTCCCATCACAGGGCAAGGGGCCCAGGAAGCAGGCCTTGTGGAGAATCCACCAGACGCTGCAGCCTTCCATGTATGGAAACAACTGCACCAGGCATGTTGGGGTAGTCAAGGCAACCCGCTCCAGCTTTCCTGCATGACATGCTTATAGCAATGAGCTCCTGGGACAATTGCAGGGTCACCAGCAGTGGTGGAAAGTAAATGGATAGACGGTGGAGGGCCAGTTAAAAAAACAAAGCCACATCCGAGCATCTGGATTTAATTTGACAAAGAGTTGGCAGTGGAAGGACTCTTAGAATCCACCTAGTTCCAACTCCTTATATGACAGAGGAGAAAGCTACCACCTAGTAGGAAGAAGTGACTTGACTAAGGTCATGCAGCGAGTTGGGGGTAGTGCCATTTGATCCATCCATCCCTCCATCCATCTACCATCTGCCAGTCATTCAGTCAATCAAAGATGTGTGCTGAGCATTTCTGATGCACTGGACACCCAGCAGGAAGAGCAGGTTCCCATCCTCAGGGGGCCTTCAGTGGGGGTGAAGGGAGAGAGGATTATAACAAATCATTTACCTAATTTTAGGTGGGACCATTGCTATGAGGAAAATTCAGGGTGCTAAGAGGTAGTCTGGGAGACCTGGAAAGACCCTCTAAGGAAGTAATTTTTAAGCTGAGACCTGAAGGGTGAGGAGGACCACCAGGCCAGCCGAAGGACAGGGTGGAGGCAGAGGGGAGGATCCAGGCAGAGGGGAATCTCTAACAAGGGGAGGAACCTGGAGCATCGAGCAAATGCAGGAAGCCACATAACGGGGGGAGGCTGGCAGTGTGAGAACCCAGACACACAGCCTCTAGGGTGAACAGCCTTCCCACTCCGCCCCAGAGGGCTATGGCCCATTGGCCCAAACTGGGCCATGTGTGTACCGTTTGCCATAAATAAGACTGGAAAACGATTATCTGGGGATGTGATGAAGAGGGATTTGTAAGTGGCTGCTGGGTCACCGGCAGGCACGGTCTGTCACATACCTCTAGCTGTTAGGGCAATCAACTCATCACAAGGAATGAGTCCTCTTCCCATTTCTGATTACATAGTCCTGGCGATGATTACCACTCTGTTTCCGCAGTTCATGTCTGTTAGTGTATCTGTGTGTGAGGTGGTACAGAAAAAGCATTTGCCGGAATTCAACACTCAGCCAATAAGAACCAGGAGGAACTTCCCCAACCTGGTAAAGAGCAACTAGAGGGTCAAACGGGAAAAAATGAACACTGACCCCCTACCTCACGCCAAACACAAACATCAACTTAAAGGTATCAAAGATCTAAATTCAAGAGCTGAAACTATGAAGCTTCTAGAAGAAAGCATAAGAACTATATCTTTGGAAACTTGGAGCAGGCAAAGATTTCCTAGATGTGCTAGAAAATGTACTAATTAAAATATTGATAAATTGTGACTCAAAATTAAGAACCTTTGCTCTTTAAAAAACAGTATTAAAAATGAATAAGCAAACCTCAGACTGCAAGCAATAGTTACAATACATATACCTAGAAAATGATTTGTATCCAGTACATATAACTGACAATCCAGTATTAAAAAGACAATCAAACCAGTTTTACAAATGGTCAAGCACTTTCTCAAAGAAGATATGAAATTCATAGGGGCACCTGAGATGACCAACATCATTAGTCATCTGAAAATGCAAATTAGAACTAAAGTATGGTAACACTACACACCCACCAGAAGGGCTAAATTTTAAAGGCAGAAACTACCAAGTGTTGTCGAGGATAAGGAACAACCAGAACTCTCAGGTGTGCTTTCTTGGTGGAAGTGTAAAACGGACAACCACTTTGAAAAGCAGTTTGGCAACTTCATATAAAGTTAAACATACACTTCCTGCATGTCATTGCAATTCTGCTCCTAGGTGTCTGTCCCAGAGAAATTAAGACACATGTTCACAAAAAGACTAGCATGCCAATGATCTGAGCAGCATTAGTTATAGTAGTCAAAAGCTGCACACAACTGAAATGTCTATCAGCAGGTTAATGGACAGATTGTGATGAATCTAGATGATGGAGCATGGCTCAGCAATACAAAAGAACAAATTTTTGATTATGCAAAAATGTTGATGAAGCTTAAAACAGTATTCTGTGTGGAAGAAGCGAGACAATAGTGTACTTACAGTGTGATTTCATTTAAACAAAGTTCTAGAACCGCGTGCACTGATCCACAGCTGTAGATGTCAGATCAGTGGGTGCCTGGAGCAGAAGGAGAGATTGGGAGGGGCCCTGGGAATTCCTGTGGCAGCGTAAATGGACTAATAGACTTAATAAACTGCATCTTCATTGGGATTATGGTTCATCCATCATACATCTGTCAGCATTTGAAATGGATGCATTTTACTGTAAACACATTTTACCTCAGTAAGATTGATTTTTAAAAATCTGGCCAAAAGTAGAAAAATGTCTATATATGTTACCCCCAGGAAAATGGAAATGTCTAGCTCTACTGGGCTCTAGAGTAACCATTATTTCGATCTTTGTGGGAGGGGTACTGAGAGTCGAAGTCTTCCCAGGGGACAACTTCAGGGTCATAGCTGTATGATAGGCAAGAGCTTCCAATGTGGTTATTTCGGGGAAAATGTGTCTGCCTCATGCAGTCAGGGCTTGCTCGAGCTTCCAAGTCACTAGGGGCTTCTCTGAAGCAAGACTTGGGAAACCTGGCTACACACACACTCACGCATACACACACCCTCCACCACAGCCCCCAAATACAGAACACGGAGAGCCATCTGTTCTCTGTAGTGATGAGGAATATGAGAGTTGGGCCCTTGAGCATGGAATGAATGACCTGTCACTGTCACCAGTCATTGTCTCATAAGTGAGGGCTTCCCCTCATCGAGAGTCTCCCCCGTGGCAGGGACTACACTCTCTGTCCACTCCAAGCTTCACACCAGTGCTCCGAGAACTGCCCAGTCACAGGTGAGCAAACTGGGTCCTGAGACGGTCACACACCCAGGGTGGCAGATCGGGCACCTGCCTCACTCTTGCTTTTCCATGTAACTGTGAAGAGCTCTCCCACTGTGGGACCCTGAGACCGTGGCCCAGTCACGTGACTTGCTTTGGCCATGAGGGAAGTGGACGCTTGGCACGGGCTCAGCACTGGGATGTGCTCTCTCACATCTTGGCCATGGCCATGCATGAGCTGGCCTGCTAGAGATGAGAGACACGTGCAGCTGAGCTCGTGTCCCATTTGTCCCAGCATCGGCCGGCCTTGGTCAGCCATAGCCCTCAGTCCTGGTCATGTGAGCAAGCCAGCCAAGAGCCGCAGAGCCCTAACTTAGAGCAAGGGCTCCACTGGGCTAGACGCTTTCTGTTCCCTCAGCTCACCACAGGTGCATGAGCAATGTACACATACCATCCTCAGGACACGGAGGGCTTGTGGCTGGTTATTATGCAGCACTGTTATGTCAGGATGTAACTAGACACCTTCATCTCTGAACATTCTGGGGACCTGTGAGGGTTGCAGGATGGTTAGAGAAGTTTCCAGAAGAAGGAAGAAGAGGAGGAGGCAGCAATGGGTTAGGGATGGGGGTGGGGTGGGGAACAAGGGCTTGGCATAGTCCCTCCCTGGTCTGGAGTCGAGAATGGTGTCTGGGGAAAGCATCTCCCAAGGACAGGTTGTTGGTAAACATCAGTTTTTTCTCACAACAAAACCACTGAGCCCTGAGCACCCTTTGTCAGCATCCGAGCACATTTGTCAGACCCTGGGTCGTCAGCACAGATGGGCAGATGGGTGGGAGGCCGGTTGTCACACTGGCAATGTTGCTGATCGTTGCTGTGCAGCCGGGGTGGGGCCCCAGGTGCGGTTTGTCTGACTCTCAGGGTGACGCTGGTCCAGAGGCCACACTTGGAGAAGCATGGGACGAGGTGTCTATCTAGACCCACACAGACCAAACATACCAGGGGCCATGATACTACAGATTACGTCTCGTTTTTGAACGTTTTATTCCAGTGTGTGTTGTGTGTGTGCACTGTGTTGGGTTGTGTAGTTTTATAATAAAATGAAAGCCAAGAAAGGGAGAAACACTCAACTAGAACCAGAAGGAGGACTCAGGGAGGAGGACACGTGTGCTCAGGTGGGGTTTGGCCATGGAGCGTCCCGAGTATATTGTAAACATTCAGTGTCACCGTGAGGGGCATACTCCTTATCTAGTCCTCTGTTGCTTCCATTACAAAAATTTGAACTTGTGCCATTTCCTGTGGCGAGGGCTTACACAGAGGGGTGAGAAGGGCATATCTATTTTGGATTCTCATTTCAAAACCTCCCAATATCGCTGAAATCAACTGGCACAAACAGAGCGCTTGGGAGTTTCTTTCATAGAAATGGCAAAGTGCGTCTATCAATGAAGTGCATACAACCGGGGCGGAAGGGCCCGCCAATGGCCGCTCCATCAACTCTGGCAGATGTATACATTATGCCTTTTGATCTCCAACGATGCTGTATTTAGATGACATAATGCGCTTTTGGTTATCTTTCTCTAAGGTAGAAGGGACGTAAGCAGATATCCACTTCTGCAAGATAAAATTAGCACCTCTTTGCTGCAAGATAAACATTTTGAGCAGGAAAGCTCTGATTAAAGTACAAAGCAGCCGAGGGGTATTAGGCTGCACCCCTTTGAGCAAAATTCCTATTTATAATAAAAGGAAATAGCATTGGTATGACATAGGGCAATGAGGGGCAGCCGCTACCCCCGACTGAAGACACGGCTTCTCTATGGCAGCCGTTCTGCAGAGAACTGCCAAGGTGTGGTGCCACCGTGGCCCAGGCTGGGGCTCAGGGGAGGAAAGGGGAGAAGGGAGGCTCTGTGCAGAACCCTAGCTCAGGCAAGGGTGCCACTGGGTTAGGTGCTTTCTGCTTCCACGTTCGAGGTACTGTGAGCAGCTGCGTGGTTTGCTAGTTGCCCCCCAGCTTGGCCCAGCCACTCATCGTGGCCCAGGGCTGGGTCTGCCCGGAGCCAGGTGGCGTCTTTGCAGTTCTCACAAGCGCGCTGTGCAGATGGGTTGTGGGGCCCTGCCTACCCTCCATCCAGCCGTGATCCTCTTTGTCAGTTTCACCTCTGTGCTTTGTCCCCACAATGGCCCTCTCCACACCTTCCCCTTGGGTAGCTGGTCACGAGTTATGAGCAGGAAGAGTTGGGCCTGCTCTCCACTGGGAAATTACCTAGTGTACAGTGTTCTGGACTTTTCATTTTTCTCCACTGGATGGCTGTCTTTCAAAATCAGAAAATGTTGGTGGCAAAAAACTTCATCAAACTTCATATGTTTGCTGAACCTCCCAGGAGACCTGAAGCTACTAACTTTTTACTGTCTGTAGGAGGCATCCTGTGAGCTTGTCGACGGCGTGCCAGGCAGCCTGTGATGAAGGTTAATGGTCATGTGATAGGTGGGGGCCCTGTCCTTGCTGTCTGGCCGAAGTGACGCAGTGTGACAAGGGTGGTGGGAAGGGGGCATTAGGGCCTAGCTACCCCTGGGCTCAGGAATCACAGGCTGCCAGTGAGGAGAGGAGGCAGCTGAGCCAGAACGTGCATGTGCAGTGGCTCAGAGGCAGGGCCAGTGGAGGGCCGAGCCACCGGGCTGGGCTCTGGAGACGGGAGAAGACAGACGTGGGGCTACCATCCAACAGTCGGAGCCCTGGGAATGGCATGGTGATCCCGAGCTGCATTCCATGCACAGTGGGTGGTCCACGTCCCACTTGCCCTGTCCCACTGTGACTGTTGATAACAGTACCTTCCCCCCCACCCTGCAGAGTGTCCAGGTCTGAGCAAGTTATACCTCCACTCTAGGAGGGAATTGAAGCAAAAAGATGACACACTGGCACATGTGGAGTGAAAGGTTGCTCTGGCTGCTGTGCCGTTGATGGGAAAGGGGCTGAGAAGAACTTAGGGTGGATTCCTGGACGTGGCTCTGAACTGACATTGGTCCGGGAGACCCAGCATGTCACAGGGACCACCAGTCCCCTGTGGGGGTCAGGGTATCAATGGAGTTGTAGCTGAGTACGTCCCGGGTGCGCCCAGTGGGTCCCAGCCCCGTCCTGTGGCTATTTTCCTGGTCCTGGAATGCATAGCTAAGCTAGGCATGCTCCGCAGCAGGGGCGCCACCCCAGAGCGGGGTGCTGGGGGAGGGGCGAGCACCATGTCTACCCCAGGGCTGCTAAAGCGGCTGCCCCCATCGTTTCTTACAGGTATTCTGGCTCCCCATGCCTTGCGTAACCCAAGAGGAACCACTGTCTGGAGAGAGGCTGCCGGCCCTCCATTCGAGGTTTGCCCCTCTGGTCTGGGTTCTCACAACCTGTGTTAACAGTTCCTTTTCCATTTGGTTGCAGTGGACTTGGGATGCAGACAAAGTCTTCTGACACTCCCTCAGCACCCAGCCAAAAGGGACTGAAAAATTTTAATGCTGTATAAATTCATTGACACCTTCTTTCGTAATACAGAGAACAAACGGCGACCCAGACTCCGTGCTGGTTTTATGGGCCGCACACTCAAAGTGGGCACTGATCTGGCCTGGACTCACTCTTTCTCCTTTGGAGGGCCCTGCATCTCCCTCCTTCCCAGACCTCCATCAGTTTCCCAAAGTTCTTCATCAATCCTGGCTTTGGGAGGGGGCCTTCAGATAGTCCTTTACACACTGGTATGAATTTCTGTCCTTGCCTGCCCATCCCTTTCGGGGAGGAGATTTTATAAATCACACCCATTGTGAATGAAAATAAGGCCTGCTCCCGCGGAGAAACATCTCAGTGCAAGCAAGCAGGGCGAGGAGCGGCTTTCTAGGATGCCTGGGATAACATTTGCTCCACACTCGTCGCCCTTCTTAAGGAACGCTGAGTTCTTCACCCAGCATTCCGGGCTGCCAGGCCCCTGTAGCCATACCTGCTTCTCAAGGGGGTCCCCAGCTAAAACCTTCCCCTACCTGGCGACCACCTTTACACTCTCTTTCTGATTACGAACACACCCAGGCTCTGTAAAGGTAAGTAAGCCTTGTTGGGGAGATGCCTTCATGCCTCTACAACCCGGTTTCCCGACCAACGCCCCTGTCATCACACGTACTCCACTTCCCAGGGCAACCTGGGCTTAGCTCCCCTGGAAAAACAGGCCCCTCCCTGGTTGCTGTCCTCCAAAAAATTTCAATAAGTAGTTTTTTTTTATTTAAAAAAAAGGATTTGATATTTGGTACATCAAAGAGAGGAGGAAAGGCTTTCCTGTAATCTTGACTTTACAGTATAGTGTTGATTTTATTTTTAGTTATACCTTTGTCAGCCTTGTTTAGGGCTTTGGCTTAATCCATCCTTTTGTGGATTCTCCTTGCTTAAAACCTCTGAAATCTCACATCCTTAGAGGATTCCCTCGAAACTTCCAAAAAGTAAGGCAATCCAGCAAAGAGCTGAGGGTTATGATTATATTGTACAGTGAGCATATTTAATGTGATTTGCTTTATTGGTTCGTCTTCTCTTAATTGCCTGTCTCTGATTTTTTTCTAATATTTTTGGTCATCTATGTCCCTATTTCCCCCTCTCCTGGCTTGTCATTTTCTTACTAATCTATAAAACTTTCTGTTTCTGGGTTTCTAGGCTTGTATAGCCATCTTACTTGTTATATAGGTTTATCTTTCTTGACTTTAAAATATTTTTCTTGAAGTTTTAACTTATATCCAAAAAGGTGCACAATGTGCACAAATCTTAAATGTATATATAGCTGGGGGAATTTTACATATGCGTGCACCTCTGTAGAGACCCAGCGCCCATGTCCCACCCCTAGCCCCGTTAGCTCTGCCTCTTCTCAGCCTATTTTTTCCCCAGAGATGGCCTCTGTTCTGACTTCTACCCTCAATGCCTTTGGAAAAATCTCAGTTCCTCAGCCGCATTCTTGATTCGGACGCCCCCAAACAGTGGGGCTCACTTGCACACACTAACCCACCTTTCTGTTCCCTCCTACGCAGCCCCGATGAAGGAAGCATCTAAGCCAGCTGTTCTCACTGCACACGGGCATCCCTGGGGGCTTTGAGCATCCCGACGCCGGGGCGCCACCCCACAAAGGCCCTGATTTAACTAGTCTGGGGTACAGCCTAGGCAGTAGGGTTCTTAGAAGTCTCCCTTGGTAATTCTAAAGTGCAGTCCAAGTAGAGAGCTCTTGCTCCAAATCCAGGAGCTTGGGAAGCCACTCCTGCCCAGCAGGTGAGCTCAGTGGTCATTCTGTTCTAAGCCCTGGCCACTGTGAGTGGTTCACGAAACCAGTGACTTGGTTCCTGGGGGCTGGTCAATGATGGGCGATCTCAGCCCCACCAAGACCTGCTGAATCCTAACCTGCCCTTCAGCCAGACTCCAGATTCCTGAGCAGGTGGGCCAGAAGGGCCTTGGACGTGATGAATTGGGAGGAGACTTGCAGCCCTGGCTCCACCCCCACCCCCAACACCCCCACGCATGGGTGGCGTTTTAAGAGATGATGTGGCCTAGTGAGTTTTCCTATGTTAGTATGGCAGTTTATGTCTCCTTTGTCACTACTTTTTAGATATGCCTTTAATCAGCATCTCTAAATAATTCCTTTTCTACTAACCTCATTTATAAAGCGTTCACCCCCAAGACAAAAAAATAAAAGTCTTCTCTACGAAGTCCATTTCCTTGAGAAAGTCTGAGTTCACACAGGTTCTTTTACTTTACTGGGGCCATTTCCACTGAACTTTGACCTGTGGGGGATTCCTGGGTGTAGGTGCTTCATGTCCCCTTGGGGGGCTCCTCACATGCCATTAAAATGTGCCAGGGCTCACCAAGAGCTGATAGCCTTTGGCTGTGTTTGGTCACTACTGGGAATCTATCCCAAAGACATAGACCCAAATATGGTAGAAAGCTTTATGGGTAAAATATTCCTGTTACAGAGATAAATGTGTCATCTAAGTGTGAAATAATGTAAATGGCCA
This sequence comes from Smutsia gigantea, assembly GCA_032199065.1. NCBI lineage: Eukaryota > Metazoa > Chordata > Mammalia > Pholidota > Manidae > Smutsia > Smutsia gigantea. Next base: position 302,841 of record JAVSCE010010352.1, read on the forward strand.
ACAACAGGGAGGAGAGTGGCTCGCCATTAGAATGTTGTCCACACATTTTAAAGTACACGTCAGAGGCAGGCAACTGCATGGAGCAGGACCGGAAATGTGAAGCAGCATGCCTGGGCCACACAGCGGCTCCGTGGTGGCAGACCGAATGGCCTGAAAGCCAGGTTTCCCGAGGGCATGGTGCATCGCGTCACTGCGTCTCATGAGGGCTTCCTTGGTGGCCCTTCTTGCGAGGGAGTGGCATCGCATATCTGAGGATGAATCACTGCTCCCAGCACATTCCGGCATCTTCCCGTACAGTCTGAGTCCAACAGCAGCGCAGTAATGGCTATTTCTGGCAAACCAGCACTTTGCCTCTCTCTGCTGCCCTTTCAGGGACAGAAACTGGGATCCAGAGAGGGCAAGCGACTTGCCTGAGTAAACCCAGCTTGGAGGAGGCAGAGTGAGATGGAAGGGTGTCGGCCGAGTGCCCCAGGTGCGGTTTACGGCTCCTGTGGCTCTGCAACCGTCCCCACACTGTTGTCAGGACGACAGCCAGGCCCCCCCCCCCCCAGGGGTTTGCCATCCAAACAGATGGGACAGAAACCAGAGGGTGGCCAGGGTGGGCGGCTGCGGCTCCTGTGTGTCATGTGATGACACGTTGTGAGTCCCAGGAGTCTGGGCCTCTGCCCACACCTCCCCTCCCTGCAAGGCCTGGGGCCCTGGGGGGCCGTACCCACCCTTCCAGTGGGGGCAAGGGCCCTGATGCCCGCCAGACCTGCCCAGGTAGGAGTGTCTGTCTGGCTGAGACCTGGCTGCTGGGGGACCACACTGTGTACCCCCAAAGGCTGGGCTATCCTGGTGTTGAGAATGTGGCTGAAGTTCCTAGATGGATTCTGGGAGTGGGCCTATGGCTGGGGACCCACTCGGTGTGAGGAGAGGGGCTGTGGGCCGGCGGCCGAACGAGGTCCACAGCACGGGGGTATGTCCAGCACTTTCGATGTGACATGCACATTCTGGAATGCCACCACGAGGCGGGCGGGGGGCGGACCACTGCTGCCCCACTTCTCAGGGGAGCGTGGAGGCTCAGGGGGTGAAGTGGCCTGCCCAGGAGATGGGCTAGGGTGTGACCCCAGGAGTGGCCTGGGCTTGGACGCTGACATCGACCCCCTGACACCAGCACAGAGGCTACAGTCTGGTCTCTGCTGGCAGGAGGCATGGCTCCGGCTCCTGACACTGTCACTCTGTCACTTTCCAGCAGTCTGGTCTTCAGAGTGACTGGCCGTTCTCTGCCTCAGTTTCCTTATCTGCAAAGGGGAGGCAGTAGGGACACCTACTTCCTGGTGCTGCCGGCATGGAATTGGCCCTTGCCATGGGCTGGGACCACGACGCACAGCTCCCGGCACCTGGCAGCCCCCCGAAAGGCCAGCTGTCACAGACCCGATTATATCAAGGGATGCCCAGCCCCATCTACCATCCCCACTGTGGGATCGAGGGAGTCTTCCTTTCCCTCCATTTTCCCGTGTGAAAGTAGACAATGAAGTGAGCGTGGGCGTCAAGGAGAAGATGGGAGATGTTGTGGATAAAGCTGATATATCAGATGCCAAGTGTCCACAGAGACCTCAGGACCAGCATGTTTTCATTTCAAGTAGTCACACTGTCTTCAGAGGCCTTCCTGGTCCTTGTGGAGGTATGTTTCCCCCTGACGATCACCAGGTAACCAACAGAAAATTCACTGTGTGAAACGTGATCACTGGAACAAGTGCTGGTCCAGGAGGGAGAGGTCTGGGGAAAAGCTCAGCGAGGCTTGGGGGCCTCTCGTGTTGAAGGAAAGGACATTGCCTTCCCTCCGGGCGGAAGCAGCGTCTGACCAAGAAGAGGGAGAGGCTTCGTTAGGCGTTATTTTTTAAAGTCATATTTGCTTAGGAGCTGTTGCATTCATGTGACTTCAGAACAAAGGAAATTAAACACATTTTGCTGCATTTAAGTTGGTGGCAGCTGGTTCCAACGGGGCCTGGGGAGCAGTGCTCCTGTCACCGTGGCCTCCGTGTCCCCCCCACGGGGCTGCCATCCCACGGCGGGGAAGCAGGGGGCCAGGGTGGGAGCACAGGGCGTCCGGACGATGGTTCCTGCCACCCCCCACCTGGGCCTTTCTCATTAACCCGCGGCCACAGCCATCCCATGAGTCAAAGGAAACCGGAGAGGAAAGTGGACACGCACATGTGGGTGGGGATGGATGGAAGTCTCTTGCTTGGCTAATTGGGGGTCTCTTGTCATCTCAATTAGGGTCTGCTCTTTGTCTGAGCAGACAAGATAAGAAGGAAGCTGGGGCTTTCTAACGAGCCGCGTGGCAGGGCCATGTGGTCATTTCCAAGGGTCCAGCATCAGCAAGCATCCTTGTCTGTTTGGCAGTGGAATCATGTTCCTAAAAACTTCGGTGCAACGCAGTGAGGAAAGCCAGAGGCGACGCCGAGTCCCTCTGCCACCTAGCTGAGACCTCACTCTGAGCCATGAAGTAGCTGCTCCTTTACGGGAAAGGTTTTCCTTCCGAGCTGCTGACCTATCTGTTCATCCGAATCCCAGAAGGTCTGGCCAGCCAGTTTCTTCCCAAAGCCACAACTGCTTTCTGGGAACAGAAGCGGCATCAATTTCTAAAGCCAGGCGTGCACGTATTGCATGCTTGGAAATTACAAAAATCAAATCCAACAACATAAAATCGTGCCCTTCTTTTGTGCCTTTTTATCAGAGGGAATTTTAAAAACAATGCTGCATCAGCTTTTGTTTTTTAAATACAGAAATAATATTTTTAAAAAACCATTCAATGAATTTGTAAATTACAGCAAGGGGTGCTTACTTTAGATTTTTAAAGCTCCCACATCTCTCATAGTCCAAAACAACAAAAAAATGTAGCACTGATAATGAACTTTTTGCCCTATCTGGAAATAAAAATATTATATGTTATATTGACATTCAGGCTAAATCTTTCCCTTATAAGGTGTTTGACATAAATAGTTTTTATTATGTAACGCTTAAAGAGAAGGAATACACACATGTCTTAAAGGTCCCAGCTGCTACTGTTATCATTCGAGACGTAAAATTGGAATCCCAACTTCCAATATCAAATTTTAGCACAAACCCTATAAAATGTATCTTGTCAGAATGTGCCAGACCCATTAAGCTCTTTTTGGCTGAACGCTTTGCAGCTGGATTTCTCATCCCCCGGGGTGAGAATCAGCTCTGTCTGTCCTCTATCGGTCCTGGTTTGCACCCTGCTCAGGGCTGGCTGGGGAAGGCGTGGGTTTAGATTATCCGTGTCCTGTGCCGCTTGATGGGGTGACATGGGTCTGCGGGGCCTGGAGATAGGGCCGGCCAGCAGGAATGCAGAGAATGTTTTTCTTCGGACTCTATCGAGGCACACAGACCATGGGGATTCTGTCCGCGGTGACAGCCTTAACATTTGCCAGAGCCCTGGACGCCGCTGTAGAAATGGCATCGCCCACCCTGAAAGCGAGAAGGTAACGTTTATTTTTGTATTTTTTTCTCTCTCTCCCATATACAGACTGTAGAAAGACCACCAAGCGTGGGCCATTTTTTTTTCCACCATGATGTACAATTCACATTTGTTAATCAAAAAAGTGCCCGAGGTCATCCACCTAGACTTTTTTTTTTTCCTTCTTAAACAGGAAACGGGTTTCAGATGTTTATATGTTAAAAAGTAAGGCTACTAATCTGTTTAGCCATTTACCAGACCCTGGCTAACTCTCTCTTACATCTTAATGTTCAGACCTCATAGAATGACATTCATTTTTATCGCTCTTGTTATTTAGAATTAAAAAGAAAATTTTTCCATAGTCACCTGCTTTTCTGGGACACATCCAACGGAGGTTAAAATAAATGAATCCGGTAGTTTAGTGATATTGTGCTCTTAGAAGCATTGCTGCTATGCAGCGGGTTTGAGAATTCCACACATTTAGGCAGTTCTGTGAAATTATCCACAAATAGGTGTCTGCTCAAGCATCTTATTTAAATTCAGAATATTCACACATACATGCAGTTAAGAAATCTCCAGCGAAAGAAAATTGTTTTAAACATGGGATCGGCGTATGTCCCTCGATATGAAGCCCTGAGCTGTAGCAGGGAAGAGCCCTTTCCAATGGAGGCCACACTCACTTGAAAAGCCTTCAACCTGATGTTTGGAAATCAAGGTTTTTGTTTTATTGCTGGATTTTTTTTTCCCTCGCCCCAGGGCTGGTCATTTTAAACAGTCATCGCTGGCAAAAATGTGTCCCTGTTTAGGGTGGCAGATCAGCGATATGTCTCTATGTTGGAGAGGTGGCCACATTTCTAATCCGAGAGAGCACAAATGAGAGGTTCGAATGCACTCGAAGTGAATTTATTAGCATTCAAATTACGGGCTGAAAAGACTGTTTTAAACGTAGAACCCAAAGCAACAGGAATTATATCATGTGCTGCGCCTGCGTTTGACCAAATGCTTTACGTCTGCAGATTGTGTGAGGAGGCAAATGGTTTTGGGAGACGTTTCAACAAGGACAGAGAAACAGCAAAATTGAAATGAGCTCTTAGAATCAGCCCGGTATTCTCTGGGTCAGTAAAAAAAGGCATTTGCAAAAATGAAAACAGACAAAGAATCATTCTCAGTTTCCCCCAAATATGTGTATATATGTATTTTACATATTATGAAGCAAACATAGGTTTGTTTTCTTTTTCATCAGATTTATTAAAAGAGTCTGGAAAAAAGAAAAATACAAGTGTAAAAATGAATCTGTAGTAAATGTCCAAACTTCTTTAAAGGAGGGTGGGGTGAACCTGGTAAGACAAAATTTTACATGTATGCTTTTTTGACAAACAAAAAAGGCCACCGTGGTTTCCTGGGGCAGTTTAAATCCGGCATTCAGATTACACAAGGCTTCCCCTGCACAGGTGTCGGGGACGCCCAGCAGGAACCCAGGAATGATGCCACCTGCACTGAATCCCGGCAGAGGCTGAGCCAAGGGGAACAACACAGCCCCGACGCGCTCTCCGCAGAGGGGCTGCCCACCCGAGAACGCTGACTTTCCACGGAGGACCCGCACTACTCGGGGGCCCTTCGGAAAGCAAGCCCCAGGGCATTCAGGCAGCAGCAGGGAGCCTGGAGGGATGTCCACACAGACACCAGAAGGCCAAGGAGGAAGCCGACAAGTCATCAGTGTGAGAGGAGGACAGGGAATCGGGGCAGTTGCAGCCGCCCTCCTGCAGCCGGGCAGGGCCCAGGGCGTGGGCTGAGCTGTTCCTGGGCCCTCTAGGGTGAGCACCACAGGAGACCAGCCACTCTGGGCCAGCACCTTTCTAAAAAAGGTTTCTTTGGCTCCTGGTTCGTTATGAACGGGAAAATGACCATCTGTAAAGCCAAGGCAATTGCCGCGCCCGCTCGGAGCCGACTTTTCCCCAGCAAACACCTGGATGGTGTAAATCACCCTCAGTAAACACTTCAGGCCGTCCTCCCCCCACCAGCCGGGCCCATAAACAGGCTGGCCTGCACTCGTCAGGACTCCCTCCACCCTGGGCGACCCCCAAGTCTGGGGCAGAGTGCCCCGGCAGAGGTCGCTCAGATAAGGGACAGAGACACTGCCACCTTACCCTGGCCGAGGTGCCCTAGGCTGGGCTCAGGGGGAAAGTGTTGTTATGAACGGGCTTCGTGAATCCTAGAGAGGGACCCAGGGCTACGGGCTGCTGGGTGGCTGTGCTGGAGGGCAGCATGCAAAGATAAAACTTTAAAAAAAAGTGTGTTTTTTAATATCACAATAGTGGAACAGAATAGTAGCCACAATAACCAAAAAATATATATGAAATGCCTTAAAGGAGAAACCGAAGCGGCATTCCATGTGTGAAAACATCCTCAATTGAGATATTGAAATAACTCTCCTCCCCACTGTCTTAAAATCCTTGACCCCTAATGGACGGCTGCCCGTTTGGTGTGATTGTCACAGATACGCCTGAACGGGGAATGCAGAAGGCGGCAGGCAGAATGCATCTCAGTAAGACCACCTCTGTTGGAATTTCTTTACATCCTGACGCTCTGCTTTAAAACAAAAAAAAATCTCCCTTTATAATTACCTGGCTAAGGGGAGTCTTTTCAATGATATCTTCTGTCTTCAGGCAGACAGATGTGAGGATGGGCAGTGTGAACATTAGAAAGCTGCTTCAGTGTGGGCTTATTACGGCTCTTTTGCTTTCTGTCCACACCACAGATTACAGAAATGTACAGAACCGGAGAGCAGTTCCTCTGCTTCGTATCAAACTTGCGCCAAAGAAAAATAACCCAGAGAAATTATTCTGCAGCCCGAGATGAAGCCGGGATCAAATGGTCGTTGATCAGAGCAAATATTTAAATTGGATAAGTCAAATCCAGCATTATTAAATAAAGCTTGTTTAATATGTCTCGAACAGAAAATGTCTTTTGAGAACGTTTTAAACCTGATATTAGAAATCTGGCCGAGTGCGTGTCTTGAAGCTTTAATCGTCGTGCACGGGAATTTGTGTTCTTATAAAGAAAACAGTGATATTCTTCTCGTCTTTCCCAAGTATTTTTTTTTTCCATGTATAAAATGAAAGCAGAAAGATTTTTTAGGTAGCTATTGAAAGTTGTTAATGCAATATAATAAATCTGACACAACTGACCCATGGCTTAATGTTTATTCGTCAGTCAAATTGCAGCCGGGTCACCTCGGTGATACGGGTGCCGAGCTACGTGCCGGGAACACCCACGTGTGGTGTGATGTTTTCCCGCTACGGTGCAGTGGGGCAGCAGCTGACCCGTGCTCTCACCAAACCTAAAGCCACTCTCTAATGGGTTTTACAATATTTATGTTTTCAATTTTATTTATAGGATACCAGATGTCTACATTCAAATGAAAAAAATCATTTGGAATATAAAATCCCACCACCTCCCCACAATCGCTAGCTAATTAGATATGTGTGCTTTCCTGCTGCCATGCATGTGTGTGTGCAAGCCAATGGGGAGTGCGGGTCTGGTGTCTTCAGAGGGCAGGGTGGTGGGAGACGGGCATTTGTACCCATTTTATGCGTCACCGCAGGCTGGGCTATTTTTGGGCCGCATCCTCTCCTTCTGTAAAAAGGAGGGGCTGATAAAAGTGTTGAGGCTCGTCCCAACAAGGAGGTCCTCTGGCCTCTCATGACCTTCTCACTCGTCAAACCCTGACCCAGGGCACAGAACCTGCAGACCTGCTCCAAACCAGACCTGAGAGAGCGGGGAGAGCCTCGCCGGGCCCCAGCATGAGCCTTTCATCTTGCATCCTCAGGACGAATACTCAGGCCACATCGGGGGTGACTGTTTCAGAAACACAAGTTGGTATTTTTATTCATTGTTCTCATTGACTTAGCGCACAGGTCCTACAGGGAACCCACGGCCCCCAGACCCACTCGGCGTATCTGCCTGAAATGTACTCACGACTCATCTCCAAGCCTTGCAAGACCCTGCAGGTTCCCTTTATAAACCCAACCCCTCCCAGGGAAGCCTTATCGCCTTCCCCCAACGCAGACCAAGAAACAGACCCACTTCAGCTCAGACCCACTTCAGCGACTCAGCCCGGTGCCTCCCTGGACCATGGTCTGGGCAGCCAGTGAAAGCGTCCTCTTAGACTGCTGAGAGCCCCTGCACGCATCTACACGTCCCCTCCCTTTTTCCTGGAAAGGTGTCATCGGCCCCCTTGGCAGACACTCCCACCAGCCGTGCACGCTGCCCCACGGCCAGCAGCCCAGCGGATGAGCCCTGAGCACAGGACGCAGGCACCCGAGGAATCCCAGCATGCTACTCGTCAGGCCCGAGGGGAGTGCACAGGGACAGGGCCGTGGGAGCGGGGTTCTGGGGTGGGCTGGCTGGCATTTCACCACACCCTCCAGAAATTGGGGCAAACAGGGAATACTGCCTCTTTGGGAGAGCCTTTCATGCTGCTTCAGTGAATGGGGTCGCTGAGAGCAATGAGGACCTGCGGTGGCAGCGGTGGCCTAGCCCCCTGAGGGTCAGAGCAGGAGGGACCCAAGGGGGTGTCCCTGTGGGGCTGGCTGTGTGGCCTTCCTAGGGTGTGGAGGAGAGAGACAAAGGTCAGGGAAGGGGGGACAGATGGACTGCAGGAGGCAAGGAAGAAAGCCCTAGGGCCAGACCCCCATGGGGAGGGAGACGTGGTATTGCGACCCACAGCCTGGCGGGGAAAGAGGCCACGGCTGGGCGGGGGAGGGACGAGGTGGGGAAGGCTGGAGGGGGAGGGCGGCAGGGACCCCCGCCATCACCATTTGGCCCTCTGCAGCTGCTGGAGTCTCGTCTCCTCCTGTTCCCACCTCAAACCTCGCATCCCCCGCCTGGTGGCACTCCGCCCTGGCCGTCCCTTGCACTCTCCTAGACAGCTCTGACAGTGCAGGTGCCTGCGCCCCGAGGTGGGAGAGCTGGGGCTGGGCTTGGGGGCCGGCTTCCTTGCTGTCCGCCAGCTCCAGGCAGTCTGTGTTCCCTCAGGGGCTGAGGGCCCCGGCCCTGACCTCAACTTCGGAGTCAAACTCCTCTGGGCTGCTGCACGCCTGCCTGGAGACTCCGAGGTTTTATCCATGCGTCTGGGGTTCGGACACTGTCCGGGCGGTCGGCTTGCCTCGGTCCAGTGGCCATGGCATCCGCAAGGACACATCGCCTTCACGTTCCAGAGCCCTGGGGAGGCCGCGCCTTCGGGGCTGGGTCACGGTGGGCAGACACATTCAGCGTGGGGATGATTTCCCAGATGCCTGCCTCTGCCCTGCCCTTGGCTGCTTGGGTCTGAAGGAAATTCAGGAGTCCCTTGTTAACTTGTGCACCCCGCCTCCAACCCGAGGCCTCACTGTGCGAACTGAGAGCATGAACGGGACTGCCCCCAACAGGTCCTGCCCAGAGGCCCCCACCCTCCCCAAGCAGGAGCCCCACTTCCTCCTCTATCCTCTTCAGTCTGGGCTCTGAGCATTCAGGTTGTGATGAGCTGGGATCTGTCCCCCAGGAAGCCCACTTTTCAGATGGGAATACTAAGGTGGAGAACAGTGATGAGAGTAAACCAAGCTCACACGTGGAGCTGAGATTTGAACCCAGGCCATCTGGCTGCAGGGCTGTCGGCCTCTCAGTCTCTTCAGGCACTTGACAGCTGGCAGTTATTGTTGTTTATTATGATCATCCCTTTTGGGGTTTGGTCAAAGATAATTTCTTATTTTTAAAAAGACAGTTTATTTGGACATCATTGTAGATTCACAGGCAGTTGCAAAGAATAATGTGGGGAGACTCCTGTATGCTTCAGTTTCCCCCCATGGTGACATCCTGCACCATTACAGTACCATGTCCCAGCCAGGATGTGACATCAATATAGCCCACCCTGTAAGTCAGGCCACACTGGCAAAAAGGGATCCCGAGGGGGCTAGGTGGGGCATGGACAATGCCCGCTCAGCCAGCCCTCTTCGCCTCTGCCTCTTACCACCTGCCTCCCTGACATTCATGTATCTGATGGTGACAATCCTGCAGAGGGTGTGAGTTCTGTGAGGTCGATGAGTTCTGTCTATGGGGTTTGCTGTGACCCCAGTACTAGAACAGTGCCTGCTACATATGGCTTTGGGACGGATTTTTAAACGGAGGGATGCATGAATGAACGATGCTTTCTCACAGAGAGAGGCAACCTTTCTGAGCTCTCTTTTAAAAAAATTCTGTGCCATGGGCTGAATGCCGCTCCCCGCCCTGCAGGGTGTGGTAAGCATCAGGCAGTGGGTATGTCCAGTGTCCAGCACTATGTCCAGTGGGGTTGCAGCATGGCGAGCATCCTCCCCAGGTGTCCCAGGAGGCTCCCTCTGCACATCCAGCTGTGTCGCTGCCCATTCTGGAAACCCCCTTGCTGCTCTCCATCGTCTCTGGGGTTTGTCTGGCACTGAAATGGCCTGTGATCTTTCAACAGTTAAGAGCATTGTGCTAATAAGAGATTTGAGAACGATTTGCATCACTTGAAGGAAGCTGGGTTCCTGGAGGTGGCATGGGTCTTAAGTACCATGCACAAAGTCTGCTAATTCTGCTGACTTGAAATAATAAACAGCTTAACACCCTCTATTGTTCTGGGGCCTAATGTAAACCAAGTCAGCCCTCAGGCTGGAACCCTGCTAGGATTCAGTATGACAGTGGGCATTTTACCTCCACATCAGGTGAGGCCCTGAGATGTTCTGGCAAACAGCAGGGCCGGGCTGGAGCTTGGTCTCCCGACCCACAAAACCAGAGTTCTCCAAACCTCACACCAGCCTCCCATGATAACCAGGCTCCACAGGGGACCCTTTATGGCTTTTGTGGGTCATGATGGGCAGGGACAGAAAAACAAATATGGTTCTTTCTCTTGTCAAATTGGTATTATATCATGTTTCTTATAAAATAAAACATTCACGATAGAACATTTATTTAAAAAATGGAAATGTTAAAGGAATAATTTTATTAATTAATCCTGCCATCCTGGAATTAACTGCTCTGTGCATTTTGCTATATTTTATTACTCTCTCTCATCTCTGTCTCTCAATATCATACAGTTTGAATTATTAGAGAACTTTAGATCCTGTTTTTCTCATTATTATTTTTCATGAAATCTCCCCATTTCTTCTAGTATTATTGGGGAACATATATATTTTAAAATCAAGAAATTGAATCTTATGATGGAAGATGGAGAAGGCAGAGGCCAGGGAAGGAGGAGGATTCTGTCAGTGAGTAGAGAAGCAAGGACAGAAACGTGGCGAGGATATACTACTGTGTCCTTTGTGGCTCACTGCGTATCTATTTAATTCATCCCCTATTGATGGGCACTTAGGTTATTCCTGAATATTCACCTTTATAAGTAATGATGTGGATATGTGGATGTAAATCCTTAGACATAAATCTATGTGAACCTGTCTGTTTATTTTCTTCAGTAAGTGCCCGACAGAGGAGTTACAGACCAGAGGGTGTGGACACTTGTAAGCTCCTAGTGTATATACTAACAAATCACCGCATAGAAAGGCTGTAAATTCATTTACCGGTTATCATCAGTACAGGCAAGTGCTTGTCTCCCTATGCCTTTGTCACTCTGAGTATGAAGACCTTTAACTTTATTTTGCCAACTTAAGGAGCAAGGGTCTCATGTCACCAATTTGGTTCCAAAATTCTTGATTCCACTTCTTAACATCTTAATCCTGAACCCAGTCTCTGAAGGGAGCTCTGAACCGTTAGCTGGGAAACCGAGGGACAGCCACTTATGGAAATGTTATGGAGAAACTGGTGCTTCTTCTGGAAAAGCATCCAACTACCTTTGGAGAGCTCAGGCGTCAGGGCTGGGACCACCTCTCTGGGCAGTTAACAATCATGTCTGCCTGTGGGGAATTTGCTGGAGAGGCCCAGGGAAGAGGCATGGAGGCTTCTGATGGGACTCGTAGGTGGGACATGGCTCGCGATTTCTCCCCGTTGTTGAAAGAAACTTGAGATAAGGAGCCTGCCCCTTTAAAAGAGCAAATGGTCTCAGGCAGAACCTTCTGGAGCCTGGAGAATTAGCCTGCAGTGCTAACACAGGGGCAGGGGAGGTCTGGCTTCAGCAGCTGGCCATTTGTAAATCTGGCAGTGGTTCCCCCAGCCAGAGCCCCAGTGCCTGACCACCCCGTCTGTTGCTCAGTGGGCCTCAGCCCAGATGACATGGGCATCGAGAAGAAGGGACAAGAACCCTGCCCTATAAAAAATGAAAGACAATTCAAGTGTCTGGTGGGTGGCGCTGAGCCTGCCTGCCCCCAGATCACATGGAAAATCTGCATTTCCAGAGTCAGCAAACTTAACCCATGGTCCTGGGCTCTGGCTTCCTGCTCGCCCAGCTCATTTTGACTTTTTAAAAATATTGAGGTGAAATTATGCCTTGAAATGAACCACTGAAAATATACAGTGGCATTTAGGACATTCACAGCGTTGTACAACCTCTGCCTCCGTCTAATTCCAAAAGTATTTCCACACCCCAAAAAGAAATCCCGAACCCATGAGTTGTCCCTCCCGAGGCTCCCCTCCCCCAGCTCTGGGCAACCAGGAATCCGCTTCCTGTCTCCATAGGTCTGCTTCTGGGCAGGTCAGCTACACGGAATCACAGCTTGGGGTCCTTTGCGTCCAGCTTCTCCCCCTCAGCACAAGCTGGGAAAGTGTAGTGTGTGTTGGCACTTCATTCCTTTCCGCAGCCAACTACTATTCCGTTGTGTGGATGGACCACACTGGGTCGTCCGCTCACCTGCAGATGGACCCTGGATTGTTTCCAGCTTTAGGCTGCTGTGAGTGCAAGTCCCTGACATAAAGCTGTCGGGCGTTGGTGCTGCTCTGGGCATGTGCGTGTGGGATTCTGCTTAGTCCTTGTTTTTAGTCTTTTGGGTGCCTACCTGGGAGTGGAATTGCTGGGTCCTGTGTGCCTCTGTGTTCAGTGTTTGGAGGTGTTCCAGATAGTTCTCCATGGCAGCTGCTCCATTTCACATTCCCACTAGCAATGCAAGAGGGTCGGGCTCCTTTAGCTCAGGCATGTTGTAACAGCGTGTTTGCTGACGTGGCGTCCTGCTTTCTCGGTCTACATGATAATCCAGTGTGGGACAGAGGGACAGTGGTGCCTCCTGCATCATTACATAGTTGGTGCTTGATAGACTACGCTAGGCAGACCTCGGTCCCCTCACGTTCTGCTGCCACCATGTCCCATGTCACTCCATCTCTCCTGCCTCAGAAAATGAGTTGAAGGGCTGTTCCCGAACCAGTGCAGGGCACCTAGTGGCATTCTGCAAAGGGGAGCTGTTAGGCCATACCTGGAAAGTATGTGGGGGTCTCTAAGAGGCAGCCTGACTTTGGAGCCCCTAAGCCCATGTTCCTTTCACTATCTATGTGGCTACAAATCCTGTAAAATGTACTATTAGAACTATCTCTAACTTAGACCGAAGAGCATAATAAAGTATGTAATTTTAATGTGTAGGAAATGCCAAAAGGTGATGGATTTGAGCCCTCTTTGTCCTGGTGTTCTTTGGCCAAGAGGGTCCTGGGCAGAGCAGTGCCTGCCCCGAACTGATGGCCGTCCAGGAGGCACTGGAAGCATCTCCCTCTGTGGCTGGTGGGCTCTGTATACAACCCTTCAAAGGCTGAATAAATGCAGTAATTTACTGAGAAAAGGCCTCTCGGGGCCACCTCTGGCACTGAGGTCTTAGGACTTATGGGACAAAGCCAGCATCCATCTTCTGCCATGACACCTTCCTGTCAACAGTCACGCTGATGGAAACAGGACCCGGCAGGACAGTGTGGCAGATCCCCTCCTCCCCACTGCCCTGTGCTCCTTGGGCAGTGATGGGGAGGGCGGGCTGCAGGGCAGCAGGAGGGAGGGGACATAGGGAAGGGCCGTGGGGCAGGGCTCCCTCAGGCTTACGGGGTCAGAACCAGGCATCTCCCGGAAGTCTAGACTCCTGTGCAAGGACTCCAAGGCTGGGTGCACTGCAAAGCCTCTCAGGGCGGCCCAGGTTTGGGGTGCATGGAGCCCCTGATGAGAGTCCAGGTGGATGGAGTTTCAGAGGAGGACAGGGCCATGTCCCGGCTGGACAGAGGTCTGCCTCCAAGTGTGGTCTTGGGTAAATCTGCCATCTCTCCCAGGGGTACATTTTTATCTGTAAAATGTTGATGAATAATTTTTGCCTTACAGCACTGTGGAAGCAAGTGAAACAAGGGAAGCCAGCAGGTGCTCCTTGAGAGGCATAAATTATTCTGCATGTGTGAAAAAGGGAAACATTTAGGTTAGTGTTGCCTGATAAAAGGCAACTCAATTATGCGTGCAATTTAAAAATTTCTAGCCACCACATTAAAAAAGATGTAAGAGGAGACAGGTGGAATTGATTTCTTAAATATTTTTAACCCAATAGATGCAGAATACATCCTCCTGCAAGTAACACAAATTATTGAGATGTTTAAGATTTTTATAGTAATTATTCAAAATACGGCGGGATTTTTACACCTACAGCATGCCTCAGCCCACACCAGCCACATCCCGAGGGCTCCACGGCTACCTACCCCAGCCTAGAGGCTTCCATCCACCTGCCCTCAACAGAGCTGATCTAGACTATTCTAGTTCCAGGCCACGGGAAGTCCCACCTCCAGGGGCGGGACTTTCTGTTGCGTCCCATCACCAGCACCAATTTGTTTTGTCTGGGCTGGGGGTTCAGTCCAGACCCTGATGTGGCATCTATGGCTCCTTAGCTCCCGAGGTGGGTGGGGGGACAAAGGTGGAGGTCATTTAGGTCCTTGACTCCATCTTTGCTATCCATATCTTTTGGATTTTATACATTTGAGGAGAGAGTTGATCTAAAAACCTATTTGTGCGTAAATACGATAAATGACAAATCTTAGCAATAAATATGTCAATTACAGTGTCCTTTCGAGGAGCAGGTGAACGTGGAACAGGCTTACTGTCATACACCTGGGGCGTAACTGCTGGGTGGCCAGGAAGTCAGAGAAGTGGCCGTGGAGGCAACTAGTGACTTTGAAAGGCGGGTCAGTGATGTGGTAAGGGGGAAGCTGGACAGGGGTGTGTTTAATTAAGATGTGGCTGAGAAAACAGGGGATCTCATTTTTGTGTTTTAAGCAAGCCGATCTGGATGGCTGCTCATCCAGCTGCTAACCCATTACCTCTGGCTGGTGGGGTGGCTGGTTTTGGTTCTCTTCTTTTTATTTGTATGTTCTAATTTTCCCACAATAAACATGTGTTAATTGAGGAATTAGCACTTCTTAGACATAAAAGTTAAGTTTTGGAATTGTAATAATTAACCCCAGCTTTCGGGGTGGATGAATGGAAAGGGGTTGAGGAATCACATGACCATACATCAGAAGGATGCTCTGATTTCTCTGAGATTCCCCAACACCAGGCACCTGAAACCCCCATCTGACCCTCACCCAGACCCCTCTCAACTTGAGAGGTCCTCTGTGGGTATCCCATCCCCAGGAGACTGTGAGCAACTTCAGGGAAGTAGAAAACATGTGCTGAGCATCTGTTAGAGGCCAGCACTGTCTGTCTTCACTTCACAGATGAAAACACGGAAGCTCATAGAGGAGAAGACACCTGCCCAGGGCACCCGACGCCGAGTTGCCGTGGCAGGGCACAGTGAGAGAAGTGAGTCCCCAGGAGGTGTGCCTGTGCTGGGCATCTTCGTGAACAAGGAACTAACTCATGGACGTGTTCGTCCCACCCGACAAGGGCCCAGACGAATTCGGCCTTTGGTTATCCCTAGTTTACAGACAAGGAACCCAAACGTCGCTTGAGTCAAGTGATTGCCTGCGCTCATGCTCTTAGTGAACAATGGGGCCCGGGTTTGGAAGCCAGGAAGTCCAGCTCTAAACCACGCGGGCCACAGGCTCCTTTCCCTGCGTCACACAGACCATAGGCTCCTTCTCTACACTACGTGGACCGTGGCTCCTTCCTGTACATCATTTTGCTGGTTCCTTGCAGCAGGGGCTCCATCCATATCTTGGACTTCTCTGTGTCTCCCTGTGAGGCCCAGCATGGTAGGCCCCGCGAAATACCCCATGGGCGTCCAGTGTTGGCCTGCCCTCCATCGCCCCCATCCTCTTATTCCAGGAAGACTAGGTGAGTATCTTCAGAGCCAGGCTTTGGTCTCTGAACAGAATCAGGGGAGGGTTGGCATCAGGATCAGAGGAACTTTGAAGGAAGAAGCGTGATCAGCAAGGACAGTAAGCGCCTGGGTCCAGGGGCTGCGGAAGGGTCCTTCCGAGGGGCTGGGGTGGCAGACGGGTCTTTGATTGGCACAACGGCTCCAGCTGACCCTGGCTGATAGCAGAAAGCCCAGATGGGGAGCCAGGGAAGTGCCCCAGGGTGCCCGGGCCTCAGACATCTCCCTCCTCCCCTCGTGCCTGGGCCTCATTCACGCACAAGCCTTTGCAGAACAGCTGTGATGCGTGATCTCTGCTCGCACAGGGTGCCTAGCTGCACACATGACCGGGACAGGGCCTCCCCGGGAATGGGCAGCGCTTGCATTCCACCTGAACGAACTCGTGCGACCCTCCCACCTGCTCCAGCAGCTTTCAGCCCTGGTTCCCCCATATCTTGGACGCCTGCCCCAGGCATCGAGGTGCTGGGCTGGGCTCCAGCTCAGGCACACACTGAGCGGCTGGTGACTGTCCCCTCGCCGTGCCAACTCCACTGACCACTGGATGAGAGTAGCCGGCCTCTGCGGCACAGAATGCCTTCCATTTTAAAGAAAAGACCTGGGAGCTATAAAACAAGCTGCTGTCTGGGCCACCTGGACATTCTGATGTCACCCACCTGGGTGGGACCAGGCATCCATCTTCGCTGGCTTGGTGTCTGCTTCTGTTTTGCCCCTGGTGACCCTCAGTGGCCGGGGTTCAGAAGCTCTGCCCTAACCCTTTGCCGTGCAGGGTGAGGTCCCTGCTGGGGTAGCCCCGTATCCTGAGGGCCTGGTGGAGGGGCCTGTTGCTGTCCTGCAATCCAGGACTGGTGACCCAGGGCCCGGATCACACTGCTGGCCGTGCCCGGAAAGGTTTTCCTTGCATAGGCCCAGGTGCTAACTTGGTGCCCGAAGCTGACGTGGGCTTTCTGGAAGTTGCAGAACACAGACTGTAGGTTACACAGCCCGTGATGATCAATCTGAAAGAATAAACCCAGGGCAGAGAATCAAAACCAGCCACAGTATAAAACTGGGTAGGCAGCGACCCTCAGCCTGGGAAGAGAGGGGCAGGCGGGCAGGACTGGACCCTGGCTCAGGCCTGATTATAACCATTGCCACACCTGTTTTGAGGAATGATGGTTGTGTGCCGGCGACCCTTCTCCTGGCTTCTCCCCGCCTGACATTCCCTCCTGCTTTTCTGTCTGTCAGGCTCACCACTGCCTGCAACCATTGTGGGGGGTGAAAGTGGCCCCCAAACATGTCCATGCCCTGATCCCTGGAATCTGTGTGACCCGATGATGTCCCCTGGGATTGGGCCTGGGTGGGCCTTAAATCCAGTGACAGGTGTCCTTGTAAGAGACAGGGGGAGAGAGGAGAGGAGAGGCCAGGTGAAGACCGAGGCAGGGGTGGAGGGGCATAGGCACAAGCCCAGGAGGCCTGGGGCCCCCAGGAGCTGGCAGAGGCAGGAAGGACCTCCTGGAGAGGCTCGGGGGTGGGGGGGGGGCATGGCCCTGCCCACACCTGGATCCCAGACTTCCAGCCTCCGGACTGGGAGGGCCCGTTTTGGCTGTTCTCATCCGCCCCACCTGCGGCAACTGTTTATAGCAGCACCAGGCCACGAGGCACCCCTGACCTCCCCTCTGTTTCCCGTTGGGAGGGCTTGTCCGAGGGCTGCCCGCGGCTGTCAGGAGAGCGGGTTGGTGTGTGCTGTTCACAGGTGTAGCCGTGCTGCCTAAAACAGGGAAGACTCTTGACCCGGCGAAGAGCTGCTTTGGTTCTCTGAGCCCCAGGCGTGTGCTGAGCAGCTGTGGCCCCCCCCACCCCCGCCGGACCTGCCAGGGAGCTGGCCCTGGGGGTGCTGACGCTCCGGAGTAGCACAGTATGGGCTGCATCTCCCCACTCTGCCTGGGGGCGCGGGTGATGGCAGAAGCCTGTCCCATGGTTCGTGGAGCCCTGGGAAATGGGGAGCAGGGCCCTCTCCTTGTGCTTCTGGCCTCCTGCCCGCCATACCGTGGGCCCTCAGCCAGAGACAACCCCACGACTCCTGGGAGGCCCCCTCCTCTGAGGGGCACCTGGAGACCCTT
The DNA here is from genome assembly GCA_032199065.1 of Smutsia gigantea. Lineage (NCBI taxonomy): Eukaryota > Metazoa > Chordata > Mammalia > Pholidota > Manidae > Smutsia > Smutsia gigantea. Next base: position 320,612 of record JAVSCE010010352.1, read on the forward strand.
GCTAAGCCATTGCCTCCCTGCCGTCGAGTGGCTCGCCCTAGCGGGGCCCAGACTGTGCAGAAAGGGGATGTTCTCACCAGTCTGGTGTCTTGTCTTAGACCATCCTGACAGATGGCTTCTCTGCTATCTTCCGCCTGCCCCCCCGCCCCGAGAGGCTGGGTGTTCTCAGCTCCATCCCCAAGGGGTGCTGGTTGACCGCATCCTCCAACCTGAGGTCACCCCTCCTGTAGGGGCCCTGTCTGTGCCCACACCCTGCCTCGGTTCCTGTCCCCTCATCCCTCTGCCCCCACTGCTGGCTGCCCGTGTCCAGTCCATCAGTCCTGCCCATACCGCCTTTGTTAAAGCCTCTTTCATTTCAAAACCAGTGTGCGTGACCATTTATTTCCAGTCAAGCAGCCCTTGATGGATCCCGTCCCTTGCATGGCCTTACTGGTCATCCAGTCCTCATGCTCCTGACACCTGACAAGAGGTTGGGCTCTGTGGACATCATCTTCTTCCTGCCGTCCGGCCTGGAAGGGCCCCACAGGAATAGCTCCTGGGGACCAGGGCTTTGTTTAGGTTTCATTAAAAATTGCAGTGACATCATTGCCGACTCACAAGTAGGTGTAAGAAGTGGCACTGAGAGAGCCAGGGTACTCTTCATCCAGTTTCCCCCGATGGTAACATTTTGCAAAACTCTAGGGCAATGTGACAACCAGGCTGCTAATATTGACACAGCATAGCTATTTTACTAGAGCGCTCCAGTATCTTCTGGTCCTGTGTGTGTGTGTCTGTCTGTTTGTCTGTGCACCTTTATCACACATGTAGGTCCATGTGTCCAACCCCACAGTCGTACAGAGCACTGCTGTCACCACAAAGATGTTCTTATCTGATTTCTTCAGAAGTGTTTTCTTCTTTTTAAAAATCAGATTTCTTTACAGGTCCTTCAAAATCTGATTTCCTCACCACTTAATTCCTGGGGCCCAGAACCAGGCCTGGCACATGGCAGAAACTCAAACTGTATTTAGTGGCAGGAGCTTGGGGGCCTTTCATCCTTGTGTCACCTCTTTCTGTGGGTGAGGGAGCTGCGGCTTAGTGACGTCCACGCCTCTTCTGGACAGCCTGCCGTCTGGGCTCCTCCGGGCCTCCCTGCCGGTTCCCGGGCAGCATTGCCGGAAACCAATGCAGGAGGTCGTCAGGCAACCCCCTCCCCACCCCCGACCCCCCGATCAGTCTCAGCTTCTTCCCGGTCGGGCCGCCACAGCCTGCACGCATCCTTTCCTTCCAAACCCATGGGCCAGCATGCTTGTCCCCCCACCTCTGTGCTCCTCCAAGACTGATAAAAAGACTGAGCAGAACGCGATGGAGCCTGGAGCCTAGACAGCCTGATAACTGGCTGCGTTTGATGTTTTTCAAGTTCAGAATGGACCCAGGCCCCCTTGGCCAGCGTTGCACGCTTGTTTATTTTTGTCACTGGGTAGGCTTTTGCGATTTCCCCTTCCCAAGTGGGACAGCTATCATTATTGCTGTCAGTACCCCATTGGAAATGTGGCTAAGCGCCCTCTCCCGCTCCACCCAACCCCTCCTCCCAACGCCTGGGCAAGACCACCCACCATGTCAGAACTTCCCTCCATTTAATTTTAGTCTCAGGATGTAAGTTTGCAATTTCATCACAATTAAAAAAAAAAACGAGGCTGGCTTTCCTATCGGAGGCCTGCGGATCATCCCTCCCTGAGCAGGTGGGCTCAGGAGTTGCCTGGGCGTCCCCGGGAACCGCAGGCCTTGGTGGGGGGAAGATGGAGGAGCGGTTTCGAGAGAAAACACACAGGGCTGTCCTTCTAATAATGTTCCTGCTTTCTTTTTCTTTCTTTCTTACTCGAGTCTCTCTTTTTAAGGCAGGCCTACAGTCTGTGTGTGGAACGTGCACACGCACACACACTCAAATACATGCACCCCGTGTATTTCCCACCCGTTTTTCCAGCATATTTCCTTTCTCAGACTTTTGGAAAATATTGCAACAGGGTTTGACTGTAATGAGATTCAAGTGGGTGATTTGGCCCAGGAACCCCTGCCGACTTCCTCGACCCAGCTTCAGTTTCTTCCCTCTTCCCGTGCTCGCCCTCTGTCCTTTTATAAAAATTTTTTTTTCTTCCTTCAGGACAGTAATAAGCTTCTTTTCAGTGAATCTTATTTTCCAATCTATCTTCAGTGAGAACATTGGGAGACAGGAATAAGCCTACAGGCCAACCAGCCCCTTAAGTTCACAATGGGGGGGGGGGGGGGGGGGGGAGAAAAGCTCCAATCAAAGGAAAAGCAGTAGAAATGAATTTAAATCTATAAAATGATGCTCTATCCCATATAACTTCTGACCACGATCAGACCGTCTTCCCGCTGTGTCAGGACTGCTGCTGTGACCTTGCACGCTGTGCACCCACTGCACAGCCCCGGGGGCCCCATCCCCATCACGGCTGCCCCCTCCCAGCAGGGATCAGTGCTTGCCGGAGCCGGTGTGGGTATCACGTGCTCTCAGACGATCCTGGCTGGAGGGAGATTCAGCCAACCCCTTTGGAAAGATGTGATGATTACTATCAAGATGAAAAACTAATTTTCTCTTGGACTGAGTAATTCCACTTTGGCGAATCCGTCCGGCAGGTACAGTGCCATGAACTCTCAGAAGCGTGCACGGGTTTATTTATTGCAACATTGTTTGCAGCACCAAAAGTCTGGAGACAAACTAGGTGCTCGTTCCCAGGGGATGGGCTAGTCTTGGGGCTGCCGAAGAGACTTCATGGCTCAATTAGCCGTCAGACATTTAGGGAGAGTGCATGGCATGTAGGGTCGTGAAGTACTGGTCTTCCTACAGCACCAAATTCACTGAGAAGAAAGCAGAAATAGGCCCCCCTGGGAATAGGAAACCCCTGGGAGAAACCCGGGGACCACAGGTGCCAGGGCAGCTGGAAGACTATGGCCAGGATGAGGTGGACAGAGATTGACTTTTAACTTGTGTCTTGAATTTCTATCAAGGATCTGTCATCTATTGTTTCAATAACTTTAATGAGAATTTGTAAACGTGGGAAGAGGTTGAAGAATTGTCTAGTGAATATCCATGTACCTACCACCTTCTGTAACGAGCATGTTCTTCTGTGTGGCTTATCATCCACCCTCCATCTGACCCTCCACCTATCCTTCTAGCTGTCTGTCAATCTGCTTTTTTTTTGGATGCACTTCTGAGTAAACTGCAGGTATCAACACCCTTCCCCCTAAACTCTTCTGCATGTGCGTCATTATTAGAGTTCAGTATTTATCTGTGGATTTCTTCCGTTTGATAAGATTTACACAGAGTCAAATGCACAGCCTGGAGTATAGTGTTTGATGGGTTGACAAGGCATTATCTATTTAAAAAATAAATTATCTACAAGTAAAATGGGACTGGCAGAGAGAGGGAAACTGAAAGAAACCAAAATAGCATGTTGAACCCACAGATAGGAAAGACATTGTGAGGCCAGTGTGATAAATCAGCTAGTGGAGAGGGATTTGTAAGCAATAAAGACGGTTACGGATGGGCCTCAGTTATGGACTGTTTCTATCCCAGAACCTGTGTCTCCTTCTGGCACTTCCTAGCTCGATTCTCAGGCAGGACGCATAATAAAGTCAGGGGTGCTGGCGTCAACCTGCTGGGGTTCAAATCTCAGTCCCTCTGCTGGCTGGCTGTGCCATCTTGGATTAGTAGCGTAGCTTTTCTGGGCCCCAGCCTCCTCCTCTGGGACGGATGCTGTTTCCTGCTTCCTGGTTTTTAAACCCACAGCCTGTTTAGAAAAGCATCTGGTATCTAGGAGGTGCCCCTTCACTGCTGTCTCTTGCTATACATCACACACTTCCCTATCTTTGCTTTTTATGTTATTTTTTTTTAATTGAATTGGAGAGACTCAAACAACGCAAGGTTAAGTTTTTCATCCTTGGGGGAAAAACGTCATTTCTCCCCGCAGCTTCACCATGCTTCCCACCCTCTGAAAAAATTCAGGGAAATGAATCAGCCTGCAGCCGTTTGCTCTTTCTAATTCTTTGATTACTACATGATTGCAGCATCCACTCAGTCCGGGGCTAAAAATCGAAAGAAAACAAAAATTCTTGAGTCATTTCCAGATCCCGAATCTGACACCACGATTCCTCTCTCAGTTTTGGCAAAATCTACAAAATCAGTGACCAAGAAGGGTAAACAAGTTTAGGTAAACACTCCATATACTGATTCATGAGCCAAGTGCACCAGTTAACATTTAGCTTCATTTACCACAGTGTTTTAATGTCATTAAGAATGTAACTTCTTAGGAAAACTAAGAAAGTCTGTTTTTAGCCCAGACATGCAATTAAGGGAATTAGTAACGTGATACATCATCCTCAGGAGCCTCGATAGAGTAAGAAATCTCGTGCAACTCTTTATAAAAACGTTCTTACAAGCCACGCCAGAGTTCACCAGGCTCCGATCTGAGGGCAGCGGGGAGGGGAAGAGAGACAAAAGGGAGTCGCTGCCCCAGTGCAGAGCAGCAGTGAGGAAGGGTTTGCAATCCTATGCAGATACTCAATAGTCATAAAATCGGGGTCCATTCTGGGGAGTTAAGTCGTTTTCCTGTCTGGATCACAATCATGCTCAAGCATTTGCTCAGCTTTGCAAGGATTCCCGTGTGTGAGACTTGGTTTTCTGGGGCTGGAGCTGGGAAGGAGGAAGCTGGGAAGGATCTTTTAGGGATCCTGGGAGGGAATCCCATTTCTTTGGGCTTTACTTAGTTTCTGGGGGCCTGAGACCTCCTGGGTCAGGGCTTGTTGACATCCCGCCCTGTGCACCACGAGGTGTGGAGCACCTCCCCCTAGAGGCTGTGACAACCCCAAATGCCTCCAGACACTGCTGAGAGCCCCTGGGGCCAAACCCCCCTTGGGTGAGAGCTACTGCTTTCACTGAGCCCACTTGTTCACAGGTGGGGAAACTGAGGCCCAGAGAAGTTAAGCTGGAGTCAGGCCCAGGGAAATGGGCTTCCAGGCGGGAGGTGGCACGTGGCAGCGTTGAATCAGCTGCAGGGATCAAAGTTCAGACCCGCCACTCGGCTGCCGTGCGCTCAGGGCCGAGTCCTTTGCTCAAGGCCGAGGACCCTTTCCTGATGGACTCAGCGGGGACCATCATGGCCCCTGCCCTAGAGTGGTGACCAGGAGGCATGGGTGGGAGCAGTCAAGGCACCGATTCCAGAGTCCAGCCTCTGGGTTCATGCCCTGACTCGGGTCTAGCTGGTGGGAATGGGCAGACTTCCCAGCCGCTCTGCCCTGCAGTCCCTCCTCTGCTTGATGAGGGCGTCCCCACAGCCTCCCCTCTGGAGACCTGGATAGTCATGTCTGTACTGCCCTTGGCTCAGGGCCTCACATGCGGTCGGGCCAAATCCACCTAGTCCCTCACCCACTATGCAGGCTGGCAGTGTGGAAGGACGAGAAAAACAAGGATTGTTGTTTGGATTATGCAGACCCAGCCAAGATCACCTGCCAGGGGGTGAAGACCATCCACCTGTCTGTCATTCCATCCACCCACCCGCCCACCTGTCCACCCCTCCAGGGCTCTCCCACCAGGTTCCAGGCATTTGTTGGAAGAGGCTTTGAGAATGCAGAGGAGTTTCTGCACTCATGATCTCAGAACAGAGCCTGACCCACCGGAGACTGCATGGCATGTGTGTGTGGCTAAGTGTTCGAACGAATGAGGGAATGGACAGGTGAGGCAAGGCACCACGTCCGGGTAGTCCAGTTCTGGGAGCCCCAGCCAGTCGCTGCCGCCGCCTCGCCTTCTGATGTCTTGAGCCTTTGACTCTGTCTGCAGGGCCCAGGCTCCTCACAGAGAGTCAGCTGCGGGGCGGTGGGGTGGACAGGCACCTTCCCACACAAGCAGAGCTCCTTCTAAGGGCGCGTGGTGCTGGCCGGGGCCTGGGGAGTGCACTCTTCCTACACTCATGGGCCCTTCCCAAGAAAATCCTTCTCCAGGTTTGCCAGCTGGCTGCCAACCTGCATCCCAGGCAGGGCTTTGGGAGCCGGGCCACCCATCCCAGATAGTTCCATTCTCTTCTCCACTGAGCTCAGAATTTCCCAGGAGGCCCATCACCAAAAGGAGCAAAAAGAGGAAAAGCCAATCCCATCATGCCTGTAAGCCCAGAGACACACAGCTGCCCTGACACGGCTGGGGGAGCGAGCAGCCGCTGCTCTGCCCGCCTCTGGCCCATGATCCTGTGAGCACATTGAGAGGGGAAGCTTAGCTTATTTAAATGGCTGATTTTCAATGCCACTTCCCATGTTATACCAAGGGCAGATTGGAGAGGGGCAGGCCTGGGAAGGATCTGATCAGGACGAGGGTGTGGGGTTCCCCCCAACATACCCCCATACCCTGAGGTGTGGGAAGGATGGAGAAGCGGTGGGCTAACCAGGGAGTTTCCCAGCCAGCCTGGACGCTCACCAGCACACCTCGCTCATGCTTCCTGCATGAAGCTGGGGAGCCCAGACTCCCTGGTTTCCAACCCTGGCTCCATGCCCTCGAAGCTGTAGGCAGGCGAGACCCAGGATCTGGGGATAAAGTGTCGATCCCCTCCAAGACTGTGTCTGCGTGATTATTTTGGGGGCATTTGTTGAACAATTGCTTTGGACCAACTCTGCATGGGTCGGCACGCTCTCCCCCGTAAAGCTCCGGGGGTGGGTACTGTCACATTGCCAAGCTGTACATGAAGCGGCTGAGTCTTTAGCATGATTCGAGCAGCTTGACCAGTCACACAGAAGGGCCAGGACTGGACCCGTCTGCATAAGACGTCGTGGGACTGGGCGGCACGTGGCTGGGGTGATCAGCTCCCAAAGGGCTGAGGCTCCCCAGGTTGGAGCAGGCTGGGCCCGCCACCCGTCTGCAGATGGAGAACCTGGGGCCGGCGCCGGGGCAGGGGAGCTGGCCAGATGCCCCGTGTTCTGCACTTCCAGCCAGCAGGCTGCCACGGTGTGGATCAACAAGATTTCCCAGGGACTGGACCAGAAGGCCGACTGGGAAGACATCTTTTCTCAAAGAAGAAACAGGACTGCGGGGAAGACAACTCTTGGGAGATCTGAAATCTCTCTGGGCATCTTGGGAGTTCTGCCATCTATGGAGATTCCAGTGTGTTTCCCGGGCTCTGAATCGGCGTCAGCATTTGGGTGTCCCCTTGGCCCTGAGCCCTTTGTGGATGTGCCCCGACAGCCAAGCTAGGGCTCAGTGGAGATCTTCCAAGGTAAGGCAGGAGCTCAGCCTTGCTCCCCGAATGGAAGCCCATTGCCTGACATCAGAACCCGAGAAACACCTTTAAAAGGCGAGGTGAGAGGATTTCTTTGACCCAATCCATTTTCTTTTGATGGTTTTTCTTTTCATTTTCCCAAATATCAGCCCTGGGAAGCAAGACTTCAAATCTCATTTTATAGCATGGAATTTTTTCTTGTTGTTTCCTAGCAGAGATCAATTTGGGATGAATAACTCACGACCACAGAAACAAGACACCAAAAGCAACAGCGCTGGGTGGCAAATTTCCCCGTTACCACAAATATCCTTTCTCCTCAGGGAGCAGATTGGAAGCATTTGGGGCTGTCTGTGCGGCCCATCCTCAATCAGGCAGAGGCGGGGCCACTCCCACAAGCAGCAGCATGCTGGATTCTATCCCTGGTGCTGTCTGCTGTCATCAGGCACACATTTTCCTCTTTGTTGTGCTTTTCCAAAGCGCCGACAGGTTCCTGGTCCTGGGTGCGAGGTTTGCCTCCTCTCGTGGAGGACCAGGTAGGTAACACAATGCTCATCTTCACACATGCCACCTGATCGCCTGGCTCTGCCTCGGGAGCACAGAGGGTGATTAACCAGGGCCCCTCGTTTCTGCTCTTCCGTCCCCAGTTTACCCTGGCATGTGTAGCTTTGCCGCCTGCCCTGTCAAAATTTGTGTCCACTTTGGAAGTAGAAAGGGACCATGTTGCCAAACCCCAGAGGGGGCCTGCACGGTGTTGAAGTTTTCACAAGTATCGAATGGGAGCTCTTCCTCCACGGGAGGATGTGGCCGCCCCTCGTCCCTGCAGAGTACAAAGTGCAGAGGAATGAGGACACCAAACAGTGAGACACGCATATATCTTTTAGCCTATGATTGTTTTATCCTCCAACATGGTACTATAAAACACTTCAAACAGACAGAGAAGTCACCCATAGTGAAAACCCATATATCCAACGTGGAGATTCTGCAATAGTCTGTGATTCTTGTTTTATTACTTTTCCTTCCTTTCCCTGTCTTTTCCTTCCTTCCTTCCTTCTATCCACTCATCCATCCCCCATTCAGCCTTCCACCCATCCTTCCATCCACCCACCCATCCTCCCAGCCTGCCATCTTATTCTTTTCAGTAGATTGTTTTTTAGAATAGTTTCAGATTTACAAAAATATTGAGCAGATACTATAGAGTTCCCATTCACTCCACACCCAGTTTCCCTTTGTTAACATCTTATATTAGCATAGTATATTTAGTACAATTAATTGGCCAATACTCATATGTCATTACAACATTATTATTTATTAAAGTCTGTACTCTATGGAGATTGCCTTCGTTTTTACATAATGTCCTCTTTCTGCTCCAAAATCCCATCCAGGATCCCACATGATATTGAACTCTCAGGTTTTCTTAGGCTCTCCCTTGGCTTGACAATTTCTCGAACTTTCCTTTTTTCTGATGACCTTGACAGTTTGCGGGCATCTCAGGCGTTTTGCAGAATGTCTCTCTATCGGGATTTGTCTGCTGTTTGCACATGGTTAGACTGGGAGCCATGCTATTTTTCTGACCAACGTCCTAGCTGGTTTATGAGCCTTTTTGGTCAAGCAGGAGTCCCATGTGTGTATCATGGGAATGTGTGTACCAGTGGGAAGCACTGGAGGTGTGGCCTGGGCTCATATCCAAGCCCCAGCACCCACTACGGGGACTGTGGTCAATACTTCCTTTCCTTAGGGCTCAGTTTCCTCCTCTGTAAATGGGCATAAATGGTGCCTCAGTCAGAAGCCGCTGTGGGAGCTCAATGCAACTCTGAGCACAGTGAAACCTCGACTCCGACTGCTCTTGATGTGACAAACACCTGTGCCAGGGGACAGCTGGGATAGACGTGACCCCTTCCATTGACCTGTCTACCCTGAAACAGTGGGGCTTGGGGCACAGGAGAGGCCTGTGATGCTGACACAGGTGAGGACAGAGCCCACCTGGGCCTGATGGGCAGAGTAAGCCCCCGGACTGGCCCGCTGGGCACCCAGGCTCCCTTGAGCGTCCTCTCTCCTCTCAGCCTACGGCTCTGCCCAGCGGCTTCCCAATGCCTAGGCCACTCCCTGTCAGGCCACATTTTCCTAATATCGAAGGGAGGAATACAGTCGATCACAGGCCTATTTTATTATTGCAGCAAATATTTCTCTCTCTCTCTCTCTCTCTTTTTTTTGGTGTGAAAGGAGATAAGCTAGGCCAGAGGATGAGCTGGGGCCACCCAGGACATGCACCCTTCTCAGCCCCGTGGGAATCCCAGGCATGCAGTCCGCATTTCCCAACTGCAGAGAGCAGACTTCAAGGGAGGCTCCAGACAGTCTTGTGGCTGAAGTCTGATTGCTATAAACCCGGAGTCAGGCAGCTCCAGAACACACAGGGCTGTCCAGAGGTTTGGGGCTGGAGTGGATGTCTTTCTGGAAGAGTCTCTGCATTCAGGAGGCCTGTGATGCCATCACGGGACACATGTGACATCTCCTCATTTGCAAGCTGACTTCAGTTTCCAGAGAGCACAATGCCAAAACCACGTCTCTGAAAAAGGAAATCTGACCTTGACAGGGAGGACACAGGCTGACTTGTGTCTCCCAGTTGTGAGTTCAGGGTGGAATTCTTCCTAGATAATAGACCCTGGAATGTCAGGGCTGGTCGGAGGCTTCCAGGCCACCTCCTAACAGCCACTGACATTTATAGCGTTCTTCCTGCAGGACTGGCTCTGAGCTAAGCCCTGGAGAACCTTATCTCCACAAGTCCTCTGTTCTCTCCATGAGCCTTTGTCATCCCCATTTGATACCTGAGGAAACTGACCCAAACATCAAGCCAGTCGCCCAAGACCTACCAAGCAGAAAGTGGTGGAGCCCAGATCAAACTGTCAGGCTCCGGAACCTGCCTCCTGGCATCCATGAGGTGTTCCTTAGCCTGGGACCTGTGGGCCCCTTTGCGTGTTGTTGGGGGGCTTCTGGGAGGTCCATCCACAATGTCATTCATGCATGTTGCTGGACAAGGAGCCACAGAGTTTCAGAGGGGTCCACGCTCTGACCAAGGCGGAAACCCTCTGTGCATCTCATTTTTCAAGGAAGAGGCAAATATGCCGATCGCCACGGCTACCCAGCAAGTGAGACACGGATCTGGCCTCAGGTCCCCACAGCCAGCCCCACTGCTTTCCTTTTCACCATCTGGTGGGTGAATACGTTTTTCAATAATTTTTACTGAGTTTTTTATTCTGCATGAAACACACAGAGAAAAGCGCCAGGTGGCACATGTGGAGTGTAGTAGGCACACCTGTGCAATGCCCACCCCCACTGGGGAGGAGACAATGCCCGTCCCCAGGAGGCCCTCCCCATCTGGACACCCACCTTCGCAAAGGCAGCCGCTTTCCTGGCCCTGTCGTCAGGGAGCTTCTTCCTGTTTGGAACTTCATGTGATGGACTCACGCCGTGCACACTCTGTACATGTGGCTTCTTCACCCCACGCCATGGGGGTCCATCTCCACGGCTGTGTACATGCCTGTCATGAAAATCCACCTGCTGCCACATGTGCCTTCTCCCGCAGAGGGAACGCTGGGCAGCTTCTGGTCTGGGCTGTCGGAACCCTTGTGTACACGTGTGTTTTGCCTTCCTGTGTGTGCCGCTCGGGGCCAAATTGCTGAGCCACCCGGCAGGCGCCATGTCCAGCTTTACAGAGGCCTGCCGAGCCATGTACTGCACGGCAAGCTCACCCTCCCACAAGCAGCTGCTCACAGCCTTGCCAGGGCTCAGTTTTAGCTCGTCTGGTGGGCAGGGGTGTACAATATTTTAAAGTATTAAACAATAACTTCCCTGCTCTTTCATTTTTTTGTTTAAGGAGCTCTCTTTAGTCACTGTCCTTCCCGACCCCATGGTGCACAGAGCCGACGACTGGCCTCAGCAGGGTGCCGCTGGCCCAGGGCCGCTGTGAGGGCGTCACCTGGGAGCTGGGGTCCTCCTGTCAGAGGCAGGGGGGCTGGCTCAGAAGGAGCCCAGGGCCTGTGCCTGCCTTCCTGTCATCTGAGGCTCTGTGCAGGGGTCTTGAGGGGCCCTCCTGTGCTGACTTCAGTCTGTAAACTTGCGGGCGGGAGAGCCTGGCGGCCGGGATGACCCGCCGTGGCGAGGCCCTGGGATTCGCTGCCAGTCCTAAGGCACTTTCACGGGTTTTGTTCTCACCTTGTGCACTTCTGTCTGTAAGGACGGAGCCACAGGGCGGGTGGCGTCCCCTGTCGCCACCCCTGGCTGCCTTGAGCCCAGGCTACCAAAAGCAAGTAGGGGCTTGGGCGGTGGCCCTGGGGGCCGATACCTATCCCACACTGGGAAGTGGACCAGAGCTCGGCCTTACATGTGATCTCTACCAGCCCTGTGTCCATGAAGAGGGGGAGATGGCTTGCTTCAGGCACAGCCCTCTCTTTGGGTGGCCTGGGGATCTTGGCACGCAGACTCCCCCCCCGGCCACCCACATCGGAGGGGAGGTGGGCCAAGGGCTATGCTCAGGCTAAGCGGCCTGGGGACGGGTGCCTGTCCACAGGCACTCAGGGCCAGCTAGCCGAGCCCCACGCCGTGGTCCACAGCCCCTGCCACTGCCCAGGGCTGGCCCCCAGACTCAGCGTCTCTCTCCTTCCCCCCCATGCCCCGCCCTGGCCAGAGGGCAGGCAAAAAAACGTCCCTTGGCCGAACCAGAGGTTCCCTGCCTTGCATCCCAGACCCTCATTCCATACTTTATGACTCAGTAAGCTCTTCCCCCAGACTGCCTTTTGCGGGCACAGCCCCGAGGATGCACTGCTCTTGCCGGGCCGCCTCCACCATCTTTCCTCGGGGTTCGGCTGGTCAGGCAGGTGGAGTCTAAGCTTCAGTTGTCAGGAGACTTGCCCACGAGGCAGTTGAAGAGATGAGACTTCTCTGCTCTTCACTGCCTTGAGAGCTCTGTGTTCAAAGGCTGCGTCTTCTGTTAACTTGTCCTCCCCCTCCTTTCTTCTCTCCTCCCCCAGCGTGTGTGTGTGTGTGTGTGTGTGTGTGTGGAGGGTCCTGGGTTTGCTTCACTTGCCCAAGACTGTAACAAATGCACACGTGGATATAGCCATGCACACGTACCGCTTAGATGTCTATTGGTACATTTATGTAAATGTAGGGTGCCCATTTGATTATCACCTAAGTCGGGACACTTTTGAGAGGGAACAGGTGCCACTAATAATGGTGCCAGGACCAGGACATAACCTGGACTGTCCTATCCTACTGTGTGTGACAGGCAGTGGTGTGCAGGGGGGGACAGCCCAGCCAGAGCCAGCAAGCCTGGGCAACCCAGCTCAGCTCTGCCTGTGCTGGGGCCTGAGCAAGGCCAGGCTGTCTGTCAGCTGCCCTGGCAAGGAAGCCATGGCCATAGACGGCCCACATCTCATCAGCTTGTGGAAGGGAGGCTCATGAGATAATGGGGCAGGACAGTCATTGAACTACAAGCATTCTTGACACAATGCAGAAATATTTCAGATTGCATCTATGACGCCGGAAATCCAAATTAAAGGCATAAAAACCAACTCAGCCACAAGACACAGTCTCTGCCTGACATGAATTTTTAAAATCCTGATGTCGAGACTCCTGAGTATTTCTCCCTTTTCCCATCACCCCATGTGGAGGAACGCAGTTTTTGCACAGGGTCACATCGGGTCATTTGGCGGGATGGGAGTCTGTCAAGCCAGCAGCTCCCTCTGTGGCATTGGGAGAAAACAGTCTGCGGAGCCGCCTTGTTCCTGTCCCGTGTGTGGCTGGGTACAGTTAATCAGCTCCAGGTACTGCGGCAGCCGTTGTAAGTTATTCTGGGGGTCCTTTGAAAATGTTGGTCTTTTGGGGGGCGCGAAAGGGTCTCTGTGATCATTCAATGTCCCCCACCTTCGGTCATCCATTTCAAATGATGAGGAGAGCTGCATTATGGTGTGTGTTTTTATTTAATGAACCAATTCCTCCATTACCAAAATAAAGGATGTTTTATCCGTAAGACTTCAAATGAGAATGTCTTCACTAATCCTATTAAAATTAGTTATTAAGTCTGAGCTATTGGAAAACTCTTTCCATGCCTTTTGGGTTGTGCTGTGTCTGTATCCATAGCCAATCTATTCACGTGTATTTTGGTGATTATAATGTCCTGCTGAAACTTTGGCACCTGCCGAAGGTAATTTTGCACATTTAATATACATACACACACAAATAGATGAAATAGTTCTTGAGTGACATTTACATCAAAGTAAGTTTTCAGAATGACATTGCCTCTCGCAGTTTGCTTTTAGCATTATGGACTCTGTGTGAATTGAATTTTACCTTGAATAGTTAGGTTGAAAACAAAAATCACAAAGAGGAATACTTCAGAAGCTCGAAAGACAGGAAGGGCTTTTCTGCATCTCTCCTGGGTTACTTCAGAGTTTGTAGCAGAGCAGGTAGAGAGAGAGAGGAAACCACTTTGCCATGTTGAAATTCTTGCTCACTTCTGATGCACACACAGTGAGTGCTTGAGAGAAACTGATGGCTGTTTGTTATTTATGGAAAGTAAGTGCCTTTGATTTCTTTCTGAATCTTAAGAGAAATCCGGCATGGAGCCAAAAAAAAAAACTTTGTGGGCTTTAAAATTTACATTTTTATGGAAGAAAAAAGGCATGCCTTTAAAAAGGGTAGATGGCATTCTAGCTGAATACAAACATGCCCTTTTTAACCTGGCAAACAAGTCTGAATTGTATGTAAGTATGAGAGTGATGAAGTCTTCAGAAACTTTATGGAGATAACTTTTTCTCCAAAACTTTCCTTTTCATCTCATTTAACTGTTTCACTAGGGTGTGTGCGTTTGTGTGAAAGAGAGACAGAGACAGAAAAAGAGAGATTTAAGAATTTTAGAAGGAAAGGTTGAGAAACACCAGCTGAACTGTCCCATATCTTTATAGCGTTGATTGCCTTCAAAATGCCCCCAAAAATGCTTTCTTCCTTTTTGCAGGATGTAGGGCCCTCCTGAGCTTCCCCAGAAATCCTGAAACTCCTTTGTTTAAGACAAAAACTTGTGGCTTTTCTCAAAATGACCAACCAAACACGCAGAATCTGAAATCCCCAGAACACAACCTGGGCCATAAACCTTCCGGCTCAACAAGTTTTAGGTTTTAGGGAGACCCCAGTAAAACCCAAACGATGGCAATAAATAAATAGCCAACAGCCTCCCCCACACAGCTGTGTCTTCGGGACCTCAAACATCTGAAGGCAAAGGAGGGTCCCAGCCTGTCCCAGTTTTGGTGAAACATGGGTAAACCATCCAAACGGCCGAGCTGCCCAGATTTCTTCCAGATAGTCCAGAGGAAGAAAGCCGAGAGGTGCAGATAGTGAACATTCATCCCAAAGCATTTTTCAAACTCCCTCTTCAAACAGGCAGGTAAATATTCGGAAAGGGCAACAGAAGAAACAATGCGGTCAAGAAATCAGCAAAATCGGCAACTCGTGACATGAAAAGGATGCTGACGGTCAGGGTGTCAAAAGGCAGGAGGAGAGGATTCGAAGATGAATCTAATGCTTTTAATGGAAAACACAGCCAGGTTTCCTCTGCTGGATTTCAGGGGGCTTTACAAGTGGCACGTCAGACCCGAGTATCCTATCCCACCTCCATCACTGTGACATGGGGTGAGTCCCTGAACATCCTGGAGCTTTTAGCTCTGCGTCAAGAAATGGAGAAAACTTCCCTGTTGTTACCCTCTCTCTGGGGACACTGTGAAGGTAAGTGAGGGGAGAAAGAGAAAAAGCATTCTGTATGACATCGGAATGAGAGTTTTACAAGCGCTCTAAATCTAGAAAGAAAGGTAATTCTGTCCCCTGGACAGGTCACTGCCCGCAGAGCCCCAGTCTCCTGGTGGAGTGCCTGGTGACCGGTGGGCCATCATGTCCAAAATCGGCAACTCCCCAAGGCCGACAGAGGGGCCCGCTTTGTTTTCTCCCTGGGCAGGAAGCAGCTCCTGCGGGATGCGCCCTGACACTGCGCTGGTGTCCAGACGTCCCCGGCTCCCTGATGGAGACAGAGGGTGCAGTCTGCTGGCATGGGGCGCTTTGAGAAAATCTACGTTTAAACCCTTCTCCGAGGTGCCCTGCCTCCAGACTCACACACACACTTGCGCACACATCTGCACCTGCTTGCACTCATGCACACACACACAGCCTCCCACACATGTGCCACCTTCCCACATAGCTTTTGTGCACACACTCAGACACCCACACATGTGCAGCTTTCACATGCCTTTTGTGCACCTCAGACTTACACACATGTGCATGCCTTCACAACCCTCTGTGCACACTCAGACTCCCACACACACGTGCACATGTACACAACACATTCACTGGGAGAAACATGGGGAAGATGAATTCTTAAAATCCAAGTGAGTTTCAATCCCAGTGGCAGTTTGGGGCTGGGCACCGAGTGTCTTTTGACCTCCTTTTTGAGCCCAGCCCTAGGTTCCATCCCTGGAGGGGGCTTGGGAGGGGCCCAGTCAGAACACCCTGGACTCAGGGGCTGCCACCTCCCTCCTTTTCAGCTGCTCTCCTGTTCAAACCCACTCACCTGGTCCTCAGATGGCCCATTGGCATAATGGGGCATAAAATACTACCCCACAGGCTGGACTGCCCCCACCTGGCACCCGCCACGGCTTGTGGAGTTGTCTGGTCAATGCCTGTCTCCCCTCTAGATGCCAAGGGCCCCCTGCTTCTCCTCCAGGTACGGAGCCTGGCCAGAGCGCACCAAGGCCTGTGCCCTGGGCCCAAGCACAGCGGGCTGCAAGAGGCTGCTGCCTGGCGTGATGGTCATGCGGTACCGTCTGTGTCTGTGTGAGGGATGCTGGGGAGTGAGGCGGAAGTGACATGCACACGCATCAGGGATTGCTGTTGTTACTGGTATCACCACTTGGTGAGAAGGGACAGGCACGTGGACAGCATGCACTTCAGAGCAGGAGGGGTCCTGGCTGCCGACATTCTGCGCCCCGGGCATTTCCTGACCATGAGTTTCACACCCAGGGCTTGTTATTCAAAGTCCAACCCACCTGTTCTGAGCAATATGGCTGAGTAAATGGGATTTCTCCAACTTCCCTGGGTCCTGGGAGGCTTTGGGGGCCTAGGAGGTACGTGCCAGCAGTTAATTTCTCAGGGCACTTAGCAAGAGACCGTGTCCCATAGTGCAGGTGTCATGGGGCCAAGGCCTCTCCTCATACCCCTGCCCAGGAGGTGGGCCGGTGGGTAAATGCCTGGTGTTTCCACAGTGCATGGGAGTCTCCTCTTCCTTAATGAGACCATACAAGTGCCATTACCCCACAAGGGGTCAGTCCTGTATAACCAAGAGGCTATGCTGACTGTCCCCCAAATCCTTTTTATAGACATTCTAATTCCACTGACGGGCAGGCGGCTTTCCATCAGGCTGCTGGCACCAGCCCTGCGAGGTCTGGGTCCCTCTGTCACACGGCACGGCCAGGCCAGAAGCCCGGATGCTGGGTCTCTCCATCAACCCAAGGCTCCAGGCAGCCAGACTGGAAGAAGACAGGAGGAGCCGGAGTCAGGAGCTCGGTGACAATTACCTTGTCACAGCTGGAGCTGCAGACTTATGAATGGCCCCTTTCCTCAAGTAGAGCTGGCTGCTGGAGAGGTTTCAGAGGCACCTCTGCTGAGGGGGTTGCAGCCTGGCTGCAAAATAAATCACTGCCCCAGCCAGCTCAGGAGAACTGGAACCCTGACTGTGGCGGTCATTTATGGGTTTCTTTGTTAGTACAGATGCCCTAAGCCTGCGTCCCCTGGGTCACCCTAGTCACAAGTCCCTGGTGTGGATGGAGCATTGTGTCCAGCACTGAGGGCCCAGTGCTAAGGGGAAGGGATGAGGAACAGGGGTCTGGGGGTCTGAGGGGCAGGAACAGAGGCGGCCAGCACAGCCAGGACCTGAGAAGTCGTGGGGTGGGACTCCAGACCACTCTGCCCATTGCTTGATCATCGGATGACTGTGGATCAGTCCAGAAATATTAGCTGAGTACCTCCTATGTGCCCGGCTCTGGGGCTATGGCTCCAAATGGCACAGGCTCTCTGTCTAACTGGGCAAGCGGGATGGAAATGAACCTGTCTACAAACCAGGGCATGCCAGGTCTGGTGAGAAGAGAGGACTCTCGGAGGAGTGGCTATTCCTGCTGAGAAGGAGACGGCCTTGTGGAAGTGTGGGCAAGACAACACTAGCAAGCAGGAATGATTAGTGCAGAGTGGGGGTGAGCTTGAGGCACTTGTGAGTGGACAGGGGGCCGGCGAGGCCGGAGCTGTGAGAAAGAGGAGCAGGAGGCTCAGTGAGGGCCAGGGGGCAGAGGGCGTGGGGCCTGCGGCTCAGGGAAATGGCCTGAAGTTCATATCTGTGAATGACCAGCTATGTCACACCAAATTATGACCTCCCAAGCAATGCAGTTTTGCATTGATTAATTTTCATTGTATTAGAAGCTCTTCCAAAGTATAAAAGCATCCTAGAAAAACATGAAGTATTATAACATATAAGCCTCCATGGCAGCTGCATGGGGTGCAGGAAGCGCTCGGTGGTGGGCAGCTGGAACCCAGACCTACCAGGATGCACCAGATCCAGGTCATGTCGCCTCCCCAGGGCACCACAGACTCCCGAGTCCTTGGGCAACGATCCCACATCCCACCACGGTGTTTCCAACACAACGCCCTAATTTTAAGACATTTCCAAAACCAGACATCACTAACATTGACTATTCACCTTCATAAGCCAGACACTGATCTTGGCGTTGGAGACACTGACTCTCACTCCCTTCTTCCATGGAGCTTGAGGCCAAGAACCGGTGCCTTCTAGAGCCTCATGGGACCCACTGAGCCAGGTGTTTACCCTTTGGAGTTAATCCCTTTGGGAAACTTGACGATATTTTTTCACATTTTCATCTGGATAGTCTCACAGTCTATGGGGACGCTAACACAGACTCCTTTGAAAATGATATTTTTGGGGGTAAAGTAAATGTTTTGGAAAGAGATAGTGGGGATGGTTGCACAGTTTGGGAAAGTAATGCATGCCACTGAATTGTATACTTAGAAATGCCTCAAATTGCCAATGTTACATGCATTTTACCACAATATTAAAAAAAAATTAACAACGTGATACACCAAAACTCATTGTACACTTTAGATGGTTAAATTATATGATATCTGAATTTATATCTTGATAAAGCTGTTTAAAAATTAAACAAGAATAAGGTTTTAAAAGGATATCTTTTAATAATATAGCCCAGATAGTAAGATAAAATTCTACCACTCATTATAGACATTTCAGGAATGAATGCCATGCTCTTAACTAATTTTTGTTTCTATTCACCAAGTCTTTGCTCAATAGAAAATTACAGATACACCAGAGAAGGGGCCACTCTCAAAGTCTGGCCAGAGAAACTTCTGGCCAATTGATTCACAATCAATTTCATCACTACCGACATGCAAGAAAGTTAGGTTCTAGAAATCAACTGATCTCAGGAGTAACTCAATACCCCACTGACTCAGACACTGTGCTCACTCCTCTCAGTTATTATGATTTGATTTTTTTAATAATCCTGGAGCTTCTCAGTGCCTCCGTGAAGGTGAGAGTCCTCACAGCACACACCTTTAGTCCAGCAGAGAAATGATCCAGTCTGCCCATTAAATGCTAATATCCACATAGGCTGCATTCAGCCAGACACTTCAAGAAATCAAGCCTGGATCCTAACAAAGATGAATTGTACAAAAATCAAAATGTTCCCTGGGTGGGATCAGCTTCGACACCAGGGGAGGAAACGGAGATGGGAAAGGGCTGGGGTCAATTCCCCCAAAAGGAGCCATGTGGTCTCGGTTTTGTTTTCAATTAACTTGAGGAACCATTTTTTTTCCTTTTGTTGGCCTGTGTGAAGGTAGAGTTGCCCTGGCAACTGGCATTTCGTGTAATTGGCACTGATGGTCACCAAACCCACAGGGCTGCGATCGACACCCCGAGTGCTGCTGATTTAGGTGAAACTGACCAGCCTGGATGTGACCGCAAACCCAGCTGACATGGGAATGCCCCAGAATGGGCTGATTCGCTGCTCAAACAGCATAGAGGCTTCCCTGTGTCCCAAATCAGGATCCAGTCCAAACCCGATCTGGGTGCCCCGCTGCTGGCTAGAGCGCTGGGGAAGAGGGGAAATGGCCCAAAGGACATTGCGTGTACTGAAACCAGAGAAATTCTCAGCAGAACTGAGCCTGGTGCATGCTCTCTGCCAGTGCCTGCTTGGGCGCCCGACCCAGGCGACGCTTAGGAGCGCCGGACTCCTAGCTGGCGCACGAGGAGCGCTGACTATCAGCAGTAATGACACCAACGTCAGAGGGCCTGATGCCGGAGATGCTGTTGGTTTGACCCACGTCTCATTTTTCCCCAGCATTTGGGGAAAAGTGATCTGCCCTATGGCCCCGGGTGTCCACGTTCATCTGCAGGCACATGGCTGCTATGCAAACTTCACTTACGTGAGATCCTTCGTTCCGAAATTCCGTGGGACCTCTGAGGACAGAGGCCCGGTTCAGCTTTCACGGCTAGGGAGGCTTCTTGGAGGAGGTGGCACAGCTGCAGAATCGTGAGAGGTGTGGGGACCCTCCCAGACCAGTGGGAAGGATTCCAGCCACAAGAAGCAGTTGTGCAAAGGCACAGAGGTGGGCACCTCCTGGGAATCCCTGGTTCCCCCGGGTGGTGTCCACACAGCAGGCAGGGAGGCTGAGGAGGTGACAGTGGAGAGACGGAGAAAGAGCCGGGGCAAGGCCTGGGGATGGGACCCCGTCCTGCAGGCAGCGGGGCCCTGGCGGGGTTCTAATAGGCCAGTGGCATGACCAGGTGGGTGTTAGAAATGTGGGTCTCCTGGCCTCTGGGAGGTGGATTGGAAGGGAACAAGGCGGCCAGGTTGGAAGTTGTGACAATAAGCCAGATAAGAGACAGTGAAGGTTTGAGGCAGGCTGTGGTGGAGATGCACAGCGGGGGCTGGGGGCAGCGTGGGGTCAGGGAGATTTAGGCCGTTCCCTTCCAGGGCCCCTCCAGACCGTTGCCCTTGGCCCTGGTGAACCTGTGGTGAGTGCCCCAGGGCTCCTGGCCTCTACTTCCAGGAGCTAGGCCCATGGAAAGCCACGGGAGGCTGGGGCGGGGGACACGGCCTAGTAGCTGGGCTCTCCCTCCTGGGTTCCCTCCCCGAGGGCAGCTCCGGCCGGCTCGTCCCTCAACCCAGGGCCGCTGTTCCTGTCACGGTGGTCACTTTTACAGACTCCTGAGCCCTGCCATCTCTTTTGCCTGGTGCCCAGGACCCTGGGGTGGCACCCGCTCCATGCCCTATCCCGGCTCTCTAGAGACCTCACCCCTGCACCCCAATCCCACCTACACACAATATCCCTTTGAAAACAGATCCTCCCTGAATTCTAATCTGAGGGGCCCATCTTCTTCCTACTAGAACCCTGGCTGAGACATAAGTTGCATTCAGTTCTCTGAAGTCTTGAGTAGCTTCACAGGTATTTGCTGTTTCTAGATGGGTGTGCCAGGTGCAGTGCAGAGAACTATGCAGGTGGTTCCCTGTCCCCACAGGGAAGTTGTGACAATAGACCAGGCAAGAGACAGTGATGGTTTGAGGCACCTCACAGTCCAGGGCAGCATCTAGGGGCCTTGGCAAATATGCAGATTCCTGGGCCCAGCCCGGGCTTAGTGACTCAGAACCTGTGGGGCAGGGACCCCGGAGTCTGAAATCCTAACGATTCTCAGGGGCTCCTAAGCCCAGAGCAGCTTGGCCCCCACTATGGGCGGAAGACTGCACTCTGGGCTGCCCGGGCCAGTGCTTATGGCCCTTCACACCACCTCCAAAGGCACAGAATGGTGTCCCATCAGGCATGCAAGCAATGGCTCACAGACGGGGCCCTCCTCATGGCCAGCAAACATGTGGACCCCCAGTACCCAGGCCGACTGTGCCAGTGGTTTAAAGACTTGGAAAATCACCTCTGAATTCTTAAGCAAGGATCTAGCCGATGAGCTCATTCTTCCCCATGTAGTTTCCTGCTGTTTGTATCTTCAATCTCCGAAAACTGGGCAACATATTGATGACAATAGTCACTATTTAAAAACCAGGGATTTGTTTTGCATATATTTACAGCACTCCCTCTCCTCTTCTCTCCATCCCCCTCTCCCTCTCTCTAATACATTAGCAGGAGCAAGTCCTACTTTATAGAAATCCATGCTAACTTTTTACAAAGAGGAGTTGGTAGCAATCATTCATTTTATTCGAAAGTCACATATATTCCTTGACGGGCACCCTGGCCGATTTACAGTGTGTTCAGTGAACAACGAGAAAGGTGTGGTGGGTGGCTTGCAAAGGATTTGTTGTGTTGCAATGAGGCAGTGGGTCTGCTCCCCTGGGCATCCTCCTCGGGCTCCTGGGAAGGGCCTGACTGTCTGCCCCAGGGGCTCTCCATCCATCCAAGATGTACTGGGCGCCCACCACATGCGGTACTGGGCAGGGGTTCGGTGGGGAGGAGGTTCTGTATCAGACCACTGCACCCTCTACCACTCCGTGCATTTTTCTTTCTCTCCCTAGGTTTTGAGATGTCTAAATAAATAAATAAATAAAGCCGCACAGGTCCTTTCTTTAGCTTGCTCGCTGAATGTGGCATTCAATAAATTGCTATAGGTAAAATGTCCCCATCATTGGCTAGGAATTTCATTGCACAAAATAAAAGCCCTCATTTGCTTTCCCTTTGGATTGGATTTCCAAACGGGTCAAACGTTTACAGAAATGGCCCAAACTGTACAAATAAACTGTGGGCCTCCTGGAGAAGGCAGTTTACATTATTCTGGGTCAGATGAATATGCAGCCATGGCCCCAGCCCTTTGAAAACCACTTTGCATCGTGTACATAAGCTCTGTGCCCCGTCTGGGATCCCTCAATCCCATCAAAAAGCTCCAGGAAAGGTATTGCAAACCTCTAAACCCACAGACCCATTCACACTCCAGCTGGGCAGCTCTGTCCCCTAGCAGGTCAAACGAACAGGGACACACGGCCATGGCCTCCCCACCTTCTGTTCCCCACTAGTCCTGGGCCACCGTCACTCCCCACGAGGTGGGGAAGAAAGAGCACGATGCAGGTCTCAGCACCTTGTATTCCACAAACATCACATGGAGCCCCACACCTAGCTGGTCTCCATCTGTTTTCTAATGAACACCTCTGATTTATAGATGGGGAAACTGAGGCTCTGAATGGTGTGAGTGGCTTGTGGGGGCAGCAGCGGGCCTGTGCCTGACCCTCAGATCAGTGCTGGCCCTGGTTGCTAGACTATTATGCATCAGCTCCAAGCCTACCTGCTGGGGGTGAACTGCGGACTGTGTGTGTGAATCAGGGCAGACACTAAGAAGGCAGGTGTCCTTTAAAGAGAAGGGAGGTTTGGACCCAGGCCCGCACAGAGGGAGGAGGTTGCGTGAGGATGGAGGCAGAGATGGAGGGAGGCGGCCATGAGCCAAGGACGCCTGAGGCCCGCAGGCCCTACAGGAGGAGGCAGGACCCTCCCCTGGAGCCTCCCGTGGGAGATGGCCTTCCCACCCACACCTGGCTTTTGGACGTCCGACTCCAGTACATGTTGTTTAAGCCTCCAGTGTGTGGTGCTTTGTCCGACCCCCCCAGGACACTGCCACACGCCTCTGCTCTCTGCACCGGGAAGCAGGGGCTGGGCTCTGCGATCAACCCCAGTCTGTGGCGGGGACCCAGCCAAAGTTGCTCCTTCCCGTCCACTCCCGACCCTGTCGGCCTCCCAGCCCCAGCAGGGCTCGCCCCCCCAGCAGCGCTGGCTGGTCCTGCGGCCACGTTTGTTCTCCACTGTGGCAGAGCCAGTCTTGGGGCACCCTTCCAGAGGGCAGCTTTGTCCCCTTGGGTCCCCGCTCCCCAGGACGCCCCCTCCAAGCTCCCACCTCTTCCCTTTGTGCCCCCGCCAGACAGGTGAGACATCTGGCCCCGCTGGACTGCCCTCCTCGGCTGGGTCTCAGGTGCCTGTTGGCCTTTCCAGTCTCCCAGGGCCTGCTTTAAAAACTCGTTATGTTCAGTTCTCTCTGTTAAAGTAACGGGTGTGTTTAGCAGGTACTGGATTTCAATTTGGAAAGATGAGAAAGTTCTGGAGACGGGTGGTGATGATGGTCAGCCCAATGGGGATGTACCTAGTGCCACTGAACTGTACCCTTAAAAACAGTTAGACTTGTGTATTTTACATTAAGTATATTTAATCTCACATGCACACCGTTGTGGCTTCTGTTTTCTTGGCTGGTGCACATTTTTAAATGGTGATGGTGACATGCACATCATCGAGGATGATGGTAAGGGCTATTGTTGGTGGAGATGCCACCCTGGGCTCACCTGTACCAAGTCAATCTTCATATTATCGAGGGTCTATTGTGTCCTTTTTAGAGACGGAGAAGCTAAGGCCCAAAGAGGCTAAGCTGCTCGTCCACAGGGCAGCAAACAGCAGAGGTGAGATCTGGGAGGTCGACCCTTTGACCATTTTAATCATTTATGAATATCATTATCATTTACATGTATTATAATGCCCCTCTTTGTTCTAATGTCCACTCGATCTGTTATTAATAGAGCTGCTCCTTTTTAAATTAACACTTGAATCAGCGTATGTGGAGGGAGTTTTGTACAGACTGCACGCAGCCCAGTTGTGTTTTCTGTTGTGCAGCCCGCTTTCCTGGTACCTGCTGTAGGAGAAACAAGCTTCTCTTGGGGCCTGTTTCTGCCTTGGCCTGCTAATGGTTCTGGGTTCCGGGCTGCTCCAGCGCGCTGTCCAGGGTATTTGGGAGGCAACGAGGACACAGGGAGCTCCCTGCCCAACGGTCCCTGCAGGCTGTCCCCGGTCGTCATCTCTGTGGGCCTGCTGTGTTATCTTTGGGGTTTTTGGTCGGAGCAGGGAGGGCCCGGAGGGAGAGCTCCTCCATCTTGCTAGGAGCCAAAGGGAAATCTGAACCAAGTCTGTTTACTTCCAGAGGCCCCGCTTCTCACCTTGTCCCTCCATGAACAGCCTCTGTCACCCAGGCTGCAGGGACATCTCTCTCAGTGCCAAACTCACAGCCCTACTTGGGACTCTCCCGAATAAGCCACACCAGCCTTCCCCCCAAGCCGTCCCTTGCTAACCATGGTTGAGCAGACTCCCTGGGTCTCTAGGACATCATCTGAGGGCGATCTTCTGGAACCAGGAGAAAGCAGGAGAGCTGTAACGAGCCAAGAGCATCAAGGTCACTGACTGGGTGATCGCTGTTTGGTAAGAAGCTACAGAAACAGACCATAACGGGGGCAACGCACTTCTTTCTGCCCAGTTTTTTTATGCAACAGCTGTGAATTCTCCATAGAAGTTGAGTATTACCTCAATCAATCCATCAGTGAGGACACCTAAAAATAAATAGCATCTTCCCATCTCCCTGTCTGTAATTTGGGCCCAATAACAGCAAGTAGGCCCCAGCATGGTGGGAGCTGTATGGGTCACACGTACGGGTCAATGACCACAGGGCCTGCCCACCAGTGAGGCCCATGCCACCCCAACACCGGCCTTTGTGATCACCCTTTTTTATGGCACGTGCCTCCTTCCTGGTCCCCCAGCGATGCTGTCACAGAATAAAATTTTTCAAATAACCTAGGGTCCTCATATGTCTTCTTTCAGTTAAATCCCTGGTACTTCAAATTCATTTTTCTGCATTCAGTTTGGGAAAAAGCCGAATTTGGAAAGTCCCACCGAAGAGACCCGAAAATGGAAGTTATAAAATCTCAAGCCGTGACATCAGGATGCAGCAGCGTTATTTACAGAGAGGATGTTTCTTCCAGTAATCGAGGCGTCCCGGTCATCAACAACAGAGGCCACAGGAGGTAAAATTGTAGAAATCTGGAAACCAACACTTCTTTTTCTCCTAGTTAATGTTTGCAGTTGGGCTTAAGAGATTGGGGCAGCCACAGAAATATTCTGAGCATCTTTTAGCTCAGCCCAAAGGCAGCTGTGGGCTTAGACTAAGGACCAGCTGGTATGAGAAGGGAGGGATAATGCCTGAACTGAACCAAAAACGTTGGGGATTTTTAAGGGTGAAACTATGCATCTCCTGATTATATGGTTTCCCTGAGGACCCCTCTCCAAGGAGAATGCTGGCTCCACCCCTTTCAGTAATCATGTACAAGGAGAAATGCTTGCCTAGTCACGCTCCTTGTCCACCTTTGCCTTTGACAAATCATCGTCTTCCATCCTGACCACCTCTCGGACATCTCGCTGCTATTGGACACCACCACTGGGTTTCCTCTACCAGCCGGAGGGGCTCTAATCCTGGTTCCACTGTCCCCTGTTCATCCCATCTCCCTGTAATGAGGATTCCAACCTCCTGGCCTCCCAATGACCTGGCCTCCCCAGTTCTGACACCCCTCCCTCTTGCTCAAGTTAGAGTTCGGTTGCCTACGTCCAACACGAGAGAGAAATAGACCTTTGATCTCTGGGTCTCTGTTACATAAGCCGAGCCTTCTTCCTAAATGATGCAAATGAGAATCTGTCCCTTTCTTGCAAGCAGTAAGACCCAGACTGGAAATGGCGAGGTGTGGCCCAGGCAGGTGGGGCAACAGTTGGCACAATGGAATTCCAGGGCCCCCACGCTTGGCATGGTAGTAGTCACCACCCTGCCCGAAAGGCCACAAACACAGGAAGGAGGGTCATCTCAGTGGCGACCTCCGCAGACAACATCAATGACAGGTGTGTCCATCGTCAGCACTGGGGGCCTGCAGCTCTCACCTACTGCCTGCCAAAGGTGGAAGGCCCTGGGATTGGCCAAGGCTCCGGGGAACAGAGGCTCACATGGGTTGGGTCAAGTCATAAAGAATGAAAAATGATTTCTTGGGCAGCTAAGGTTTGCACTAAGAAGGCAGGGCTTGGCCACCATGTCCCCCCGCCCACCCCTCCCACAGCAACACCAGCCACCCCATCCATTTGGGGGGGTCTCACCTCACCCCCCTTCCCTTCTCCTTTTCCACAACTCCTCCGGCATCCTCAGATTCCAAAGTCGAAAAAGTTGTGACCTCAATGGGACCTTCATTTTTCAAAGGAAGAATCTGAAGACGAGGAGGGTCTGAACTTGAAAACTGGACCACGCTTCAGGCCCCAGGCTCCCACCCAGGGCTGTCATTGAAGGGCTGGGGTTCTGCCTGCAGAATGGCTTTTCCTGTGATTTGATGGACCTAATATTGCTTTATAATCAACTCACTTCTCAATAAACGACTCACATTTAATAAATGTATCTAGAGACTCAATACCACTACTATAAACAGAAAACCAGTGTCCCCTAAACATAAATAGAATGAAAATAAAACTGAATTCTCCCTGGATATTGCCTCTGACCCAAGGTCGATCACATTGTTAAAAGGGGGACTGTAAGGAATTCGCTCTGGACTTAAACACACGCACTGAAATAGATTAGAAAGTCTTTCCACTTGAGTCAATAAGCCCTGTGCCCTTTACCACCTAAAAGCACCTTGTGTTCCTGGATTTGCATCTCACCCTTGGGAAGGCGGCATTAGGGGACTGCAGTCCAGTCGCCCAGTTGCCAGGTGCCTTCACTGAATTGCTATGAGGCATGTCCCATCAGCCTTGCTTGTGGGGTTACAAAGGCTCCCCACAACCCCACTTCCCAGCCACCACTTCCCGGCCCTTTCATATCTACTGTGGAAGCATTCCTACTGTGTCCCCTTTTCATTTATATCCAGAGATACCAGCTCACTGTTGAGCTCCAGGGGCACCTGCGCCGTCCCCGGAATCGGAGGGCCAAAGCCGGCAGGGTGAGGCTCCTGCTGGGCCATCCTAGGAGAGAGCCTCGGTCGGAACTGGGGAGCTGGTTGAGTCCCACAGGCTCAGCTGAGTCCAGTGACCCTGGAAAGCTGCCTTTCAAGACCTCTTCTGGAACCTCAACTCAACCAGAAGCCCTTGGTATGTGTAGTCTCTGGTCTATTTTGAGCAATAGTATTTTAATGCCAGAAAATTCCCACGTTTCCTTTGATGACTGGTACTTAAGTTTGCAGGATAAGAACACGATCTGATTGGGTTTACCATTTTCCCTACAGTAGAGCACCGCTGTAGTGTAATAATGAGGTGCAAGGACCTGGTTTTCCATATCATTTGTTTTTTAAAGGGGCTCTATCTAGGGTTTAAATTCAGATATGCCTCAACTTGAGCCCTAATAGCCACGGAAGCTCTGAAGCTACTGTATCAATTCTACTTGCAAAGAGGCACTTGGGTCCCTCGAGCACTGACTATGCTGAGGACAAAGAGATGCTCGGTGTTAACCGCGTGCAGGTGCCGCACAGCCTGTGCGCACCACCCGACACTGACCGTCCGCACACCTGTCCCACCAGGCAGGTGTTGCTCCTGCCTCATGTTACAGACAGGGAGCCCGAGGCCCAGAGAGGTGGAGACACTTGCCCAAGGCCACACAGTGGCAGAGCCGGATTCACACCCAGGCTGGACTTGATTTCAGAACGGAAGGAAGTCCACCCAGGCTTCAGATATGATGACACCAGGGAAATGTTACCAAGGGGTCACCTAGAGAAATGACCCGGAAGCCTCCTAGAAGCCTCAAGACTGACTCTTCCTGTCCTCGAGAGGATGAACTTAGATGCTGGAAGTTTCTTCCAAGCTGAGGGGCTGGTGAGGGGGAACCTCTGCATGGCCTGTACGGGTACAAAGACCACCCAGGGAGGTGCCCCTGTGCCTGGAGAGCAGTGACGCCGGGCCACCACAGCCAGCCAGCTGCCGACGGGAGGAGAGCAGGAGGCAGCCCTGGGGTCCTGTGGCCGGGAACCGACCTGGGGGAGGAAGTGGCCAGACTCGCTGCTGGAAGGCGGCCTCGGTGGGCTTTGGGGGCCACCCAAGGACAAGCAGGGAGTGGGGGCCTGTCCTCATCTGACATGAAGGAAGGTGCAGGTGCTTCCCTGCACAGACAACCTCCTGGGGCAAGTTCCGGGCTCCTCCTGGAGCTGTCCTTCCAGGTGGGTCTTCTGCCCTGTGACTGAGGGGCCGCTGGATCCCTGGGACGCGGCTGACTCCACCCCAAACCACCCGGGGGACCCAGGTGGGCCCAGGTGTCCTGTCTGACCCATTGCCTCATCTCTAAAAGGGACTAAAACAATCCCAACCTGACAGGCTATCAACATGGTTCACAAGATATGCTCAGAAGGTCCTGGCACACATGCTACCATGGTGCTCTTAGAATTTTCTAGAAGAAAGTTATATTCTCTCTCATACACACACACACACACACACACACACACACACACACAGGCATGTGCCCTCGTGCGTTCCAGTGGGGAAACTGTTAATATTTCATGAGGTTGTGGTCAAGCCAAGAGCTGAATTCTCAGCCAAGGAAATCAAATTTAAAAACCCCAGGGGAAGTCAGTTCAGAGGCTCTGACAAGTGCAAAACCTCCTGAAAGGCGGTCTGCACTACGCCACGCAAACGCTTTTGGTCTAAGTGCCTTTCATCAGGTATGTGAGCCTCTGCACGCAGCATGGCACGCACGCCTGTGTCACTGCTGTGCCCTTGGCGGGCGGGACTCCACTGGGAGCAAATAGAAATGCCCAGGAGGGGTGGCAGCTTTCTCAACCCACTCGTGATGATCCTGAGGGAGGGGACATGGCTCACAATGGGGAATACGTGGTACACGTGTGAGGGAAGGGTCCTTGCTGAAAGATCAGTGGGGGAAGCTCTTTGCTCCCCAGGGGTTCTGTGCTTTGCTTGTGCACTGCTTCACAGTGAATCAAATCACGATGTCTGGGAGCACCTCTTGCTTCCTAACTGTGATAATCTCCACTTAACAGATGAGGGAACTGAGGTGCAGAAAGGGTAAGCCACCTTGTCCAGGAGGGCACAGTTAGCTAGAAATAGGGTCAAGACAAAATAAAAATTTACTTCTGAATGTTCTCCACAGATGGCCAGCAAAGCCCTCACTACCCCAGGCTCAGGGACCAAAAGCAGACAGCTAGGACAGAGCCCGCCCCAAATCTGGTGCCAAACAGCCCATCTTCCCCTATCCCCAGGTCCCCAAAGTTCCCAGAGACACTGCATGTGAGGTTGTCTCCATGGACTCCAAACACCAGAAATCTACTTGAAATGACTTGGGGCTTACATTTGGATTTGACTGAGTGCTGTTTTACACACTTGTGAAACAGGGCATGCCTGTTGGAGCAGCTCAGAGGCAGGGGACATCTCTGGCTCCCACACCTCCCCAGGGCTGGAGGAGGTAGTTGCTGGTCCTCCTGAAGTGTAAGAGTAAACAGTGGCACAGGCACATGAAAAGATGCTCCACATGGCTAATTATCAGGGAAATGCAAATTAAAACCACAATGAGATACCACCTCACACCAGTTAGGATGGCCAACATCCAAAAGACTACCAACAACAAATGCTGGTGAAGCTGCAGAGAAAGGGGAACCCTCCTACACTGCTGGGAATGTAAACTAGTTCAACCATTGTGGAAGGCAGTATGGAGGTTCTTCAAAAAACTAAAAATAGAAATACCATTTGACCCACGGATTCCACTCCTAGGAATTATACCCTAAGAATGTAGGATCCCAGTTTGAAAAAGACAGATGCACCCCTATGTTTATCGCAGCACTATTTACAATAGCCAAGAAATGGAAGCAACCTAAGTGTCCATCAGTAGATGAATGGATAAAGAAGATGTGGTACATATACACAATGGAATATTATTCAGCCATAAGAAGAAAACAAATCCTACCATTTGCAACAACATGGATGGAGCTAGAGGGTATTATGCTCAGTGAAATAAGCCAGGCAGAGAAAGACAAGTATCAAATGATTTCACTCAAATGTGGAGTATAAGAACAAAGAAAAAAATGAAGGAACAAAACAGCAGCAGACTCACAGAACCCAAGAATGGACTAACAGTTACCAAAGGGAAAGGGTCTGGGGAGGGTGGGTGGAAAGGGAGGGATAAGGGGAATAAGGGGCATTACGATTAGCAGACATAATGTAGGAGGGGGGCACAGGGAAGGCATTATAGCACAGAGAAGACAAGTAGTGACTCTATAGCATCTTACTATGCTGATGGACAGTGACTGCCATGGGGTATGCAGTGGAGACTTGATAATGGGGGAATCTAGTAACCACAATGTTGTTGTTCATGTGATTTTCTATTAATGATACAAAAACAAAAAAATAAATACATAAATAAATAAACCATAAAAAAAAGTTACTAAGTGTGGAAGCTGGATGAAGGATACTGGGGGTTAATTATAACACCTGTGTAACTTACACACATTCTGAGAATGTAATGCACCTAACTTTATTGATTAAAGTATATCACCCAAAAGAAAAAAGTAAACAGAGGCATCTTTGCAAAGTGCCTCACTTAGTTATGCCAGGAAGAACCTAAAGCAAGCCTTGCCATGGGACCTGGTGATGCCACTGAACCTAAACACTGGAACTAGAAGGTCTCCAGCAGTTCGGTCTATTATTTCACTTCCCCCCACAGGAATTGTACTTTGTACCTGCATAATTGGAGTTATCATGGTAACTCGTTACCCATTTTAAATGGAGGAATTCAAGTGTTGACCAAAATATGGCAGATTTTATTATAATTTCACATGGTTCTTACTATCTGGTCCCAGAAAGAGAAAAGAGGTTGGTGCAAGGATTTCTATTTATTGTCATTATATTTATTCTTATTTATTATTGTTGTAGGTATATGAGCAAAAGCTACTGTGTAGGACTTCCCAGAAAATAAAGGGTTGACTTTTGTATTCCTCCTCCCATCACCACCAGTTTTGTTTGCCTGGAACGTGGATGCAATGGATGGAACTCCAGCAGCCTTATTGGACCATGAGACTTCAAAAAAAGAAACTAGTGCATAAGCAAACTTCTAAAGACCTTAATGAGCTAATAGGCAGATCCTCCATCTTGTGGGCTTTTATTTTACTAGAAGAAGCAATAATATTCCAAAACAAACTACTTAGCTCAAACCCTAATTCTACTGCCTCTTACCTTGGTTGCCACTAAGCATAGGCAAGTCATTTTAAACTCTCCTATGCTTCAGTTTCCTTATCTAAAAAATGGGGATAATAATATTACTGACCTCACAGGATGGTTATGAGAATTAAACACACATGCACATACACATAATAACAAGAGTTATATAAAGATGTTAAAAAAATACAATAACCCCTAGCGATGGTGACCTGCAGGGACCATCAAATAGTTCGTGCTCCTTAGACTCCAGCACTTTCCTGTTTTTCTTTTTAATTCCCTCTGAGCCTGGTTTTC
Source organism: Smutsia gigantea (assembly GCA_032199065.1). Taxonomy (NCBI): domain Eukaryota; kingdom Metazoa; phylum Chordata; class Mammalia; order Pholidota; family Manidae; genus Smutsia; species Smutsia gigantea. Next base: position 352,249 of record JAVSCE010010352.1, read on the forward strand.
CATCTTTATCGCCGGTCATTGAACTATGCAATACAGTGAATTCCCTTTCCCTAAGTTGACCCCTAGTATAGAGTCCTACCCAACACAGCCTCCAACCCGTTGCATGCTCCGTGCCACTGCAGACATCTGGGGCTGCCAAGACCAAGAATATGAATTCTGCCTCTGGCATAATCAAGATGGAGAGCCCATTGTATGTATGTCCTTCCACAGTGCCCCAAATGGGGGACTTGCTCCTGAAGTTCTGGAAGATTCAGACTGGTTCATCACGACACCCCACTGGCAGAGCAAGCCTGCCATCACTCCCCAGGGCAGAGCGAGGGGCCCTGGAGACAAACCGCTGCCTCTCACACAGGGTGTCCCTTAGGAGGACCCCTCCTTCAACCACCAGCTAAAGCTCCTTCTCACAAACCCTGCTTGCGGCTCTCAGGGGCAGTTGGGCAGAGTCTCGTCTGGCTGGGACCCAAACCCTCCCGGCCACTCAAGGCCTGGACTGGGCAACACGCAGGGGGTTGCTCTGGGATGTCGCTGAGTCCCGAGTGGGGTGGTGTTAACTGTGAATGTCGCCATGAGTCTGCACGTTCTTCCCCTTCGCTTCCTTCTTAAGAGCATGTCCCGTGGAGGGCTGGTCTGGGGGAGACTTCATGCCTGGGAGAGGCAGCCCGATGTCTTCCCAGGAGATGGAAATAGAATTCAAGTGAAGAGGTTTGTTGAGTGATAATCCCAGGAAACAGGGACAAGGGGGAAGGGAAGTGGAGGGCAGCGGGCAGCCAATAGAGACTGGGTCCCTGGGCCCCTGAGCACAGAAGGCCTCCTGGTCCAGGGTGCCCCTGAGCAGGAGAACTGGGGGGGAGGGAGCTGGGGGACGGTCTGCTTTTCTGTGTCTTCTGGAAAGTTTTGGTTGCTGGCTTGCTCCACACTCAGGCGTAAGTCAGCTATTCAAGTTAGTCGGTCAGTGAAGACAGAGTGTCTCCTTCCCCTGCCTCCAGACCAGTTCCCGGGCTGCCCCTCCACGCAGAGGCTCAGGGGCAGCCTCTGAAGGCTTAGCTCCAAATGAGACTGAGAAGTAAAATGACCAGTCCGAAGGCCATCGACTAAAAAATGGCAGGGTTAATGCTCCACCTAAAAGAGCTCCATGGCCCTGTCCCCAGGGGTGGGCTCTCCCCAGATGGCCGGCACCAGAAGTGGAACTCAGACTGACATGCCCGATGCAGCAGCCCTGAGAAGAGAAGGTGACCTGTTGGCCTAACAAGTGGCTGGCTGTGCTGGCTGGGAAAGGAGAAAACGCTTCCATGTCACACTGGCTCCTTTCAGGCACACGCTGAATTTGAGGGGGCATCATATACCCACGGCACTGATGATGAAGTGGAGGCTCGCAAAGGGATAGAGTGGCAGGTGAGAGGGATGGAGCAGTCAGCACCGCCACAGGCCTTCCTGCCTGTCTGGGTGGAACATCAGCCTTAAAAACCTTCATCCTTAATACTTCAGTGTTTTTGTTCTTTGCGTCAAAGCAGCACTGACTCAAACAGCTCTGAAGCACAGTTAAAAATGGCAGAAGGAAGGCGGGACCACAGCCCCAGTACTGGGTCCTTGGGGTGCTGGGAGGAGCGTGCTGTGAACGCCTGCAGGAACCAGCACTCCCTCCCCTCGCCAATATCAGCTCTAGCCTGGGGGACCCGCTGTCCCCCTGGCCCTTTTGAGGATGGCTCCAGGTGGTACAGGCGCACAAGAAACCGGTGTTGACATCATAGCTGTTGCTGAACATGTCTGGCGGACGTGGGGTAAGAGTCCCTGGCTAGCCCCCAAGCTGACCTGTCCTTTGTCGGTGGAGGCCAAACCTCCCCTGATCCGGGGCTCCACCCACCACGTAGGGTGAACTCAGAGAAAGCAGCCCAGAGAGAGAGAAGAGCTGCATGGTAGCCGCTGCCCCATAGTCTTCACCCTCCTTCTTTGCTAACAAGCCCCCAGTGGCCCCACTGAGCACCCCTCTGCAGTCACAGGTGCTCTGGGAGACGTTTCTGGCCTTGAGGCTCCTGCTGAGAAAATCCCTCCACCTGTCTTTCTGTCTGAAATCCTGTTGTGTGGAGGAGGCAACATCCATGGTTCAATCTGACTGTCTGGATTGACACACGGTCCTGGGCTTCTCCCCAGCGCTGCCATGTACCAGTCCTATGACTTTGGCTCCTCAGTGACTTATGGTCCCCTTGTTATAAAACAGTTCCTTCCTCTTGGGGTGTTGGGGAAATTAAATGAGTTAACGTATGCAAAGCCCTTGGAACAGCATCTGACAAACAGGAAGGCCATGAGGATGTTGGCTATAGTTACATGTTTCTGGAGGTGAAGCAGCCCTCTTGCAACCATGTGGCCACACACACACACACACACACACACACACACACACACACACACACACGGAAATGGCAGAGCAAAAGGACAGACGCCAAGGCCCTGACAGTGTGGTTGAGCAGCTGCACCTTCTGTGAGCCTCCTACCTCCACATTCTTGTTACAGGAGACAAACTGCTCGTTAGCTGGAACTTGTATGAATAACATTCGTTTCAGATAAATATGCTGAAGACAGATTCATCCTTGCCAAGCAAAGGGTTGTATAAAGAGAACTGGAGCTGGTTGCTATTTGCAAACCTGCTGGACACCCCACAGGAAAACTTCCTGGAGGGCCGCTGCTGAATTCCTGCTGTGCTTGGGGGAAGTGTCACACAGCTCCCTTCCACCCTTCACAATTAGCAAGCGCCAACTTTCTGTTAAGTTACTTAGTAACTGCGGTCCAAACACTGCAGCTTCACTCATAGCGTTGAGACAGGAGCTTCTGCAGCCCAGCGCTTGGGTCCAGATCCTGGTTCCACTGCTTGCTGGCTGAGACCATGGTCTTGGTGTCTCCGTTTTCTCACTGGACATGGAGGTGTCATGAGTGCCTCTCACCCAGTGTTGTTGGGACCGGATGAGCTAGTCCAGGAAAACGCTTAGAATGTCAGCACACAGGAGGTGCCCAGTCTTTGCTGTGGCCAGGAGTCTGTTCAGTGATGGGCCCACTGCCAGGAACTGGATGAAGCCCAGCCTGAGTCCCCCTGCCGCAGCCGGTGGCTCTGAAGGTCCTGCTCACCCACTGAAGCCCCCGGCCTCCCCTTGGGCTCGAGGCTGCTGCTTCCAGCTGCACCTCTATCCAGGTGCATGGATTCCAACAGCATCTAGCCCCCCCTGAACCCCAGTGGGCTCATCTGTGAACAGACTAATCCCCAAAGTTGTTCCAAACACGAAATTCCTATGGTTTCTAGTTCTATGGATGCTCGGAAATATTTTCAGTAAGTCTGCTGTTTCCGACAAAAAGTGAGCCGGATTACATCTTCCCAAGATGGGCACAACTGTGTCCCATGATCTTCCTCAGGTGGCCTTGGCCTCATTCTTGCGAAAGGTCAGCTCTGGGTCCCCTCCCCTTGAATCCAATGGCTCTGTGACCACTTTGTTCAACTGAGTGCACGGCAGTGCTGGCGTGTGACTCGGAATGGTCCTGACACCCCAGCAGCCCTCGCCTGGCCCTCCTGGGGAGAGTCTGGGGGAAGCTGGCTGCCGCTGAGACGTCCAACCGCACTGAGACACCGTGCCAGAGGGGCATGTGGGGCACTCCATCCACAGCCCAGCTGGGCTCGTGGATGGCAGCTCTGAGAGTGTGCCATCTCGGCGCCCAGCCCAGCACACGACCACAATCAAAGGGCACGGCCCAGTGAGCACCGCCCAGCTGAGCCCTTGCTGCATCCCGACCCATGGAATTGTGAGCAAAGTAATGTGGTTGTTTTAGCTGCTGAGTTTTGGGTGACTTGTTACCTGGCAAGAATAACTAGAAGAGACGAAAACCCCCATATTGCCCAGCTGTTGTGCAAACCCACCATGCACACCTAGGGCGCCCCAGGAGCATGGGCTGGGGCTGAGGATGCATCTCGGGAAAAATAGCGCTGCATTCTCAGGTCCGCCTTCCCGTGAGCAGTCCAGGTGTGCCTTCTGTGCATTTCAAGGGCAACACCTATGCTTCATTTGTTCCTTCTGAATATTCACAGGACCCTCTGGCCAGCTCCCTGGGATGTGAAGGTCTCAACCTTAGCCTGGGTTCCAGCCAAGGGAAGCCCGCAAAGCCTTCTGATATGCCCAATGCCCCGTCCCCTGAGAGACAAACAGGTCCCACTGCTGCACCGGCCACGAATCCCACAGAAGCGAAAGTGCCACGCCCATTCAGATTTGGTGTCCTGTAGGCTGCATAACGGTAATGTCATTGACTTGAAATGTTCTCCTGTTAGATTCATCCCAAGGGGCTATGACTTGGTCAAGAGCTAATTAACACATGACAGCTAATTTGGCTCCTAGGGCCTCCAGGTGTTATTTAAAAACTGCTGCCCCACTCCATCAACAAGGGGTCAGGAGACACTCTTCTAAGAGAAGACTGTGCTCTTTCCCTAGGGCCCCTTTATGGTGGCTACACTGCCTTGTAGGAGGTGAAGGGACAAGGCCAGGAGGCCCCAGGTGCAGAAACTCTGGGGTATGGCCAGGCCCCCCAGGGATGTGAGGCTAAACCCCGAGACCAGGGCTTTGGAGGCCTGCCAGTTTCACCGTTTCATGGAAGCTGGCCCAGGTGCCTTGCCCCACCCCAGCAGGGAAGGAAACTTCAGCAATATCAGAAAAAGGAAACGTGGGTTCTGCAAGAAGCATCTGCCCAGATGCTTAAAGATCAGGTGCAGGAATGGCTTTCAGGTGGGGCCTCAGTTTCCCCCTCTGTAAAAGGGAGAACCTAACAGTACTTCATAGGAATCTACTAGGATAAAGACAGCTGGGTTCTGAGCTCAGTTCTTGGTATAGGTGGCTCTGTTTGGCGTTAGCCTGATGTCCTGCTCATTCATTTCAACTCACAGCCTTGAAGGAGGCAGGCCTGGCCCTTGGGCTCCATGTTCCAGTGGTTCCAGCCTCAGTTTCACCCCCTGTGGAATGGAGGTCCTCTGCCTGTAGAGACTGGGGTGATGTTGAAAAGCGGCCGGGTCACTTGGCCTGGCAGCACCTCCCAGCATTCTCCCCATCTGGGTTTTGGGGTTTTTGGAGCTGTGGCTGAGGCCGGGTCTGCCCAGGCCGGGCAGGATCTGCTTCCTGTGGGGCGGCTCCAAAGCCATCCTCACCCCTGCCTCCACACAGAGGGCATGAACACCGCTCCTCTGTTCCCTTCCCTCCGCCTCCCTGCTACCCTTCCCCACCCTCTGGCTTCACAGGTGTCTAGTTCCCTGCAGCTTCTGGGTCATAGTCCTGGTGCCCCAGCCCCAGCTCTGCACTCCTGACTGTCACCAGGGCTCCCTGTGCCCCCACCAGCCCCCATGGAAAGCAGGGTGCTCAGCCTCTGGACTCCTTAGCTACGCGGCTCCTTTGTGGCCGCTGCTGTTATTATTACTGGTTCACCCAAACGCACTTGGTATATGGACGCGGTTAGATCCCCTACTCCTCCAGGACTGTGGGGATCCCCTGGGCTATACAGGGCGATGAAGCCCTACTGGGCTCACCACCACCCCCGACAGCCAGGGCCAGTCTCTCCAGGGCTCTGAAACCTCGCTCTTCTGCTGTGTGGACAGGGTGTGATCCTGGACGCTCACTCTCCTGGGGTGCCTCCTGCGTGTGCCTCCACCTCTAGCTCTGGGGGGCAACTCAGGTGACTGAGGGGCTCTGCGAGGCGTGCACTGCGAATCCAGACTCCCGACGTTCCAGGCAGTGCCCATCCTCTGTCTTTACTGAGTGTCAGGGATGATTTTTACGATTCACTGGGTTGGGACACCCAAGCTAGCCCCAGGTGTCAGTGCCTGCTCACCTGTTACTGGTGAGATCCCCCTTTTTCACACATGGGGTCCTGGGGCCTGGTGGTCAAAGACCCCCATAGCCTAGCATTCTCCAAGAGCATGGGGTGGCCCTAGACTCTCCCAAACCCCCCAGGTGTCAGACCTCACCTGTGAAAGGGGCCTGGGGCAGTGTGGACCCCGTGGGGGGGGAGGCTGAGTGATCCACCGGAGTGGAGAGCGTATTCATTAGTGGCCCTGGATGGGGGGCTGCCAGGGGAGCTGGAGCTGGGGCACCCGGTGGGAAGTGTTACCCTCCCCAGGACCTGGCCACTGGGGCCCCCCCAGAAAGGCCAGATCAGGCTGGAGGGACAGGCCTGCATGCGGGAAGTGCGTTCACCACCTGCTCCCTGGCTTCCCCCTCTACCCTTCGCCTCAGGTCTCAGCTCAGCCAACGTCCTTCCCGCTGGATGGGCTGCCTGGCCACAAGCTCCTGCACGCTCCCTGCCTGTGCTGCTCTCTTCCAGGCTCTCCACTCCCCTCGAGGGGCTCCTGGCCCTTGTCCAAAGTTCCATCCCCGGCGCCCTCCCTGGTTCCCCGCCAGCCCAGCCGTACCCTTCAGGTCTCCGGGGTCCCTGCCTTCCACTCCCACGCCCCTCTCCGCAGGCAGCTCCGTTGCGCAGCCCTGCTGCTTTCGCGAGACGCAGGGGCTCCAGTGGCCCCTGATGGCGCCTGGGTCTGTTTGCAGCGGCCGGGCAGGTTGGGGGGGCAGGTGGAGAGGAAGAGGGGGTCTCCCCGCCCCGCACAGCTCAGCCGGATGGGCTCCTGGAGACGCGTCCACCCTGCCACATCCCGGGCCAGGGGCGCCCAGGCCACCACCTCTGCATCACCCACATTAGTCCCACCTATTCACAATGACCCCAGACCCCTTTGGAATAAAAAGAACGCAGTGTGTGTGGGCAGTCAAACTGAACCTTTGCTCAGTCACGATCTATGCGTGTGATATTAAGATTTTATTTAAAAAGTAGACGAGAGAAATAGAAGGAAGCCTTAAAGTTACAAGCAATCCTGTTGTGTCTGGTGCTGTCATGAGAAACGGGGGAGGAGAAAGGGCCATCTTCTGTGGGCATTTGTGTTTCAGGTTAGAAAGAAGAAAGGCAGCAGTTTACTCAGCAGAGGGCCACAGACCTGGGCTTGTTGCCCCTGAAGATCAGCTTGTCATCTGGGTGTTTCTTGCCCTCGGCTCTGGGGACCCTCAGCGAGAAGGGAATGAAGACCTCTGACAGCGTCAGTACTAATAGCAATCAACACGTGGACCTGCCCTGCCACAGGGGTGGGTCCCTGGAGCCCCCCAGCCCCTGTTCCTGGGACCCCCCTTACAGGGCCTTCCCCCCTGCTGGGGAGGCAGAGCCACCAGGTGTCTAGGGCTGACATCACAGAAAACCAGCAACAGGCGAAACTTCCCCATCCAATGTCATCAGCCCTGGACTAGGGTGGCCCCTTGCCTTCTCCAGTTTTACAAAATCCACTGGTCATCAGAGACACACAGGCTAGCCAGCACATGGAGGCAGGGAAAGTCCAGCTCCAGGGCAACGGTATAGAAATGCCTCACTGGGGTCATGAAATCAAAAGTCCGACTCGATCTCTCCAGGAAGGGGAGCGTCCATGCTTTGTCACGGTTCCTCTCTGGGTCTATGCGGGGCTTTTTTTACAATCATTTCTCTGTGATGCTTGAAATGTGGATGATATTCACTGTTTTTGTAGTAAGAAGGGACAAAAGACTAAACACTTTCTTCTCAAGTCAAATAAAGAAGAATGGGTCCCTGGTGGGGGAGGAGGGAGTTGGCACCAGGGGCAACCTGGGCAGGTACAGAGCCTCCGGCCGCCCGTTTGCAGTGAGCCTCCGCCGCCGTGAGGAGCCGGCGCTGTACCTCCCTGAAAGCGTGGCTGCCAGAGCGAAGGAGTTGGCGGGCGGCTTCCAGAGCGCTGCTGGGCTCCTGGCGGCGGCGGGCGTTGGTTTGGTATCGCCGGTGCCGTGTATCCTACCTTGGCCCACCCTGCGCACGGGAGCCCGAATTCCACGTCCCCAAATGCTTTGCGCTGGGTCCAAGCCGCCTGCTGCTTCTAGGTGGTGGAGGGGACTTGCAGGAAGTGCCGCCTACTGCCCGGGGTGTTAGCCCTGACCTGGGTCTGTGACGAACCGACCGACCGTCCGATTTGAAAGAGGAAAGCAGCCTCCCGCACTGGGAGCCGCCCAGCCCGCAGCCTCCTGCGCTCCCAGGTGCCTGCTCTTGCTTCCCCCTCCCCCTGGGCGGCATCTGTGCAGGACACACGGAGCTTAGAATAAAGAGCAGCGTTCATGAGACAGCATCGATTTCCGTGGACTGCACCAAAATACCTCATCCTCACCGCCTCTCCCAAGGCCGGTGACACCCGCCCTTCCCCTAGGCTTCTCCGGGAAGGCTGAGCTACTCGGAGCGCGGGGTGTGCAGCCGAAGGAAGAGGAACTCGGGGACAGCTGAGGGTTTTAAAGCAGTTTTCTGCTCCAAAGCCATGAAGAATTATATTGCAGAAGAATATTGAAGGGCGCGGGAGATGTTCAAGCAATTAAATAAAGTAATTTACAAAACCAGCACACACACAATCCAATCCTGATTCTTAAAGACAATAGAAAATAAATAAGAGTAAAATCTCAGTGGCTCATGTTTGCTGACTGGCTTGTCCATGCCAGGCTCCACTCCCCACTGCGTGTATGTGTGTAACTCACACACACAGAAAAGACACGAAAAGTGGTTATTATATCTTGGTGGCATTTTAGTATGTTTCCCCCATTTTGTGCTGTCATGTTTTCCAGATATTCTACAATAAACACATGTTACTTTTATAAATCATTTCTACACATTTTTTCTTAAGCATGAAAAGTCAGGTTTACAGGCTCCTTGTGGGTGAAGATGCTGGTAATGGAAATTGCAGCTCTGAAAAGGAGGGGGCCGGTTAGCCCCCAGAGCCCCCCAGGACGAGCTGGCATCCTGTCTGCTACCTCTGGGACCGGACCCCTCGGTGTGGGGGTTTCCTCTGGCAGCCTGGCGGGGGCCTTTGCCCAGACTGGATGATCAATACATGGCATTAAAGATAACTCTCCAGCAGGAGGGTTCACTGCCTCCCCAGCGTCATCAAAGTCCAACAAATGCCTTGGGCACAGGGCAGGCCGTTTCTCCCAGCCACTGAGAGGACCTGCCTCTCAGCCTGGTGTCTGTTCTGACTGGGGGCCTGAGGAAGGCAGGCGCCTAGAGGACAGGGATTCCTTCCCATAACAGGCCCAAGCCAAATACACTGCGTGTCCTGTGCCATCTGAGCAGGACCTTCTAGAAGAAGGGTATGGGGTCTCCACATTCCAGAAGAGGAAGCCAAGGCTCTGAGAAGCTCGAGCCAGCCCCTGCAGTCCCACAGCCAGGCGGGGATGGAGCAGGTCTACCACCATCCTTGTCATTATTCCCCATCCTTCCCCATCCGTTGTAATGGCAGATAAATTCAGCACAAAAAACTGCTCAATGCGCCAAAGAATTACACCGTTGTTTTTTTTAACTGAATTGGTCAATCAGTTAAATTAAAGCCAGCAGGCTGATAGCCCCTCCTTGCCAGGACGACAGACAGCCGACGTTGGTCCTGCAAGCCTATATCTTAGCAAAACAGAGCTCTACCGTAAGGGGGGGTATAAGCCTTGGTTTAAGAATGTTATCATTTCATTAAAAAAAAAAGGCAAAACTATTTGGTCAACAATGAAATCAGTTTACAAATGACCCTTCCCATGTTATCCTATAAACTTTCCCTCCTTCAGATTCTGAGGATCTGGTTTTGGGGAACATTTTGTTTAAAAAATATCGCACATTAAGTGAAGAAAGGAAAATGTTTGTCATTAACATTGTGATGAAGTGTGTATTTCACCTAAAATATGTGCCGCCTCTGTATAAAGCTCTGATCCAGGACTGCTAATGTATGAGTTTCAAGTGGGACCGGTGCCATGCCTGGGGTGACAATATCCTGCCTGGACAGGCATGTGGCACAGTCCATTTTAATGGCATTGCTGACCCCAAACATCCACTAGAAGTCTTGGCATGGGTGGTCCAGGGGACAAAGACAGAAAAAGAATGATTATTTCCCAGCTGTGTGTGCTGGCTCCCAGGGTTCTCCTGGACATGTCTGCCCAGCTCATCCCAACCTCCATTTGCTCTCATGAGAAGCCCAAGGTGCCGGGCGAATCAACACTGATACCGCTGAGAGATTCTGGAGTCCCGTTGGCAGTCAGGGTTCTGGAGCCCTGGCTTCCAATCCCAGCTCCACCACGAATGACCTTGGACAAGGTGTGTCCACAGGGCCAGGGTCAGGGTCAGGTCGGCGAGGCAGGATCTCAGAGGCAGCATTTCAGGGGGCACCAAAGACCCAGTCACCGGGATGAACAACATGGTGATATTTTAAAATCAGAATGAAGGCAGACAACCCACAGTGAACAAAACATCAGAATTTTAAGCAAAGACAGGATCCTTTACCTTGCCTGGGCCCACCTCCCCTCTGTCCCCTAATCCTGACCCTGGATCCTGTCTTTATTTAACAACTTGATATTTTGCTCCTCATAGGTTTATTTTTGCGTGAATTCGGATCATTCTTTTGATGACTGAGTTTTTGAGCACCCCCACGCACCCCTTTGTCCCTGCCCCGTGAATAGCCTCCTGGCCACCAACGCTCCCAGCCGTGGACTTCCAGGTTGCTCTGCCACACATGTGAGGTGGCCAGAAAGCCTTGCCTTCTGAGCTCGAGCACACCTGGGGACAGGAACGTGTCAGGAGTGGGACCCCCAGGATGGGAAGGCGTCCCCAGCCTGTGTTGGAGTGACACTCATGGCCACCCGGGGGCCCACCTGAGGAGCCCAGACACTGTCTGGGCCTCAGAGAATCCAGAGAGGCAGGGAGAGAGATAGCCACTTATCTGAGCTAACTCTGACAAAGACATTGGCCTAAACAGCCTCCATGTGCAAGAACTTACATCATCAAGGCGAAATGTAGGGTTCAGCTACACGGTTCTCAGAGAATTTGGAAAGCTAACACATCCGTCCCTTTCAGGGGAATTCCTCTTGTCTCTCTGGCTGATGCGCACAGAAATACAAACACACACAGGCACAAACCAGCAGCACCCGGACACGCCATCAGCCTTGCTGCTTACTTCCTTGGGCCCAGTAGGGCTCAAGCCTCCTGAACTGCAGCCTGCCCATAGCAGAACTTGCTCCCATGGGGCCTACATGACCAGCCTGCCAGCTCTCCTTCGTAGGTGGACTTGCTGGCAGGCCATGTGTCCTCGGCAGTCCTTTCTAGCAGTTCTCTAGCAGTTTGTTATCGCGGCTGTGTCCTCACCTTATGCACACCTGCAAAGGAGCCCCGGCAGGTGTGTCTGCACGCCACCAGGTTCTCATGTGCGGTGGAGTAAGTCCTGAGTGCTTCCAAAGGATTCTCAAGTCCTTCCTCCTTCCCTCCCACCTGTGAGCAAGCCCCCTAAGTCCAATCAATTAACACAGCCCAGAAAGTCAGTCTGTCGCAATGAAAACTAGAGGCTTGCACCTAATCACCCCAAACCCAGCTGCAGTCTGTAGCAAGGAGCCCCGGGCACAAAGATGGCCGAGGGGACTGTGTGTGTTGACATAGAAAGATGTCTGTGACATATATTGTTAGGTTAGAATAATCAGGCTCCAAACTAACCGTCTAATATGATTCTACTGGGTTTTGAAAAGGGTGTGTTTATGCAAAGAGATGTTGCAGGCTCGGGGGCCAGCCAAGGCTGCCTGCAGCTACTCAGGGTGAGAGATTGGCAGGGGACAATTTAAAAAGTAGCCTCTTGATGTTTTTATTAGAATGGTTAAATTTTCTACACGAGAATGTGTACTTTTGGCAATAACAAAAAACCCCAGGGAGCTATTTTCATTTAGCACTTTTGGCAAATAAGACTGACCTGATTTTCCAGGTGAATACATAGCGACGGAAAGCAGGTTCCATCCAGGTGTGGGGCTGGAAGGAGGTGGGGTGTGGCTGCACCCACTGGGAGTGTGCTAAATGCCTCTGAATTGTTCACTTTAAAGCTGTTCATTTTCTGTTATGTGAATTTCACCTCAATTTTTTAAAAAGCCCCTGATTCTCCTTTGTAAAATAAGCCACCTAATCAAGTTATCTTCAAGGTGTGTACTGAATAATTTTCTTGACCTGGAGAACAGTGATGTCGGTCGGAGGACTGGTTTATCCTGAGGGACAGGGACCCAGTTTCTGACTGTGCTTTTCGTGTTACCCAGGGAAGTGGATTGTAAATGAATGGGATTCAGAAGGTTCTGAGGAATGAAACTTCTCTACATAGGACGCCTGGTCATTTTCTCATGTACCGTGCAGATCTTAACTTCGGAAAGTTCTAGTCGAAAGTCCAATGAAATCACACCTTCCAGAACCTTCATTTCCATTAAAAAAAATTGTTGTTTTCTTCCCTCTTCATTGCACATAAAATTTGAGATGATTTATATGAAATAAATATTAGAAAGGAATAAATCATCAATGATAAGTGTAATATTAGGGCAAATATAAATTAGAGCTGAATATTAAGATTTTGAGAGGGGAAATAATTAGAATGAATCTGCTGAAGCTATGAAAATCTGCCTGGAGGCTCTAGTGGGTCATAAATTCAACACCACAATGTTTACATATTATGTTTACCTCCCGAGGACATCCACTCACTCACCCTGTTGAGACCCCGGAGAGGGTGGGAGAAGCTGACAATCTGCATGTGATGGGTGCACAGACTCCCGCCAACGCTTGCGGAAGCCCCCAGCCCACCAGCCTTCCCTTCACCCTGCAGATGCAGGCGCGTATACGCCCTTGCCCTGGGCTCCCTGCACACGGGTGCCCACACCCGGACTAGACCTGTGTGGGTTCAGGTCAGTGGCTGGGAACGTGAACAAGGCTTCTGTCACACTCAACCCTGCGGATTCATGACCCTGGTCTGTCTGAGCGAAGATGTGGCAGGGCGGGGGCCTGAGGCTCATGGGGCAAGGTGGGCAGGTGCTAGAGAAAGATGGTGGAAACGACCTGCAAACTGTCCTGGTTCACCTGGAAAGCCACTTGCAGCCTCCGTGGTAGCCCTTCGTTTTCCTTCTCTTCCAGATTCTCCCCTCGCAGTTCCTCCCTCCCTCCCTCTGCCTCTCCCCTGAGGAGGTCCAGCTGGAAGGAGACAGCCTCGAGCTCAGTTGGTGCAGACAGGACTAAAGTAAACAGACCGGTCATCGGGCAGGCAGTTAGCAGCCTTTGGACAGATGATCAGCGCTGGGCTGGTGGCAGACCACACACACAAAGCCCCCTTGGGCCACACAGGCATCCGCCTGCCCGGCCTGCCTACACCACACGCACGCACAGGCTGGCCCCTGCCTCACCAGTGCGCTTCCTCTGTGCCATAGGAGATTCAGAGAACCATCTAGAAACGCCTGCCTGTTGCAGACCCGTGGCTGACCCTGTGCCTCCTGGGGGTCCTGCCAGAGCCCCTCAAACCAGGTTGTGCAATGGAGATGGGGCTGAAGGAAGCACAGGCGAGGGGCCTCGGGGCACATGTTCTGTGGCCACAAAACCCCAGGGCCTCAGTTTCCTCATCTGAGAGCTGGGGTGATGGCAGCAGCTGGTGTGCGGGGTGTGCGGACTCCTGCCTCCCAGAGACCGTGGCTCACCACCCTCAGACTCTCACATTACTGTAATCGTCCCCGGCAAGGGGGCTGTGCCCACCCTGTGGCTGTGAGTGGTGAGGAGGCCGCCTGCGCAGACCAGCCAGCGCCCTGAAGGTTGCCATGCTTTTATGAGGCGCCACCTTCCTGCCCAGAGACAGCTCCCACTCAGCGGTGACTTCACACCTCTGCCTTCGCAGGACTTTCAAACCCAGAGGCCTCCCAGGATGCTTGAACCTGTGTCCAAGCCCTCCCAGGTGGGAGCCCTGGCCCACGCCCCTGGCTCCTAGACGGCTCCCAAGTCCCAGGCACCTTCCTAATGAGGAGTTAGCCGATAAAAGTGCCTGCCTGCTGGTCGAGGCATGCGTGGTGGTAGTTTTGGCTTGAGGTGCATGTCTTGGAAGGGGGCCCGTTTCCCAGACTCACCAGGCTTGTCAAGTGGAGCTGTTGTCCCCCGGACAATGGAGGGGGTGCAGGCTTAGCAGGCAAGTCTCCATCCTCCATGGGGTGACACACCAGGGTGGGGTGTGTGTCCTCAGGCCGCGCATGGCCCCATCTGCAGGCTCCGCCCGGCTCCCCGCAGCTGGGGGCTGACGGGCCATCTGTCTTCATTACACAGGTTTATTTGGGGAGGTGAGCAATGGGGGTGTCATGGCTGAGAGAAGGCTCTATCTGATCTATCAGCTTGTGTGCTTTGAAGCCCTCCTCAAGTTTGCTGTTTTGCAGATCAGAGCGAGGTGGACGGCAGTCCCCGCTCATCCCCCTAGGATCGGGGTTTCAGCTCCTGGGCTCCAGGGAGCACCCTCCCTGGGAGAATCTGGTGTGAGTTGAGGCTCTGAACTTTGCTGTGCTGCCCATTCAGCTTCCGTCTGCCATCCAGGCCATTTTTTATTGAGCACCTACTAGGAGGACTCAGCCCAGGCTCCCAGGACGTCATGGTGTACATGAAGGACAGAAGCCTCGGAGTCTGGAGGGAGAAGGAGGCAAGGGGCAGAGACGCCAATGAGGTTCTTAGAGAATGGAGAGCATGGGACCCTAGGCAGGATAATAGGACAGTGACCCACAAGGCTGGGCAGGTGACTTCCAAACCAGTGGTCAGAGTGGCCCTGGGCAGCGCCTCTGACTCTATTTAGATCCCAGAAATTGGAAATACCATCAAGCAAGAATCTTATCTGCTGCTCTGAGTGATCCTTCGAGCTCTGTGGTCCCCAGGGACCCCGCCTGGCACACCAGCTCTCAGTCTCCTCATCTGGAAAATGGGTGTGGTGGACATCCCCGCCTCCTAGAAGCCCTCTGAGGAGTGAATGAGGTCACACACAAAGCCCCAGTGAGACCTGGGGACATGGTGGCCAGAGTGACTGTCACGGCAGAGACTCTGCTTGTGAACCCACGGGGGGAGCTGGACAGGTCCTGGAGGAGCAAAGCCATCCTGGGCAGGGGAAGACGTGGTCCCACCTCCACACCAGCACTGTGCCCTTCCTTGGAAGGGGACTGAATTATGAGTGCATGATTACAGGTGTAAGAGGGGGGCCCTGGAGTCATTCTCTTCCTGCTGAAACAAGTGCCATGCGGTTATAGAGGGGGGACAAGCCAATAGCAACGACCCGCCGCACCGCGCCGGGGAGGGTGGCTAAGAGGCTACCGAGGTGTGCCTAGTGCCCCCTGCACTCAGCCTTGGCCTTCGGGGTGGGAACCGGGCTCATCCCACGCGAGGGTGTGACCAGGCCAGTTCCCCAGTCTCCGGGGACAGGACTCGGCGCTCACCCAGGACCGTAGGGCCCAGCTGGTGCCTCCTCCCTCCCGCCTCCCGCCTCCTAGCCCCCCAACTCACACCAACCACCAAATACATTGCAGAGGTTCTTAAAAACAGGAGGACTAGCCAGGGAGGATGCTGCCAGCAACCACTTCAGGCAGCGTCAGAGCTTGTCCCCCACCCAGGGTCAGCGGGGAGCTGAAGGGCGACCTCCGACTCGGTGCTCTACCAGGGGGCCCGGGTGCCTTGCAGCAGCCGCCCTGCTGGAGGGTCCCCGGGCCTTGGGATGGAGGGGCAGTGACGGTCCTTTGTGCCAGCACCCTGGGGTTCACATTTCCTGCAGGCCCCTCATCCCACTGCGGAAACGCACGGAGTGGAGCGCCTCAGAGCCCGTCCCCAGGGGGCGGCCCGAGCCTGGAAGGGTCCGTCTGGGACTTCTCCTTTCCCAGAAGATGTCTGGCACTGGGCAGTCCCAGGGAGCCGCACCCAGCTATAAAACGACCCCGGCAGTGCACACGACTGCACAGCCTGTCAGGGCCCCTTGCGAGCATAACGCAGACCCCCCTTCCGGCCCCACCGTGGGAGGCGTTCGACTCCCGCTGAGAAACATGAAGGTCGTGACCCGCCGGCTTCCCCCTCTGCCCTCTCCTCACCAGGGGGAATCTGACAACAGACTTGTTATTTACGCAGCTTAATGCAGTCCAGAGGCTCTTGGCGCAGAGCAGGGACAGGGAGCGAGGAGAGGGAAGGAGCCTGGCCCCTCACAACCCAGCTTCCCTGGCTGCGTTTTGAGCAGGACGAGGAGCTGGCTCTCTGCAGCGGCGAGCCTCCTGCCAGCCTGCACGGATTCATCCGGGTCTGCTGGGCCCAAGCACGGTGTCATGGGGGAGCCTAGCAGGCATTCGGTAAACTTGCCTTGATTAATTATCTCCTGGTACTTGTGCAGACGAAGGAGAGAAGCTCGCCGGAGCCAGCATGTGTGTGGGGGGGTGAAGCCTCTCAGTGACTCCTAGCAAGCCACAGTCTGTCATGGAAGCCTCTGAAGCTGCTTCCCCCCGGAGAAAATCTAGATCGGCTTTTTCAAGGGTAGATTTTTTTTCTCTCCAAAGGTTTATCCTTTTCTAGGGCCCATAGGATCAACACCAAACAATTACTTAACCCAGCAATGCTATTTCGTTTTTCTGTTTTACTGAATGCAGGTGATTAGTGGCCGTGGAAGGACACAGCCATTGTGTCCCACAGACATGATGTGACCCAGGCCCCGCTGCTCCCTGGCTCTGGGATCTTGGGTCGGTCACTTTATTTCACTAGTAAAATGGGGACAGGGCTAGAATTCAGTCCCACAACAGGCTATTAGAGGTGAGAATACGGACAATCCAGTGGAGAGGGTGCAGGCTTCACATCCTGGTGACTCCCCTCATCGTCTGCACCCTCAAACCCCAGTGGGAATCTACGTGGTAAAGGGATGGAGCCTGCAGGTTGGGTTCAAATCCCAGCTCTGCTCCTTGACAGCTGTGTGACCTTGGGCAAGTTACTTAACCTCTCTATGTGCCTCGCTTGGTTTCCTCATCTATAAAATGGGGATAATAATCGTTGTGGAGATCATGTGAGTTAACAAATGCAAGCTGAGAAGAGTCGCTGGCCCATTGTTAGTTAACTTTTATTAATGTCATTTTAGGGAGAATTGCTATTCTCCAACCTTTGATTAAAAAAATCACTTAAAAGTACCTATTGCACAAACAATAGCATGGCAAACATATGGATAATAAAAAGGAAAAACCCTACAAAGCTGCTAATCTCATAAATACTATTTCAAGACATTTTTGTAATATGTAGATGTTTTTGTATCTTTTGTCACAAAAGAGCCCCTTGAGCTGTTGTTCGTCCTGCAAATGCACAAGATTATGAAACCTGCTGCCTGAGGCGTGGCTGAGCTGTCCCCATCCCGAACCCTCAGCGCCCGTGTGTCTGCGTGCACTGCGTGGACTCAGAAGCTGAAATCACAGGGGCGAGCCCAGGCCCTGCATGTTTCACTTCACGTCTCCAGAAGCGTCCGTTCTGCTCTCTCTCCCGGAATCAGTATTGATTACTCATGTGCTCATGGCTGCCTTGGCTTTGTGGGACCGCATCCTTTAGAAACTTCCCACTAAGGGTTGCTGTTTCCTGCAGAAAATACATACCATGGAGGCAGGGAGAGGTGTCTTTGTTTTCTGTGCTGTCCTCCGGGACAGAACAGGGTTCTGAACAGAGGAACGGTACAATAAACCATCGCAGTGAATGAATGAATGAATGGAAAACGGAACAGCCTTTCCAGATTAGATACCGTCTGTGGGATTTTTGTGTGTTTTTTTTTGACAGATAATTCCTGGGTTTTTTTTTTTTTTAAACTCGAAGTGACCTAGGACTTAGTTTAATTTACTCAAAGTAATTCTAGAATATAAATGTATTAGGCATAGCATTCTAATTTTAAAATAATTTCACACCCACGTTCCTCTGTGGACTTCGAAACGCCATGTGGTAAGTACAACACTGGGGGTTCTGTTTTCCCGAAGTCCAGCCTGAGCCCAGCCAGGTGGACCTGGGAGGGAGCCTTGCCTGCGTCTTCAGAGAGCAGGTGTCATCCATTGAGGTAAGGCTGTGAGTAATCAAGACCAGTGTCCCCAGCTGAGGGGAATGACTCAGCGGGTTCAGGGTTTCTGCCTCTTCTATCCCTAGTCCCATCTTTATGTCCTGGGAAGACAACCTGAAATAAAGTGACCCAGCTGCCTGTTTCTCCTTGTGTTGGCCTCTGTCCCTCTGACTGTCCCGTCACGTCCCCCTCTGTCCCTGCCCCTCAAGGGGAGCTCAGGAGCCCTGTTCTCCACTCACACTCTTCAGCACCCAGAGTCCATGCCCACCGCCTGTTTCCTGGGAATCTCAGCCTGTGTGCAGCGAGGGGCCCGGTCTCTCCAGCTCTCTGCCAGGAGACAGGCCCTCGGCCAGCTCTCTGGGCTGCCCCTGCTTCCTGTTTATGTCAGGGAGGCTGGGGGCTGTGGGGGCTGCAGCCAGCCCTGTGGTCCGAAGTGATCCAGGCCGTGTGAGGGGTTATCATACCATCAGCCCCGATAGGCCAGCGGGCTCTGCCGTCCGTCAACTGTCTTCCGTCATCACTGAAAGTTGCTTGTCCTGGAATGTCATCTTATTAGGTGGGGCAGGCCTCGGTGGCCAGCTTGGGGAGACTAGTTATTTCATTCATATTTCAAAATCAGATCATACATATGCTTTTAAAAAGCTAGTAAAAATTCCTTATTAAAAATTGCAAAATAGAAATAAGTCAGGGATGAAAAGTACAGCATAGAGAATATAGTCAGTAATATTGTAAAAAGTGTGTGGGGACAGGACAACTATACTTATCACGGGAACATTTTGTAATGTATATAATTGTACACCTGAAACTAATATATTGTCTGTCACCTATACTTGAAAAAAACTTTTTTAAAGAAAAAATTGCAAGAAAAAATCATCAAAATATAAAGAAAAAGGAATAATCACCCAAAACATCATTACCCAGAAATAATATTTTGGTGAATTTTCATTAAACATTTTTCCACTCCTGTATCATGCTGGGTATCACCCAGTCATTTTAATCTGCCAATACTGCAGGTGGAAAGTGGCATCTCATGTGGCTCCTTTGTTTTAAAAAATTAGTTTGCCCAGATTTATCAGTTACTGACATACCTATGAGGTAACACAGTGGTTTGAAGCAGGATCTCCATGCTGCAAAGACCTTGAAGGCTCGGCAGTGCCGGCCCTGCCCACCTCACCACATGTCCGTCCAACCACCGAATGCTCACATCAGCTCAACTCCTTCTCTCACAGAGGGTCCTGTCTCTGTGTCGAAACGCCCCCAGAGCTGGGGCGCTCGCCAAGCCTGAGCTTGCTGGTTCTGAGTGCCCAGTTCTGCTTTGTCACAAAAGATGGTACATGTGGACATGCCACACTGCCCCGGGAGCTGCACTAAGCCCTTCGAGGAACAGAGTCTCAAGCCCCGAACAACACTGGAAGCGTGTCGCTAATCCCATCTGTGTTCCAGCCAGGGTGACTGAGACCCAAAAGGTGCAGGACTCTGTCGAGGGTCTCATGGCTCTAAAGCAACAGAGTGAGAGGTTTAATTGTGCTCGTTGCTCCATCCCGGGGGGGGGGGGGACACCACACCCCTTAAAAGGCTCACAAAGGCAACTTGAAGCTGGTTAGAGATCTAACTTAAAAAGAAAACACTTTCTCAAGCGATAGATTCTTGAAAGATTCTGCTCTTACGTGGTCCTCAGCCTCCCAGGGAAACCAGAGCCACGGTCTGACGGTTGAGTTCGGCCTTTGGGCTAAGCTCCTGGTGGCTGCCGGGCTACTGAGAGGCACAGAAGCTCAGACACAAAGGGGCCCATCGACTCGGGGTGTCACTGGTCCCTCAGCTTTTGGCTTGCAGGTTACAGAAGGCAAAAATGCCTCAGTACAATTTAATTGGTACAGACCCCAAGTTAGTCCACAGCACTCTCCCCTATGTTGTTTCCACTGGGAGCTGTTTTTAGAGGTTTTCTACCTGCAGAAATGCCCTTAAGCAAAACAGAGGCACCCCTGGCAGCCTAGCTTGTCCTCTCTCTGGCCCTGCCTTTCTGATTACTTGACACCTGTTTTCCAGCAACCTACCTCGGCCTCATTTTATTCTTCAAAACTTCATTCTCTGTGAGTCCAGTCCTCAGGCCTCTGAAAGAAAGGCTCTGGCATCAATCAGCCAAACTTTAGTATGAATGAATCCAACAGTTAACTAGTTGGACTCTACCAAAGGCATATGCCTTTTTTAAAGGGGGCATGTTCATCCGTGACATAGATTTCTGTGATCTGGACAGTGGGGAAGACACATTTAGTTGGAGAGGAGACGTCTCAGTTTCACTGAAATTAATCTTTATATTTCAATTTCGTCTCACCTGCCCTTTCTTCTTGCTTGAGCCCTTCTCTGTCCTTAGGATATGCAACTAACTAACAGGTTAAGCTATGGGCTGCTTCTAAATCTGAGGATGATTAGGTCATAGAAATGAAATCTTTCATTTTGTTGCAAAAACAAAACTCTACCAAAATAATTAAAACAAAACAAAAGGTCATACTGTGATCTCTTTTAATGTAAAGAATCTGCTCTGGGCTCAAACCTTTCAGTTGGTCCAGTGTACAAGAGAAGATGGAGTTAGTGCAAACACTTCCCTCCAGAGGCCAGGGCTTGCTAGCTGGGAGCCACCATCCTTTGCAAACTAAATTTAAAACCTTGCATCCCAAGACCCTTGAGCAAAGGTTACTTGAGGTCTATTCCGGGTTCAGGCAGAAAAAAAAGCTTTATTTGGCAAGGAAATGCCTTGCGAGAAGGCGCTCCGCTGACCAGGGCACGGAGGAAAGCTGTGACTCAGTGCGTTTTTCTTCTGGCATTTACAGCCCTGAAAAATGATTGCAGTTTCCTCTGGCCGCCGGAGCCAGAGCCTGAAGAAGTGACCTTTAAGGAGAGTCTGTTTACTCCATCCCCAGGCTGCAAGCCGTTGCGTGAGCTCTGCTAAGCTGCGCCCCGCCTTGGCGCTGACCCCGGGGCCTGCATCTAGACTGGCCAGTTTGGGAAAAACAGTGGAGCAGAGAGAGGCTGGCGGGGGGCTGCTCTGGGGGTGGGGTGAGGCCCCTTGTTCGGGGGAGGTCAGGGTCAGTCCCTTCCCGTGGGCGCCCTGGGATTTGCCTCTGGGACATCCTGGAAGGACGGTCTGCAGGGACCTGCCAGTTCATACTCCATACATTCTGCAAACTTTCTCCGAAAACCAGTTTCAAACTCTCCTGCTTTTTAGACACAACAATAAGAGATTTGCCTGGACAGGGTGGTCTTCCTTATGGGCCAGTCACAAACTGCCTGTCAGTCTCGATGCCCTGGACTTCTACACCAAGGTACACAGAGGGGGCATGGAGATCCCTCCCCGCGACTGTCTGAGGCAGACCCCTCCACGCAGTCTGCAGCAGACACACAGGGAACCTGGGCTCTCGTTCCTCCACTTTGCTGCGGAAATGTGAAGTCAATAAGCACATGTCATGGGATCTGCTGGGTGTTTTTTTTTTCAAAAGCATGAATTAAATTTAAAGTCTTAGATTTCAGTTTTCAAAAATCGTTTTGAAACCTTCCTACTGACTACATGACCACTACTAATTTTCTCTCTGTGCTCTCATTCAACAGTTTTTTTCTGTTAGAGAGATAGTGTTTCATTATACTCCTTTGGTTTCTGTTATAAATATGACACTCTTTCTTTGGGGCAAATTTGGGAGAGTTTAAAAAGAAGGATAAAAGTGACTTGAAATTTCGCCACTCAGAAGGAACCACTGTTAATATGGTGGTAAATTTCTTTTCAATTTGTTTTGTTTTGTTTTGGCATGTGTATGTGTGTGTGTGTGTTGTAAGATGCGTCCTTTACAAAGCCAGTATCAGTAACTTTATATTTTGCTGTTCTCACTTGTCAACATCTCACAAATACTTTTCCAAGTCATTAAAGGTCTCATTAGAACATCATTCTAATGGTTACCTAATATGCCATCTTATGGAAGTGCCATGATTTATTTTACTATTCCTCTATGATTAAAAAAAAAGGTCTGAAAATTGTGCAAACTTCCTTTCCTGGTGGAAAAAATAGAATAGCTGCTCTGGAATGGTTATTTGTGATTTCCTGAAATCAGGTAAAAAATATTAGACATTTTTTTGTTAACCCAAGTACCTACTTCCTGGTGGATTCCAAACATTCACCCAGCAGTGACCAGAGGCAGGACAGCAGCCAGACCCTTTCCCTGTGGGGCTCAGGTGGGTCCGCGCTCACCCAGAATACGCTGGCTGGGGACAGCGGCGGTGGCTTCCCTCCCGGGAGAGGGTTGGGGCAGCCTGTTCTCTGGGCCTGAGTCATGGGCACGTGGCTAGCATCCAGGATGGGGCATTCTGGAGCCCACAGAGAATTTCAGGGGTCCCCAGTCCCTGAGCCCCTAGTGAGCCCCCTCAGAACTCCTGGGCCCCAGGGTTTGATAAACAGGGACCCCCTGTGACCCAGCTCCCTTTGATTCATAATTCTGGGAAGATGACAAAATGTGTTTTGAGCTCTCACTGTGGAGGCTTAACAGGGAAAACTTACTTCCGCAAAAGCTGAGGAACTATAAAATTCTCTCTGATGCTTGAGACATTGTGTGCATCACAAAGGAAGGAATTACAAACACGTGCAACTTTTAGATATTTTTAAGAGTTGTGTCAATTTGCAACAAATGTACGTAGCACACTTGAAAGGGTTACAAACCGAGCATAGTTTAGTCAGTGGGAGACTGAAATAGGCACACGTTTATGCTATGTGGGTTTATGTATTACAAACTATTTGACGGGATTAGGAATGGCACAGCCCCGTTCCCCTCCCTGAAACATCAGTGCAGTGCATTCTTTGATAGTCGTGGGCCTTGCCTATCCATTTTATTCTTTCCCTGTTCTAGTGTAATGCCCCGTCTCAGCATGGAGACCCCTGGACAATACCCTGGCTCCCCAGGACGCTGTGCACGCTGGGAAGTTTGCTTGACTTCATCTCTGCAATGGGGTGCTGGCCTCATACAACTCGTGGACATTCAGGGAAAGAAGGCATGGAAACTATTCGGCACGGGCTGGCACATAGGGCCCATTTAATACATTCCTTAGGATGAAATATTTTGTTAGTGCTGGTGAAAGGAACATCCTAGGGTACAAACAGAACATTAAAATAAAGATCGGTGATTGGAAGCTTGGAGAAGAATGGATGACATAAATGTGACTGGATTTTTATTCCTAAAAGTTTGGGCATAATTTATGCTATAATTTCATATTATAAATCAAATCAATCATCCAGAGAAGGGGAGAAAACACTCCATATCCACACATCTGAGGCAGCTAACAAATTTGGGGGAATAAATGATCTGGAAAGAACTTTCTCAAGCAGGGTTCCCTTTTCCCTTTTATAATCTCACCAGCAATGTCTGAGGGTTCCAGTTTGTGATCAAATACCTGGCAAAAATAGTATACTTCTTGGTTGATTAATAACAATAAACCTCACACACACACGCTGATCGCTGAGTGTCCGGGAGTGTGACGACTCACACCCGGGCTGTCGAGCGGCTCCGCAGAGGAACAGGAGCCTGTCTCAGGGGACCAGGCCTGTGAGCAGGGGACCCAGGGCTCAGACCCGGCAGTCCGGCCCCAGAGTCTGGTTCCTAGTTGCTGTCATCCTAACACACTGTATTCTTCTAAGTAGAAATACCCAGATATTTTCTCCTTCAAAGTTAAAAAAAATCTGTTAACGAAAGCTTATGAAATTCAAAACAGACAGTTCCTTTCCTGAAACCTGCAGACGATAATGAGGAGTCAGATAAACTGTGTTGAATCCCAGTGACCCACGCTGCCTTTGGGGAAGTGCGACACTAGTCAGACAGCCCAGGAGGTAGCGACCGCACCCACGCATATGGTTCGCTTCTTCCCGTCTCAGTGCTGATGGAGCAACACACAGAAGGCCTCGCCTTAGCCAGGGGGGGGCGCCCCGAAGGGCTTGAGCTCCATGCCGCCAAGCTCTGGAGTCAGACCTGGTCCTGCACCTTCCTGCCTGTCCAGTTCCCAGGCCCGTTTCCTCCCCTCCAGGCCAGGCCTAGTAAGGGCAGTACCCACTGGCAGAGACACGATGAACACGAGTCGTTACCTGGGGTGGGGGCACGTGCGGAGGGCTTGGGTTATCCATCAGAGACTTCCATATGGACCATCACCTACTAGCTCAGAGACCTGGGCAGGTCACCATAGAGTGTGGGCATGCCCTTCTGCCAAGTGGGGTCCACGCGACCCCTCTCTGGTCACCCCGGAGGCTGGGAGAGAGGGCTGGGGGCTCGCGGTGCGCTCTCGGTGCCCGTCATCACTGCATCCTGGCTACGTGGGTGGTAGGGGTCTGCCTGGGGGAGCACGTTCAGAAGGGTGGCCTCAGGAGGCAGATAGACGCAGGGCGGCCTCCCAGTTCTGCTGCCCACCAGCCCAGTGACCAGGCCTCACCCTTCTCCTCGGGAAACAGGCCCACGATGGCACCTGCCTCCTTGTTTGTTGGCTCTATACCAGGAATGATGTGCCTGGAACATGCCCCCATGCCTGCCCACGGTGAGCGTTAGCCAGCATGGAAGGCGTCATGCATGTCAAAACCTGGTCTCGACCTCAGAGCGTCATACAAATGCCAAACACCGTTATCATTTGTGTTCAGGAGGACAGGGCCCTGGTGCCAAACCTACCCCTCACGTAACTGGAAACAAAAGTGTGGGATTTGACTTGAGGCGATCAGAGCGAGAATGCATTTGCAAACTAGCAGGTTAAAGTTAACGTAAACTTTGAAAACCATGAGGAAATTAAGGATATCACTTTAAATTAAATATCTTAAGTAGACATGTACTTTAAATGTGATAAGACAGCTATGGTACATTAAGTCAGTGCCGATTGGTGATTAAAAGCGGATTTTTCCAGGCTTAGCTGCCTGGGAGGGGAGATCAGTGTCTTTGTACAGGAGCTGAGAGCCCTCGGAAGTATGGTTTTAATAATGCTCCGGCCCCGTTTGCCCTCCACTTGGCAATAATAATGATTTGTTCTTGTAATGAAATAATATTCCTTTACTGCAAAAGCAGTGTGCACAGGGCGCGATAGGATCCGCGTTGCTTGCCGGAGTATGACCCAATATGGTGATGATTTCACGGAATTCTAGAATGTCAGAGCTGGAAGGGATGGGAGTCCTATCAAGGCCCACCCCTTCACTGTGAAGATTAACCAAGGACTTGCACGTCGCTCCTACGCTGATGAGCACCTAAGCTGTAAGCTTCTGGGTGGTTCCAGGGAAAGCTGAGCAGGTGTTCCGGAAAGGCTCAACAGCAAGCTCAGGTCTGCCTCCCACCTTCCCATGTCCTCCCCTGCCTTCTCTTCTGCCCGTACCTCCCTTTCCTTTGTTCCTTTGCTCCTTTGCTCCTTCCCCTCCCCCTTCCTCAGGGCCCGTCCTCCTCCCGCGGCCCAGCCCCGCCCCTCCTTTCCTTCCTCTTCTTCCTCCTTGACCTTCCTTCTCCCCTCTCCTCTCCCTCTCTTTCTCCTAAGCTTCCTAACCCATCCATGCCGCGTGCCCCAGGTCCATACCCACCCTTAGTCTTCCAGCTAAACCAGCCTCCCAAGCCTTCCCAGGCCGCTGGTGCCTGCGCCCGCCTGGTGCTCCGGTGGCCGGCCCTCTGGAAGCTCCCAGGGAAGGAGGTGTATGGGCAAACCCTGCAGCTGCAGCCCATGACTTTGCCCTGCTCTCCCCTAGATGCTGGTCTACATTCAACCAGTGGAAAACCACATTCCATTAGGCTCAGTTTTCACCCGTCTGCAAAGAGTGGCCACGTGCAGGATGTGGCTCTTTGTCTTCTCCCAGAGAAGACCCCCCAAAGACCCCTAGTATATAAACAACTCCCCTAGGCCCCACTGGGACCCTGCCCCAGTGGCTAGGCCAAGAGAACCCTGACGTGGGATCCACGTCCTAGTCCACCTGCGGGGCCCTACTGAAGACCCACAGGGCACTGGGCTCTCTTCTCAGGCCCAAAGCTCTGGGGCGTGGAACCAGGAACCTGGATCCCCAAAAACTGTGTGGGTGAGTTCAAGTATGGAACCTCGGTTTTTAAAGCCTGACATGGACGGGCACGCTGACATGTTCCTGGATGGAGCTGCCCACGGGATCGTCTTTGGAAGGTTGCAGAGATCTACAAAGTTTTGCATCTCCAACGATCATGCCTGTATCATCTGTTCAACATGAAAGGGGCCCAGCTCATGGACATGCTGCCCGGAAAGTGGGGCACAGTAAGAAAGGAGAACAGATTGTGTCCAGGCATTGGTCACTGCGGTGTGACGTCGGCCAGTCCTCTCTTGGGGGTTTTCCCTCTGGCTGTCCCTGCCTCTCTGCCTCTGGCTCTGTCTCTCTGCTCTGCTCTCTTTCCATCTCTTCCTCTTTCTGCCTTTTGTCCTTTTGCCTCTCTGTCTGTCTGAGTGCCTGTGTACTTCTGTCTGTCTTTCACTGTTTCTTCATGTCTCTTGCCTTCTCTTTCCTCCTCCTTCTCTTTCCCTCCTTGTTCCCTCTCCCTCCAGTTTCTATCTCCCCATCCCTCTCTCTAGTTTGTCTCTCTGTCCACCTGTCTGTCCTTCCTTCTCTGGGACAATGCATTAATCTCCAGACCCAGGGTCCCTGTGTTCATTGCACTCTCCCGGTCACCAGCACACTGAGCCCTGGAGCCCCCCAGCCACTGGCAGAAATAGCAAGGCTTCACCTGGCATGTGGGAGACCTGGGCAGTCTGGCCTGGGCTCTGGTCTCCCTGACCCAGTGCAACACCACGGAAAGCAGCCACCGTGAGAGAGACACAGTAAAGAGGAAAGGAACATACTCGTGTGTCTCTATTAACATCTGCCTTTCTTCCGGCCAAACATCTCTTCTGCTGCACCTGACAGCCCCCTTTTGCCCCTGTCGCTCATGCTCAGATGTGGGGCTTGCTATGGTTTTATTGTTTTGAGTAAACAGTGAGGTTTATCTTCAGAGGGAGGTGCTCAGGGCTGGAGCCCTCCCGCCTCTGCACACAGCCAGGGGATCTGACAAGGTGGGTCTCCAGCCCCTGAGGCTGGGACAGCCCCCGACGCTGGGACCCCACTGTTAGCTGGCTCCCCTGCAGTTCTGAATGGACCCTGCCATGCAGAACCCCGTCTGGGCTTGACAGAAGGGCTGGTCTTCCCCTGAGCTGGGCTGTGCTTCCCTCTTTACTCAATGCAAATTATTTGAGTGGCTTATGGTCTCTGCTCCTCCAAATTCGTGAAGGAAAGTACTTAAACTGGGTAATTAAAACCCTCGGAAGCCCATAACACAGCGGTGCTCTTGTTTGCTCCATGTGAGAACAATTAAGAATGCGCTGATATCAGTGGCCCATGAAACCTTCAGGCCGGGCGGACGAAGTCCAGGGTCCCAGCACAGCCCGACTCAGATCTGTGCTCTGCTCTCCACCCGCTCCACCAGGTCACTGAACCTCTCGCTCTTCCTCAGTCCCCAGCATGTGGGCAGCAGTCCCTGAATCCGGAGAACACCAACGATGGGCTGACCCCCCGGACACCTCACAAAAGTTCACTGAGCACTTGCTCCATGCACAGCCCTCTGCTGAGCCAGACTTCTATCCCACCCTGCGGCTGAGCGGCTAAGGGAGCTGCACCAGTCCAGGCCGGCTCGCCTAGGGGTAGAGCAGGGAAGGGAGGGTCACAGGAATCAGCTCTCTATTTCATGCTGTGGGCTGGTTTGGTGGTCAAAAGCACCCATCAGACCAGGCCTGTAGGTCCCAGCTTGGTGGGCACTGATCTGAGGCAAGCCTTTACAGGAGTAGAGAGAGGGGCAGGAGAGAAGGGACAGGTGGGTCCACCCTTGCCACCAGGATGGAGGGGAGAGTGGCCACAGGCCGGGCCACCCAACCCAAAGCAGCCTGGGCCCTGGGCCCTTAGCTGGTGGCTTTCACCTCTTTCGATGGCAGGCTCTTGCCTGAAGGACCCCAAAGGGCCTGGTTCTCCAGGATGGGCCATCGCTTACTGCAGGCTGGGTGTTGCAGACGGGCCCAGAGGTCAGAAACAGAATGCAGGATGCCAGTGGAAGGGATCACTCCCACGCTCGTCTGCCAACAGCAGATGTGATTCCCTCTCCCCAGACAGTGCCTGTATATTTGCTTATTGTCTGATGCGTACACCCTGCAAGCACAGGGCTCCTGCAGTCTGTTCTCAGTCCCCAGAAAAGGATGGTGCTTGGAGCAGATGCTCAGTTAACGCTTGCTGGCTGCATGGACAGGGGACTGCGTGGGCAGGTGAATCACCCCGCAGGTGGTCACCTGGGGAGGTATTACAAATCTGCTTTTTAAAAGCTCCCCGTGAGGTTCTAATGTGCAACCCAGAGTGAGAGCCTATGATCTGGGGAAATTGAGCTTTAAAAAGTCTGTTACTGACACAGTCCTGCATGGCTGGGGTGTATGTGGGTAAAACCTTCCAGAAGGACAGGTCAGCCATATGTTCACTGACATGTGTATTTCTAGGCATAAATCCTCAGGACATAATTAAGGTGAGGGCAGGTTAGTCTGCAGAGGCGGCCACCAAAGCCTTCTGTACTGGCCAGAAGGCTGGATCTAGCCTAAGAGTCCAATATACGGAAAGTGTTAAAAAACATGCTACTTCCATCTAGACTATGGGTTAGTAAACATAATTCGAGGAAGCTTTCATTGACATAAAAGTCCCACAGCACACTGCCCGATTTTAGAACACAGCGGGTCAAGCAGGCCACCACAAAGAGTTAAATCCAATGTCTTACGCGGCACACGCACGGAAACACCCCCCGGGATGGGGAAGTTCACTGACTCAGGAGCATTGGAGACACTGCTCTGGGGTCCTGTCACCCGGCCACAGCCAGGGTTGGAACCCTTTCCCTTCACGGCTGTGGGTGCTGTTATTAGCATCCTGCTTCACATGGGGAAACCGGCAGAGAGAGATGCCCTGGCCTGACCCAGGGGGGTAACAAGGACCATGCCCTGCCAGCATCTGGGGGGTGGTGTACTTTGCCCTTTGTCCCCCTGCATTTATGTACTCCCTCATTTTCCTGTGATGAACATATAGTGACTCAATAATAAATAAGGGTTCAGTAAAACTCTCTTACCACTGAGGATAAATGACATTTTCTTGGCCAGTGACATCACACTGTTATCCATACAGGTAAAAATGACTGTGGCCCATGGCTTCCTCCCTCTTGGCTATTCCGATGTGAACTTGGCTGAAGAGTGCCCTTGGCTGAGGAAGGGACACTACCCCACAGCCCCCTTATCTGGGCTCTGGGTGCAGCTCCCAGCCGCACATCCTGGGCGATGTCAACAGGCTGGAGTTTGTTTAAAGAATTACAGCAGGTGTGAAGGAAGGAGCTGAACGGCTACACAAGAGCGAAATAAGGGTAGCTCGGAGCAACAGCTGTCTGCGGCACGAGAGGGGCGGACCGTGGCCTCGAGCAGAGAAGACCCAACAGGCATGAGATGAGACAGAACCGGGAGCTTCCTGGCAAGGAGGCAGGGGCAGAGTGCTCAGAGGGGGCTGGCACTGGGGCTGTGGAAGGGCCCTTCCGAGGCGCATCACTGGGTATTAGTGGGCAGTACTGGACACTGGGCATCCTGGGCATCTCTGGGCTTTGGTCATGGAGGAGGTATTCCAGGACTGGGGGGATCTGCCAAGCGTCAGGGAATCTCTGGCCTAGCTTTGGTTTATCGACGTAGCTGATGCTCATGGTGCGGTGGAATGGACAGGAGCAGCATGCTATGGAGAGGGTGGCTGCAGAGGAAGGGCTCAGGAGAAGCAGTTCTGAGCAGACACTGCCCAGGTCCCCTCATAGAGGCAAGCTTGTCCAGGAGAACGACCATCCACCTTGCATCAGGGGCCACAGTACTGGGGAGAATTTCCCAGCACGTGTCCCCTGCTGGCTTCCAGGATCCTGGAGTACCAGTGGCTCAAGAGGTGGTCTAGGGGACACACAGCCTGACTCCCCGTTTCAACAGGTTCTCCCCAGGTCCCCCCAAGTAGCCTGGGTAGGAGTGTCATACTTCCCCTCCACTCCCTCCTAGCAAGCTCAGGTGCCAGTCTCCCCTGACGTAGACATTCTGGAAGGCCCATCCTGGAAGGGCACTGGGCTGTCCTATTTGCCACATCATACAGGGCCTGGCACATGGGAGCTGGCACAAACGACAGGCTGTGATCAGGTCCCCTCTGTGCAGGCATCCTGGCATTGGATCATTTCCCTAGTTTTTGAGTAGTGTCTATGATTTATTTCCCTCCATCATTTTACTGCATTTAATCCACTGGTTTTGACCAATAGAAACACCCACCCCCTTTCCTTTTTGTAATAACTCTTTAAAGAAGAATAATTTTTTTCTCTCACCTCCAACAATAATTCTTTAAAATAGAAGAATTAAGTCTTTATAAATACCATTCAGTTTGTTTTCTGGGGACATAATTCTCTAAACGGAAAAATAATGCAGAGAAAGCAAAGTCTGTCCCTTTGGGATGATTTGGGATTGTTTTATCAGTTTCATTGCTTCGACAGATCTTTCTTTACTTTTAAACATAGTTAGGTTTTATATCTCATTTGCTTCCCAAAAGAACACATCCTTTAAAACAAGGCAGAACAGAAACCAGGATAATTGAAAAGTTCCAGCAGAACAAAACCAGTGAAAAAACAGAAGAGGAGCAGATGACACCAGACATGCCAGGCACCTTCATCAATCAGTCAACAGAACCCATCATGTGGAGGGAGAAGGCACAAAGATGAAAAGTAAATGTCTCCTGTTTGCAAGAAGCTTATAATCTAGAGCAGGTAGGAAACATTTGCCTAAAACAACTCTGATGTTACAACACGGAAGGCGCTGGGCAGGGTCACCTACTTAATGCCAGGAGGGGTCAGAGGAGGGAATTAATGACTGCAGCTGGAAATAGAATTGAACTCAAGCTTCCTAGAAGCCAAAGGAAAAGGTAAAATAGGTTGAGTTACGTGAGTCTCATGGTCCAAAGAAAAAGACTGACTTTAAGAGATCATGTTGGCTGGTTGGTTCATGGAATTAATCCAATACTCTGGTTGGAAAAGAATGACTTTGGTAAGTTAATAAGAAAGCAAGCTGAAGATGAGTATGTACATGGCAACCCCCTCTCTGTAGGGGAAGCACGAGATAAAAAGCTTTGAACAAATATAGAAAATTCTGAATGCTATTCCCCAGTCTGCCAACAGTTGGCATCAGGGGAGGGACACCTGAGCTATTCATTTGTATTCACCTATATTGCTCGAATTTGTCAGAAGAAGTATTTCTTCTTTCCTAGTGAAAACGAGAGAGGATGTGGTTGAATGTATGTGAAAGGAAGGACGCTTCCCCCAGAAGTCCTCAGAGAAAGGCAGCAGGATCCGCAGGGCTGGGCACAGGCGTCTGCCGGCTCCCTCTGCTCCAGCCCTGCCCAGCAGACACGGTCCCCGTGAGCACAACGGCAGGCCCGCTTTGAGGCTGGATCTTTTTAAATGAAAAATACAAAACAAACAAACAGACGCGTGGGAGAGACACCAAGTGGCCGCTGCCTGTCTCCTTAACGATCCTCGGAGGCCTGGTCTGCCTTCTGCACCCCAAGCCTTGTAGCACAAATCAAGATCTACAGCCCCAGTCATGCAGGGTAGCAGAGGTTTAAGTTAACGGCAATTAAGGAGGTTTCCTGCGATAAACGCCTCAATCTTGGTTGAAATCTGTGCGCTCTCGGCTTTAGGGCCCTGCTCATGCTGGCATTTGCAGACCCAGTCATGTCAGAGGTCACTCTGTCACTTTTTAAAGATCTGGCCTGAGACGACAGTCCTCTGCTATCAGAGGTACTGGTGGCCCCACAGGATGGAGCCAGTGGGACAATCCGGTGGCTCAGAGGCGGCCAGTCCTGGCCAGCTGCCCGGCACTGTGGGGCCCAGTGGCGAATTACTTCCTGGGCCTCTGTCTCCTCATCAATAAAAGGGACAATAATTTCTGCTGGGGTCGGGGAGGGTAGACGGCTGCGATAATGGGAAAAATCAAGTTAAATTGACGTATTGTGAAAAATTAAGTTAAATTGACGTATTAAGTGATAAGCACAAAGTCGGGAGCTCAGACCCTGGTGCTAGGCACACCTAGGTTTGAATCTGAATCCGCCGCTCTCTAGCCGGCCTGAGGGTATGCAGTCAACCACCTGCTGAGATGCAGGTCCCTCACCTATCAGATGGGCACAAGTGGACACACCGCTCAAAGCCCACAAGGCAGCCCTGCCGTGATCTCTGAGCACGGATCGAATGGCAGCTCTTCACCCCCTGCCTCTATGGACTTCTAGCTTCCAAAACACGCACCCCCGTCTGGCATCCTGTTTATCTGTTTTATTGTCCGCTTCCCACTCCCCCATGCCTGCTCCATGGGGCCAGGGGTTTCTGTTTATTTTGTCCTCTGCTCTATCCCCAAGCCCTTAACAGTGTCTAGCACACAAGAGGCGCTCAATAAAATATTTGCCAAACGAACTGTTAGCTAGGTAAAGTTCTTACACTCGGGAATGCATATACTAGATACTTGCGAACCTAAGTTAAATTCATATATTTCATGTACTTCATTTGAAAATGAAGTATTTTATTCTAAAGTCCTCTTCTTCTTTTCTGAAAGGTTTAATCTTGGGGGTATAAAATTGTGATCTACCTGTGGGGAAGGAGGGGAGGGGTGAGGAAAGCCATGGGAATTTGGTTGCTATGGCATATTTATTTATTTATTTATTTATTTTAATAAGTTTATTTTGATATAATTAATCTACAATTAAATGAGTAATATTATGGTGATCACACTACCCCCTTCATCAGGTTCCCCCCCACCAACCCCATTACAGTCACGGTCCATCAGCGTAGTGAGATGCCATAGAGTCACTACTTGTCCTGAGTTGTACAGCCCTCCCTATGCACACCCCCAACATTACATCTGCTAATCGTAATGTCCCTTCTTCCCCCTTGTCCCCCCCCCCCCATCTTCCCCAGTCCCTTTCCCTTTGGTAACTATTAGTCCGTTCTTGGGTTCTGTGAGTCTGCTGCTGTTTTGTTCCTTCAGTTTTTTTTTTTCCTTAGTTCTTATACTCCACATATGAGTGAAATCATTTGGTACTTGTCTTTTTCAGCTTGGCTTATTTCACTTAGCATAATATCCTCCAGCTCCATCCATGTTGTTGCAAATGGTAGGATTTGTTTTCTTCTTATGGCTGAATAATATTCCATTGTGTATATGTACCACCTCTTCTTTATCCATTCATCTACTGATGGACACTTAGGTTGCTTCCATTTCTTGGCTATTGTAAATAGTGCTGCGATAAACATAGGGGTGCATCTGTCTTTTTCAAACTGGGCTGCTGCATTCTTAGGGTAAATTCCTAGGAGTGCAATTCCTGGGTCAAATGGTATTTCTATTTTGAGTTTTTTGAGGAACCTCCCTACTGCTTTCCACAATGGTTGAACTAATTTGCAGTCCCACCAGCAGTGTAGGAGGGTTCCCTTTTCTCCACATCCTCGCCAACATTTGTTGTTGTTTGTGTTTTGGATGTTGGCCATCCTCACTGGTGTGAGGTGATATCTCATTGTGGTTTTAATCTGCATTTCTCTGATGATTAGCGATGTGGAGCATCTTTTCATGTGCCTGTTGGCCATCTGAATTTCTTCTTTGGAGACGTGTCTATTCATGTCCTCTGCCCACTTCTGAATTGGATTATTTGCTTTTTGTTTGTTGAGGTGCGTGAGTTCTTTATATATTTTGGATGTCAACCCCTTATCGGATACGTCATTTATGAATATATTCTCCCATACTGTAGGAAGTCTTCTTGTTCTACTGATGGTGTCCTTTGCTGTACAGAAGCTTTTCAGCTTGATATAGTCCCACTTGTTCATTTTTGCTTTTGTTTCCCTTGCTCGGGGAGATATGTTCATGAAGAAGTCGCTCATGTTTATGTCCAAGAGCTTTTTGCCTATATTTTTTTCTAAGAGTTTTATAGTTTCATGACTTACATTCAAGTCTTTGATCCACCTTGAGTTTACCTTTGTGCCATGGCATATTTAAAAAAACGGTGACATTCCCATATTTGGGGCAAATTTAAATCCATCTCCCATGATGATACCCTCCTGCCCATACCTCCCACCCCAGTCTTTGCCTGGCTTTGTCTGACTTCCTGGTTGCGGGCCCCTTTGCCTGTAAACAGGGCAAGGTTGTCTCTGTGTTTTCAAAGAGCTGAGCTGCTAAGGTGTGCACGCTGGCAGTGGGGCTGGGCAGCCTCCCGGCTCTCAGACAGCGCCCCCCACAAGAATCCCATCCAGGACCAAGGCGCTGCCATTCCCGGCCAGGGATCTGAGCAGAACAAGTGTCATGCCGAGCAGCTGGCCTGGAGTGTTCCTCTGGCAAGGACCTGAGTTCAGGTCTTTGGAGACCATCTCTGTCAGCACTAGGGTGGAAACCAGCAAGCATGGAGACACATGGGAGGGTGAGGATGAGAGTAGCCAAGAACCAGCCCAGTGTGTTTTAAGTTGGAAGAGACAGACGCAGCCAAGGTTGGCTGGAAGATTCTGATTGGTTTGAGCCACCCCTGCCCTCTCATCTCTAATGCGCCCTTCAAATAAAATAAAAGATGGAGGGAAGGGCCAGTCATTTAAATATGGAATATTTGGGACAACCCCAGACATCTGCTGAATCTGATTTGGGGCGAGCCCCCGCCCTTTCCCACGCCAGGCATGCAAGCATCTGGTACGACTTTCTTGCTTATCTGAATGATTCCAGTTGCAACACCATCTCTTCTGTGGTTTCACTGTTCATTATAAAATCATGTTTTACTTTTAAAACGCAATAATGGTGGAACCAACCTAATTAGGCGCCGAAACCAAAATCTCACACAAAAGAGAGTTTTCTTTTTTACCCATTACAAGAGAGTTGAAATCAGATTATTGCTAAATCTGATTTGCAGTAGGTTACGAGAGGCACCCGTTTAAGCATTTTAATTGGTTTCACTGACCTCGCACCGGAAGTACAAAAACTCTTCAGGAAAAAATCGTAACAGAGAAGAAAATGGTTATGATTCATTGGAATGAGCAATCAGGAACTTCAAGATGTAACTTCTTGGCTTAATACTCAACACACGTCTCTTCCCTCTCTGAATTTCCTCCATTTTAAAATGGGGACAAAAATATCCGATTATGTCCTCAAAATTCCAAAGACTTGGCTGAGAGCAAACGCTCCTTTTAACAGGCAAGGATCAAATCCATATGTGCAGCTTGCCTGATCAGTATTAATGTTTTTAACCGACCCTGGAAAGTCTGATGTCCTGGTGCTAGGTTAAGCCAAATAGAGGACCTTACGAAATCATGTTTTCCTTCTAAAACGCAATAATGTGTTTCTATGCACTGTCCAAGGTGAGAGAGTCCTGTTACATCTTTGGCCTACAAATTGACTCGGTCACCTAGACCCGCTGGTTTCTTTTTCTCTGCATGGGGTGCTCTGCGCCCGGGTCATGGTGCTCTCCTGAGGCGTCCCCCCGACTGCGGCCCTGTTACTGTCCACGCCCCCACCCTGCACACAGGGCCACCAGCTGGCCCGGCCCGGGGTAGCCGTCTGTGAACAGCACCTGCCCCTCCCAGTTCCCAGGGGTTTTCATGGCTGGATGCTCCTTGTTAGGTTTAGCTGCACAAAATTGCCCTCTCTGTAGGTCAACCGAGAGGTGGGTTCACTGTTTGCTTTGTGGCCCTCACATGTGACCAGCTTCTCTGGGCCTCAGTTTCCTCATCTGTAAAATGGCAGTAATGATGTCATGGGGCTGGAGTGGTGAATAAATGATGTGACAGAGAAGGGCAGGTGCCGGGGGGTGGGAGCTGTGGTCGCCCCTCACGAGCCCCCCGCCAGCCCCAGATGAGGGTGCTATGCTAACAATGGCCCGAGTCCTCACCGTGCCCAGCTGCCTTCTGCCTCCAGCTCCGAATAAGCCCAAACCAGAGGATTCCTGGTACTTTCAGAAAAGACTTAAGCCTGTGGTTTTGCACAAGGATTAAACGTGAGTCCCTGGAGATAAGAAGCAAATTTGTTGCCAGGCATAAAAACAATCCTGCAGCTTCGTGTGACACAAACGTTTCCTCAGGAGAACTCGTGCTTTGGGGACTGGACACGGGTCCTGGGCACCCCTTGAGTTGAATTTCATCGTGTTTCTGGACGTGTTTCTCCGTACCCCAGTTGGTCTCCAGCATTTTCATTTTCAAGGGCTATATATTTTGGTGGCTTCAACACTTGGGCTCTAATTTTACAAAAACAATCCCTCCTGACTCTCCCCCCAACAAAGGTGTGGACACAGGGCCAGGCCTCCCTGGTGGGGGCCCATTTTCTGCTGCTTCGCCCTCCACGGCTCTCAGGGCCTGGCTGGAGGCTGTCTGGACTCCAGGGGCCAGCAGACAGGGAGCTGGGACAGGCACCTCACATGCCCCGCATCCGTGCTCCTGGCGCTTCTGGGTCCCCGCATGATGGGTGTACTGCAGGCTCCCCCCCAGCTTGGTGCTCTCACCCTAAGGCCCACTAGTTCTGATCTCTGTACTTTAGTTCACCCCAGTGTTGCTTTGCATAAAGTAATGTGACAGTTGGGAAACAGGTTGAAGCTTTAAAATAAATAATTAAAAAAAAAACCTATCCTGTGTACCAGGAAGTAGTATTTGTGTAAGAGCAAATCAGCTGCCCCCTTGTGCCCCCACTCCAACCAACACGAAGGCTCTGCGAGTTCAGAAGCAGAATCTGCCCAATCTGGGTGGAGACCAGCTCTGGCCTGGTGCCTTCTGCCTGCTGGCTGCTGCAGGGCCAAAGGGGACAGAATGTGGGCACGGTCATTTTTCCTGCGTGACCTGGCCAGAGGAAGCCTCCCCTCAGGGACCGTGGGCCTCACCACTGCCCCTTCCCCAGGTAAGAATAATCAGGGAGCAGAGAGGAAGGAATGTAGGCAGTGCTGCCAGGGGGTCCCCAACAGGAAGGAAGGAGCGATCCTTGTCCTGGGAAGCTTTGCAAGGTCATTACAAGAAAATGGGGACGCCCCCCCCCAACTGGGGCTCTGGAGGTGCCGCCTGCCTTCCATCCTGGCGTCAACCTGTGACACAAGACCTGTGTTGTTCCCCATTTTACTAATGGGGAAGCCGGGACTTCCCATGGATGTCCCCACCACATGTCAGTGGTCCTAGAGCCATGAGTCCCTCGCCACCCATGGTGCGTGCATCCATGGAGGGGCTTCAGGAGCCTGAGACCACCCTGGAGGTGAGGGGTTCTGTGTGCAGCCTACCATCCTTGAGGAAGGACCTAGGAGTAAAATCAGGCTTGGATTTTCCTTCCCAAGGGACACTCCTGCAGGCAGAGCCCAGGCCACAGGGATGTGAAAATGCCCCTGCAGGCCTGCTGGGGGCCGGCTTCCCCTTTGTTCCCTTTCCCTGGCGGGGGGTCTGGTGCCACCTGCTCTTGCCCCCGCTCCCTGGCCTGGGAAGGGCTGGTCACCTGCCCAGGTGTCTGAAGGTGTCTGGGGACCATCCCCAAGCCCAGCCGCAGGTGCAGGCGCAGTGGCAAAGGCACAAGTTCAAGGGACGGTGCCGCCTTGTCATCCCCCAGACTCCAGTGCCCGCAGGAGCTGGGGGCTGGGGGAGGGCGGCAGGAGAGGAGCTGGAGGAAGGAGGCCGGAGCCGGCACCCTTGTGTCCTGCGCCCGCCCGCCGCCCCCCTGCCCTTCTCACCCTCGGGCCCCAGGGACCCTCAGAAATCCCGCCAGGCAGGGAGCAAAGGAAAGGCTCAGAAGCAGCCGGATCATCTGCTTTGGGTTAAAATAAAACAAAATCAGGTTTTTACAGAAAAAAAGAAGAGAGAGATAAGCGGGGATGCAGAGGGCAGGGTGGGAGGATGCCCTGACCCACTGTCCGGCAGATCACCCCAGTCCATTTTCTCTGACCTGACCAGCATGACCTATTAGCCCAAGTCAGGGACACGGTCCCACAGGAGGGGCAGGGGCTGGGTCCTGGGCCCTGGGTTGGCCTCCTGCAAGCCAAGCTCTTGAGGTTTTAAGGGCAACCTTCTGGAAGCCCTGGGGAGTGGCCAGCAGTGGCCTTGTGAGGCGGCGGTGGCCAGTGTCGAGTTTATTGTGCAAACATCACCCGACTTGGTCACCAGGCTGGTAACAGGAGATGGCTGGCCTCCTAGTTTGACCTTTCACCCCCTCTTCACTAAATAGGCCTAATTATTGCATTTGTCTGTCATTCGAGCCACAAATGATCCATTCAGGTCATGAGGGAGACTGTGCTTTTCAGCCCGTCTGGAGGACTCTACTAATTGTAACCTTCGGAGGAAGTTTGCCAGGAGGCTGGTTCGGACCTGATGTTTCCGGGGAGGAACTCTTCCCGCTGTGGTGGAAGGGATGCCACTGAACCCTGAGAATCGCCCCAGCAAAGCCCTGAAGCCCTCGGCTCCCGGCTTTCTGCCGCTAAGCAGGAAGCTGCTCTTTCTACTTGGAGCCCCGGGTTTGAATTCCAGTTCTGCAGGGGCGAGTGACTTCCCTCTCTGCAGCCTGCCCGCTGCTCAGTGCATACCCAGCGTCATGGTGTTTCCTAGTGGTCATGCTCCCTCCTCTTGAGTGTGCCCAGTCTGCATTTCTCACACCCTTGCAGCTAGGTGGCCATGCAACGGGGTTCTGGCCCACACCATGTGAGTGGGCTGATGTGTGCCCCTCCAGGCCTGGCCCATGAGAACCTCCTGTGCCGGATCCACACTGTCTTTCCCCCAAGGGACCACAGGAGAGAAGAAGACTGGGTCTCTGAGTGACCCAGAGTAGTGGATGCCTGCAGGACCCACCTACCACTCAGTGTCATAAGGTGATGTGAGCACAAAATAACATTGTTAAGTTTCTGACATTTAGAGTTTTTTTCTTGCAGAAGCTGGCCTGCCCTGACTAATGCACTTAGTAACAGAACCCCATGTTTATCTCAGGAGGTAATGTGCTCAATGAGGAGACTGTAATTTGCCAGCCCCCTTTGCAGCTGGGGTTGGCTAATGAAATATAAGTGAATGTTATTGGGTAGGACATGTAGGAAAGCCCCTCGAGAAATAAACAGACAAGTAGTGAATCCCCTTTTCCCTCCTGCTGCCTGGAATTCAAAGATGAAGGCTGGAGCTCCAGCAACTATCTCGAACCATGAGGTGCTAAGGATGGTGGAGCAAAAGATAAAAGGAATCTGAGTACCTGATGAGTGGATGCTGTACTCCCTATTTTTAACCTTGTTTTGCAAAAGAGGAAAAAAGCCCTCATATGTTACAAATGTCATTATTTCAGGTTTTCTGTTAAATGCATCTGCACCTAGTCCTAACACCTGCATTCCTTAGCTATTTAAAAGTATAGGAATCCTGCAAAAGTTAAGCGATGTAAAGTAACAATGGTAAAGAATACGTTCAATGGGAGGAGCAAAATGTGACCTATGCCGTTTGGACGGAGCTGTCATATGATTACATTGGGGTACAATTATTCACAACAGGAGGTCTCTTCACTACTTCCTGAGTTTTGGTGTCTTCTGTGAAATGGAGACAAAAATACCAATGTGACACATGCCTGTGACAGAGGGGACCCTCCTTGCCTGGTCTCCAAGTGCCTGCTTCTCCTTCCTCCACTCTGTTCTCCTCACAGCCTGGCTGTGCCCACCAGGGTGTCCTCCCACATTCTCAGATGTTCGTTACATGTGACAGAAACAACCCTGATTCCCTGTGTGACAGTTGATCGATGCTTTGGCCACTGAGTCATCATAGCAGCTCCAGAAACACTACTGCCCATGGAAGAACATCCCCGGCGAGGGCAGATTTTAGGCTGGACAACCCTCCCCTCTCCTGCCGCTGCCCAGAGGTATGAACAAGGCAAAGGGGCGGCAGCAGAAGGCCTCTTAATCTCGATTTTCCTCAGCAAGCGTTGAGCCTGCCAGGTGACAGTAATTCAAGAAAGCAAAGATTTCAAGGAGTTGACATTTGTACACAACCACATGCTGGCATCTAACCATGCAATCGCCCTTCCTTATTCTTTGCAGAATGTCAGTAGAACTCCCTGGGGCAGAAATAAAATAGCCCAGACTCTCTGGAATCTGGTTCACTGGATACAGTTGTGCAGGTTGTTCATTGAATAAGGTGCCCAGCTGAGGGAGCAAGTGACTGAACCACACAGCAGGCAAAAGCCTTTCCCATGGCCCAGCGCTGTATCTACTGGGGGGAAAAGTACCTTTCTCTAATTAGCACAAAGATACAGTATGGGCTCGTGCTAGCCAGCTTGGATCACAAGTAAAACCCCCTCTTTGTGTAGTGTCTACCTCTCTTGCTCATCAAGGCTTCTACATGCAAAACAAAGCCCTGAAAGCAGGTTGTGTGCATGTGAGGCCCTCCCTGGAGATTAGGCATCCTTACAACCTAGTGCATTATCCTTACGTAGGGCTGCAATCACTTCTTCTTTGAACAGCGTTGTTTTAACACTCCATTCTCCACATTAAATGACTATCTGGCAACCACAGGGGTGTCTATCATCTGGGCTTTATTGCAGGGCCTCGGGGCAAAACTGGAAGCCGATAATTGGTGTGGCTGAAGAGAACCCTGGGTAACTAGCATGCTCCTTAGATGGAAACCACATGCTGGGTTATCTGCATGGATCCATCTGAGAAGCCTGTCTGGACCCACCTCATCCTTCCATCGTCCAATTGCTGATCCTCAAAGGGTCTCTTTCCTGAGAAAAGTCCCTTACGTTTTACACCCAAGCAGATGCATGAACATATAGATAGAAACTAGAAATGCACCAGGCTATTTAAGTGCTAGCTATGGTGGATAGAAATACCTGAAGAAAGGAAAGGAAATTTGCAGAGGGAGAATGGCTTGCTCAGAGACAGGCATGGAGAGCCCAGGGGGAGCTGGGACATCTCGTCATGACAGACTAAGGAAATGCTTGACGTATCTGAGTCAGCCTGAAAGGGCTCCCACTGGCCAAATCTAGGACAACTGGAGCAACAGAGTAAATACTGGTAATAATGGGTTATAACCTAGAGAATAACAGAAGAATTCATGAACCCATCTGGAAATAATGGATAAATGGAGGAGAGGGAAAAGCTTTTTTTTTTTTTTTTGCAATTAAAAACTTTGAAAGGAATGATGGGATAAGAAAATAAACCAGCATTTGGAAGCGACCCTGGAATTACTTATTTGAGGTGAGAATTACCCAAAGATGCTGAAACTAGTAGGAAAAGGTATGGTGAGTGGAGGGTTTTTGCACAAGCTCAGAGCATCTCGCGGGAAGATACTTATCAATCACAGAGGTGGAAGAGTGACTTTACAGAGCAGATGCACCACCTTACCCATGCCACCGGTTATTGTCAACAGTAATGGGACAAGTGACATCGTGGGACCCTTCTTTGATGCCCTGACAAGGACACAATGTCACCTCTGGGTTGTTCCTGCCCAAAATTCATAAACTGAATCTAATCATGAGGAAACATAAGACAAACCCCAACTGTGAGCCATTCAACAAAATAACAGGTCTTCCTTCTTCACAATCACCAAAGATTAAGAAAGACTGAGGAATGTTCCAGAATAACAGAGACTAAAAGGACAACTGAGTACAGCCTGCAACTCTGGGCTGGGTCATGAGCCAGAAAAGGTGTACATTTTAATATTTTTTCCCCTTTATCTATGAAGGACATTCGTGGGGCAGTTGGTAACAGCTAAAGAGGCTCTCTAAGGTAGGTGGAGGTATTGAATCAGGGATGAATTCCTCGTTTTGACAACTGTACTGTAGTTATGTTAGGAAGTGTCCCTGTTTTTAGGAAATGTACACTGGAATAGTTAGCCACACAGGGACACTGTGTCCACTAGATGTGACAAAGCAAATACGCTCAGATGTCAGCACTGGGGGACTCTGGGTGACGGGTGTACATGGACAGCTTGTATTCCTTTTGGAAGGTTTCTGAAAGTCCAAAGTGATTTCAAAATAAAATGCTTTAAAAATTAAAAAATAAACAAAGGATTTTGCATAATACACACACGCTGTCCTCCCTAGCTGGCTCTGTGCTTTCCCTCCGGTCTCTGAGGTGCTCTGTCCTGGGGCCAGTCTGTGATGACACCCTCACTCACTGGGACAGTCTGTGAGCTTCTCCACTTCTGCAGGTCCCTCCTCTGACTGACTACACCGCAAGAGCTAAGGGGGCCCAGGGCTTCCACACTGTGTCCATCTCTCCACAGACTAATGCTTGCAGCAGGTGCAAACGTTCAGTCCTTGACTTAAAGGGCAGTGAGCAGCCTGGCCAGGCCTGTTACCTTTGAACTAACTAATGTGTCCACAGCAAGAGGGAGGCAACAACCCTTGCCTCCCTCCCTGGGGTGGGCCGAGCGGGCCCTCATGCACCCTTTTGTAGCTGTTTGGCTCTGAGTGAGTTCATGCACACCCAGACTCTGCTTCTTTATGTGCCTGTAGGGAGACTTACACCCACTCACTAGGCTGCTGTGAAGCTTCCATGAGATGCCTGATGAGAAACCTGCCCGTGTTCACCATCAGGGACCACAGCTCCTGGGGCTTTGCTATTACACCTCCAGTGAAACAAAAAGCAAAAATTCGAAACCCAAATACAAGAGAGTGGAGGCTGGAGGGGGTGGGAATTCCTCAGAAACCCATCTGGCTTCACCAACTTACCCCAACTGTCTTCACAGTGTTGAATCCAATTCCTTTCTCCAAACGCACTCTGGTCACAGACAACAGAAGTCAACCAAGTTGGTCTAATGATTCATAGCCCAAGAATTGTCTCTGTGAAGGCCACGGGGCCATTTCACAAGGTCGTGTTACCGTAATTCTCTTAATAGCCATCAACGATGCAAGGGCTTGGAAAACCCCAAACACAGGGCTGTTAATCTACCCAGCTGGTTCCTGAGGTCCGGCTCAACCGTCCCAGGCCCCAGAGCTCTCGATGCATTATGCATCACAGAACTGCTTTCCAGCAGCAAATTATTTGAACAGTCAACTGGGGACACGTCCAAAGCCGCTGATGATCTCAGGTAATTGGATTTGGAGGCCAACTGGCCCTCCTTGGCATTGAGTACAGAGTCCTGGAGGATTCCCTCATCTGTATGAAAACCGACCAGAGGTTTCCCCTGTGACCAGACTCCTGGCATAGCCAGGTGGCTGTGGCATGCCAACGGGGCACAGACCTCATCCCGACACCACCCTGCACAGAGGACGCTGTCACACGTGGGGGAAAGAACAGATCATGCGGCATCTGGCTCCCTTCTGAGCCATCTGTTTTCTTTTTGGCTAGTTGGGAAGATGGAAATGAACACATGAAATATCTTAGCTGGACGACAGTTGCAGAGACGAAGAGACGGGGATTTTCACAGATAACGGTTATCTCCTACTGATGTGACAACATAA
The DNA here is from genome assembly GCA_032199065.1 of Smutsia gigantea. Taxonomy (NCBI): domain Eukaryota; kingdom Metazoa; phylum Chordata; class Mammalia; order Pholidota; family Manidae; genus Smutsia; species Smutsia gigantea. The sequence goes on from JAVSCE010010352.1 coordinate 395,636, forward strand.
ATGTCCCCAGGCCCAGTATTTATTGAACGCTGACTTTACCTGGCACTCGACTAATGCATCTCTTAATGCTTCCACCAGCCCTACAGGTGGGAGCAGCGGACTCCACTCGGTTTGAATCAGTGAACTTGACAGGACCCTGAGCTCATGCATGTAGCAGGAGCATCTATCCCAGGTCCCTGGAGCAGATCCTTGGTCCCCCTCTCCTGGGGAAACCCTCATCTTAGAGAGATCCAACCTCCCCATGCCCCACACCAGCTCTGTGGGCCCTCATTATCAGGAGTGAGAACTCCAAAATAGGGCCCAAGCGTGGGTCACCCCTCCCCATACCTCTGACCCCCACATGAGTCACAGAGCCAGTGTTCCAGTGACTCAGCCAAGCCCGGAGCAAGGACCACGTCAGAGAAGCTGTGTCGCTGTGGAAACTGCTCCCTCCCTCAGCGGAGGCATCCCGATGCATTCCGAGAGTGCTGAATAAGTAACAAGCACTTTCCAGACAGAGACCCTCATTTCAAACCAAGTCAGAAGATTACCTTAGAGCACCAAAGAGTGCTTCCCTTACTTCCAGGTTCGTCAAGAAAGTAGGGCGGCCACCTGTGTCCCTTCCCCCATTTACACACATTTCTGGATCCCCGCCTGGGCTGGGCGGGGCTGCAGCAAGGGACTGGCCTGCCTAGTTCTGCCCTCAGGGGCCTTAAAGCCTCAGGGAACATTTCCTCTCAGACCCCAGTCCAGCCTAGGTGGGAAAGTGTGCCGGAAAGAGTTAAAGCGAGAAGGCGCTTAGCGTCACAGATGCCGTGTCTGCCTGGGAAAACAGGTGTTTGCATTTTATCTGCTATTCATAATCAGGTTCTATACTATGACATAGAACCTTAGTTGCCAGAATTTTCCCTGGGAGATCATTATCTGATTTACAAGGTTTGGTTTGCAACTGTCCTTTTAAGTCAAAGTTTGTAAGTCAGCTCCTGGGGCAAGTTCTCTTGGTCGACCCACCCTACCTTACCCCCACCCCCGTGACCACATCCTGTGCCTCCCTCCCCCATATTATTTGATAATGGATCCCTGCCTTTGTTCAGCTGTGTGGCTGCCATGTTCAGCTATGGGGTGACCTGGCTCCTTTTGTCTCTTGACTAGTCTAACCCAATCAGGCCCATTCTGTCGTTTGTCAGTACTTGGTCTTCAGACAGGCAGGAGACATATGATTCCGGCCGCTTGAGAAGGGAGGGTGTGGTGCCAGCTGGGAGCTCACTGGACTAGGATTTCCTCCCTAATATAGGGACATAGGGGAAAATGGCCCTGCCATTCTTGGATGCTGTGTGAGGATGTGATATCTGAAGATTCTGCAGCCATTTTGTGACCATGAGGGCCCTAGCTGAGGACAAGTCCAATAAGCCAAAGACGGCAGGAGGGAAAGGCCAAATGAACCAGACTGAGAATCCCCCAATCTTGAGACCAGTTGCTGTGTAAGATAATTTCTCTTACTGTTAATCCTTTACATTGTGACTTCTCTTACTGTAGGGGGAGAATGATTTTTCCCCACTTCTGGTGTTTCCCTCCATGTGGATGGGACCATTTATGAAAAACTCCGGCATGCCTGCTTTCTCACCCAGGCATTCCTTCCCAGGAGAGGCTAGCATGCTCAGCCCTGCCAGCTGCCCCTCTTTCTCTCTGGAGGAAGCTCTGCACAGGAAGCATGCATTCTCTTCTGCTCCTTAATGCTGCCAGATTTGTAAGGACAGGTCCTTTTAAGAGAAGGCCTGTGCTGGTCCAGGGCTGCCTATGACTGGAGGTGGGGGGCAGATCTGCCTAAACATGAGACTTAATATTTGTAGCTGCAGAGAGAGGCTGCCTCCTGTATTACTGGCATCGACCAGTACCGTTTTGATCTCCCTCCCGCTGTACCTGTCTGTTTCATTCTCAACCAGGTGGGAGGCCATGCACCAGGCCCCTGTCTCTGTACATGCAATCTGAGCACTAGATTGGGGCCATACTGCTAAGGTCCTGTACCTGGAGTTTCTGCTTCTTGATATTGGGTTTTGGCCTGGCTGCACGTCCCAGCTCAGGTGCACTGGAGGTTTGCATCGCTCATCATCAGCCCCTGCCATGTGTGGATCGTCATGTGCTCCTCCCTCACGGGCAGTGAGGGTGGAGGACCCGTTTACAAGGGCAGTGTCCAACGTTCCTGGGTTTTTGTTCCATCCAGTTCAGTGAAAGCTGTACCACGGTTCCGTAACCTGTTACCCTGTGCTTCTTCCCACCTCTGCAGCCTCAGGGGGCAGCCTGTTCATAGCCTCCCTGGGCCCACCTGATTAGCCTCTGGCTCCAGGACAGCTCATGCACACCCAGAAGACCGGAAGCAAGAGGCCCAGAGACCTGGAAGGCCCAGGCGGGGGTGCGGGTGGCACAGCCAATGTCGTGGGGAAGCAGGGCAGCAGAGAGGAGGGGGACCACCACCACCGTCTCCATCTCCATCTCCACCACCAGAGCAGCGGAGCTTCCTCTCAGGACCAAGGTGAAGTGCAGGGGACCAGATAGGGCCTTGCATCCAAAACAAGTTAAAACACTGAAAGGTATACACGATGTATGAGACAGTGTTGTTTGAGACACTGGCTATCAGGCAGCAAAGGGCAGTGATGCCTGCGAAGGCGACCAGCAATGTTTGCCAGATAAATGAGACACATGACAGCTTCTGATGGAGCCCAATGGCAGGGGGCGGGGGGTGGGGGGATTCTGCAAGTCTGTTCTCCGCCCTCCCCACCTGCTGAGGGGCTGGATGGCAGTGCCAGCGCCTGGCTCCCTCCCCACAGGGTCCAGGTGGGCGGCCCCTTGGCTTGCTCTCTGAGCCCTGATAGTAACAGCTCCTACAGTTCCGGGGGCAAGTTACGCCTGCTCCAGGCCCCACATCTTGTCCTTAGCTTTGTCTGTCGCCCATTGGTTCAACTCCCCGACTTCCCAGCTGGACCACAGCATCCTGTCTCCTCCCTGGGCCTGACGATACACATCCCCTCACCTTGTTCGATGGGGAACAGTTCCAAATGAACTTCTCCAGCTCCACAGAGTAGAGCTCACAAAAACTGAGATCTGTTGGAAGCTGGCACCATTTCAGAGTAATCATGCCTGAGGCAAGTGACCTGGATGCAGGGCGGGGGTGGGTGGGGAGGCTTTAAATGTTTACTATATTTAAAGTTTTAAAGGAGAGGCCATCCAGAGTCTCAGAGCATGCACTTGCCTGGAAACTGGAGGGCCAGGGAAGCGTCTATTGTACTCCATGACCTTGGGCAAATCCCTTGATCTCTTGCATTTTAATTTCCTTTGAAAAACTGAGGTGGTTTGGAGTCTTCTCTTATAAAAATAAATGTAAAGCCCTTTGCCAAAATGAGTTCAATATCCATTCTTGGTGCTTTGCTCAGAGGTTATTTTTGGGCCCCAATGCACGTACGTGAGTGTGTTTGAGAAGGCGTTTCCGGAGGTGTTTGGGTGGCCCGCAAGCCAGGGCTGCTGGGTTCAGAGCGACTGTGCTCTGCAGGGGGAAGAGAATTCCATGTGGACCCTATTTTTGTATGGTTTTCCCCAAAATAGAATGACCTGACTCTGTCCAGTTTGCATCCCAGTGGCTTTACCTCCTGGAGCACTCCTGCCCCGGAGGACAGACGGAAGGACTTCCCTTGCCTCCTGTTTCCTTAGTGAGTTTCCTCGGCCCCCTGCTCAGGGGAATGCCGGCTTGGCAGGAAGACACATGGCCGAGGCCTTACAAAGCCCCTGTGGTCTGGCCGAGGGTCCCACTGCTGATCTCTCCATTGCTCCTGAGGACCAGGTGGGACTCAGGCTGCGTGGTCTCTGCTTGTGCTGGGCAGAGCTCAAACCTGCCTCCTCAGGCCCTGCTGGGACCTTCTGGGGAAGAGTGCAGCATCCTGGAGAAGGCAGGGACCCCGGGGCTGTGCATCTGGCTCATTCCCCATCACGCTGTGGTGCAGCAGAATGGACGGAGTCGGGAGGCCTTGGGACTCACACGGCCTGCCTTCAAGCGCTGGGTCTGCCTCTGACGAGCTGTGTATTTGGGGTACAGTTTGTCATCTGCGAAATGTGCGTACAGGGTTGCCTGATTAAATACAAGACATCCAGATAAATTTGAATTGCAGCTAAACAATGAATTATTTTTTTTTAAAGTATAACATGGGGCATACTTTCATAAAAATGTTTGTTGCATCTAAAATTCAGATTTAGCTGGTCAGCCTGTATTTTTATCAGCTGTATCTGGCAACCCTGTGTATTAAGCAGCTGGTACACCATAGGCACTCAGCCAGAGTTCCCTTCACTATATATATTCATTCAGTAAATATTATTGTGAGTCTACTCTGGGCCAGGCTCTGGGGACACAGGATGGAACAAGACAGTATGTGACTCCTGTTGGCCGCTGTGACAAACACCATGTATGTAGTGACTTAAATGGTACACATGTTCTCTCAGAATCCTGGAGCTCGGAAGTGCGTCATGGACTAAAATCAAGGGGTTTACCAGGCTGATTCCTCCTGAAGGCTCTTGGAGAGAATCCATTTCCTCATCTTTTCCAGATTCTAGGGGCACCTGCCATCCTTGGCTGGTGGCCCCTCCTGTACTGGCAATGGTCAGCGGAGTCCTTCACAGGCTGGGGCCTTCTGTTCTCTCTTTTGCTTCTGTCTCCCACTCTTAAGGACCCGTGATTACAACTGGGCCTGCCAAAGAATCCAGGCTAATCTCCCAGTTGCAGGTCAGCTGATTATCAATCTCAGTCCCGCCGGCAGCCCTAACTGCCCTTTGCCTCATAAGGGAACATCTTCGCGGGTTCTGGGGACAGAGACACAGACGTGTCTGGGGACCATGACCTGCAAACAGTTTCTGGTCTCGTGGAGCTCACAGTCCGGTGGGGGGCTGGAGGGGTGGGAAAGAGGCAAGCAATGAACATTCCTCCTCCTGTATGTGCCTGGCCCCTCCCGCGACTCATCTAGCACCAGCTGGACTTGCAGGTAACAGTCAAAATCTGAACTCAAGACACAGACTAAATAAGGACAATAAGGTAAGACAGTGGTGCAGCCACTTTGGGAAACTGGCTGAATACTGAAGTGGAGTACAAGCCCGGCTGTGACCCAGAGATGCCACATCCAGGTGCAGCCCCAGGAAACTGCCCATGGTGTTCACCAAAAGACACAGCCCAGACTCTTCAGGCAACACCATTGCCAATAGCCAATGCATAGGAACGACTTAAATGCCTTCTGCAGCTGCATGAATAGGTGATTATGGCATAGGTACACAATGGTGCACCACACAAAGCTGAGAATGAACAAGTCTTGCTGCACATGGCGACGTGGATGAGTCTGGCTACCAGAACATTACAATGAAAGGCTGCACAAACCTCTGTTCAAACAGGTGACTCGGATCTGGGCTTGTGTGGGTGTCAAGCTGTGTCAAGCTGCCTGAGCTGGAGCCCCTTTCTGCTGTGTGGTCCTGGGTTGGTGCTGGTGGAGAAAGGGACGTGCCCTTCATCCTAAGGCAGAAGCCATCATCACCCCCCGGAAGTCCTCAGGCTGAACTGGTTCACAGCAAGAGACACGCCGACCTGCTGCTGGCTGGTGGGGGGTAGGGGGGTGCGTTCAGGCTCCAGGCTCGCTGAAAACCAGCAGCCCAGGGACCATTGGCTACAGAGGCAGCTTCTCTCCCTAGACTTCTCCAGGATTCTAAGAGAACACATGTAACACATGTGAGCCTGCCTTCCAGACTTCCCAGCAAGCCATGCTCGTCCACTGCACCCATGCTTCCGGAAGGCTGGGCAGGACTTGTCTCTGACCCTCCCTGGTCCCTCCCACCACCATGTACAGACTAATCCCTACAATAAATCTGTTATTGCACTTATTGCACTCACTCATGAACCTGGCCTGATAAGCCTTATCAGCAGGCAGGAGAGTGGGAGGCGGGAAGGGGTGCGTGGGGAATCTGGGGCTGCAGGGGCTGGTTCCAGGGCTGTGTTTATGACTCAAAAATTCATCAGGCTGCATGCCTGTGATTTGTACACTTTTCTGGATATTTCAATATGTGCTTTTTTAAAGGGCGTTTTTAAGTTTCACTACCACAGTTATTTTCTACCACGATTTTTATCTAGTTCTCTAAGCAGATGCAAAGGCACATATTTTCACCAATTTCAGACTGGCGGGTCTGCCAGGCTCCCGGGTTGCAAACGAGCAGGGAGCACCTTGTCTCTGGTATGAATTCCCATGGCCTAGCTTTTTCCAGCCCAGGGTGGGGTCTCAGGAAAGGTCTACACTAGAGAAATGGGCGCAGCTGGGAACCAGGACCTGGGAGAGCCTGGGAGGAGGGACAGGGAGGTTTCCTTCTCTCTTGGAGCTGCATGTCCCGGGTGATGGAGATCCCAGGGGAGTTCTCCTTTACATTTTAACAGTCTCTTATCTGGGGCATTGCAGGGGACTAGCCGGGGCTCATAAACCTCCTGAGGGCCATTTTACATGCTTTTCCCACAAACAGGGACCCTGAGAAAGACCCTCACACTGTGATTAGGTGGGCGGGGGTGAGGGGAGATTCCCAACTGACTCAGATGCAGGATGCATGCCTGGGTAGGGACAAAATTCAGCCTCTGGGGTCACAGCTTCTCCACTAAAAAATGGCTTTTATTCACTCAACAGTCACTAAAAGAGCCTTGCTGGGGGGTCAGGTGCTGATGGACAAGACAGACACACCCCTGCCTTCCTGAGGCTTACCATCTAGGTTTGTACAGCGTGAGTTCCTTTGAAAATCATATGCATTTATGTGTGCATTTTATATATATTTATGCATTTACATTTATTTTTGCGCTATAATTATAGAAAATAATTGCATTCTATAAAATAGTATTTATAATTTATAAATGTAGTTTATTATAGATAAACATATTTACATAGTATATATTTATAATTATATAACACATTTATAATGATATAATAATATATTTATATTGTAGTTATGAGTTATAATAATTAAATTATAAAAATTGCACTTACATATATAAAATGTAAATATGTAATTTATAAATATATTTATAATTAATACTTCTGTAATAAAATTGATAGAATATGTAACATATTAAATGTCATATGTAGTTTATATACTTATGAATAATATAAAAATGAGTGTATTTATATATAAATATATTTAAATTTATGTATCTCAATGTTCATTGACTGTCCAGTTTCTGTCCTTCTGCAAATGAAAAATTTACCTTGGTTGAAGCCAAAGGGCATATGGTTTGGGGGCTCTGTGCCTTCACAAAATGCCACAGGGAGAAATGCAAAGTCCTTTGGGTCACGATGCTGGAGGTCGGGAGCAGGTGGCCCAGACAGCAGGACGATGGGGACTCAGCCTTGTGTTCCAGGCTCCACTCAGGGCTGCACCCCGCTGTGAGGGCCTCTGGAGTTAGCAAGAGCCCATGCCCCATCTCAGGGGTGCAGCCCCGGCCCTGTGCTCCGTCCTGGGCATGAGGCCGGGCAGGGATAGGCAACTGGCACCTCTGCTTGGGACCCCATGGGGACTGCCCGAAGAATCCTGCTGCCCAGGCCAGGCCATGTCCCTGCACCTTCCCTTACCCTCCCGTGGCCGAAAGACGCTCCCCTGCAAGCCCGAGGCCCTGACTGCCCTCGCCCCGCCCCATCTCCCTAAGCCTGCTCCTTCCCAGTTTTCCCATTGCTGCTGATGGGGACCCACATCCCCGCAGGGCCTCCCGCGAAAACCCTTGGGTCTCTCTTCCCTTCCCTCCTCTTCTGAGTTTCCTTCTCCCTCTGCCCCTCGACAAAGGCTCTTCCTCCTCGGTCTCATCTTTAGCCGGGTGCCCTCCCCAGCATTACCACAGCGGCCCACACAGCCCTTGCTCCCTCCTTGCCCACAGCCAGCCGTCCTGACTCTTTAGCCCTCTGGCGGCTCCCGTCCTAGGTGCCCCTGAAATGGCCCCAGGCCCCTGCTGCCCCTGGGCCTCCTGAGCCCTCCTCAGCTCTCCCCGCACTCAGGCCTCCCAGATGCCCCAGCATCCGCTGCCCCCTGCCCCCCTCCCCCCTCCCCACTGTCCCCATGCCCCTCTGCCCCACCACTGCCCTCTGCTGCCCCGCACTGCTCACCACTGTCCCCTGCCCCTGCTGCCCCACTGTCCGGCATCGGCCCCTCACTAGCCCCCTGACCCCTCACTGCCCCCCACTGCCCCCTGCTCACCCAGCCCTGGGCCATCTCTGTGCCCCACTCCTCTCTACTAGGTGTGCGGACATCTTGGAATCTTAGTCACGGCCACCACGCCATCCTGATCAGATGGCCCCTGTCAGAGGCTGTGGACTGTCCCACCACCCTCACCTCCTGTCCACACTGCTTGGCTTTTCTCCTTGGAGCTCAGTGCCTGCAAATGGTCTACGCCGCTGTCAGGCTCCCACCCTGGGAAGCCTCCTGGGGTCCTGGCCAGTGTCCCCAGTGCAGAGAGCCACTCCTGGGACCTGCAGGTGCTCAGGAATGAATGAGAGAACCAACGACCCTCCCTGCCCCCTCTGCTGTAGCTCCTGCCCAGCGCCCGTGAACAGACATTCTCCAGGGAGGTGGGTTTCCTCAGCAGATCCCCACTGCTGATGTCCCCAAGACAAGGGTGCCCAGCACATACTCGCGGTTATGGCCAGCACACAGCTCTGTACACAAGGGAGCAGGAATGGCAGCGCCGGGGAACGGCGGTTCTTTAGAAAGCCTTCTTAGCATCCCCTGGCATTCCTAACCCGCCCTGCAGGCACCCTGTCTTCTCAGAGGGCCGTCCAGTTGGCCGGGCAGCCGCTGACCAGGCTCATTTGAGGGAGGAGCTTGGAGCCCCTGCGCTGTGGCCCTTTCTCCCCTTGCCCAGCCCTGCTCCCTCTCTCTCCTCGGCTCCCTGGTTTTCTCCGGTCTGCCTCCTCCCTCCTGCTCACCTTACTGGCTGTAGGGGCTGCTCCCGGGGCCCAGTCCCCCCACAGAGAGGCTGCCCGGGCCCCCCAGGCTGCAGGAAGAGCTAAAGATGGGAGTCAGGCGCATGGGGATGGTCTGTGGGTTCCCATGTGCACATCCCACTCATGTCAAAGGGAGTTTCAGTGGGGGAAGCAGGGCCAGGAGCCCCGCTCAGGGAGGGGCGCTGGAGTGGATGGATGCCTGCCTGAAGGCAGTGGGGCGCCGCGCCAGCCCCGCCATCACACAGAGCTATGCCCGGAGGAAGGCTGAGGCTGCGCATCCCGCCGACTCCCATGGTCTGCCAGGCACCCACCCCCCACGCAGGGAGGTTCTGCCCGCCAAGATGCAACAGCGAAGCCTTTCCCCACGCAGGTGCTGTCACCCAGTGCCAGCGCCTTTCCCGTCTGCCAAAAGGCAGGTGAAATCGTCCTGTTCATTAGGCATTCCTCGAGAGGCCTCTGAGCACGTCGGGGTTGGGAAGCTGACTTGAGCCGATGGGGCGAAAGGTGCAAAAAGGTCTTCAGCAAACCCTCTTGGGCCACAGCGTCTGTAATTCCACCGTGCAAGCCACCCCCCTGGACTCGGGAAAGGCCTGGGTGACAACAGGAGACCGTCAAATGCAGTGACCCGCAGGGCCGTGAGCTGCGTGACGGGGAGGCAGGGGCGCGATATTCCTGCGCGGGTGGTGGTTCCGCCTCCACCACCTGCGAGCCCGCTGTCCTCTCCACCAGGGGGCGCAGGGGAGTCCCATCCCGGCACCTGGACACCCAGGTTGGGCTGGCTCCTTGCTCTAACTTGGGTTTCATCCCAAACACCTGGAAACCTTAGGTAAAAATATTTTTTTGAAAAGGATCTTCAGATTCCTTAACCCCAGTCCCAGAGAGCCTGGGATGTAGGGGGCCCAGGGAATTTAGATGTTTTTTTTTAATCGTGTGCCTTGGTTGACTCCGTGTAGCTGGTCCAAGAACCACCAGTCTGCCTTTTAATCATGAGTCCGTCCACAAACAGGCTTAGAGGTCAACTGCACGAAGAAAATCGGTCCCACCCATTATTGTTGGTGAGGGGGTGAAGAGGACAAAGGAAAGACTTCTTTCCCTCCTTCTCTCTCTTCTGCCTATGCCTGCAGCCGCTCCCCTCACCTGCCCCCCCTGCACCACCACCACCGCCAAGTCTGCATGTGGACAGGGTGGGAGGGCAGGCGCCAGGCAGCCTAGTTGATGAGAAGAGGTACCGGGGAAGTTACAGATGCTGTAAAGGCTGCCGGAGAGAGGAGTCCTCTTACTTGTCTGTGGATGGCCAGGGCCAACGTTTTCATCTTCAGTTTTTCACTTTTCGTGTTTATTTATTACTGATTCTTTAGTGTGATCAGGCATAGAGGGCTGAGCTCCTCACAGCCGGTGGGGGTTGGGGGTGCATCGTGTTTCTCTCTGGCCCCAGTGAGCCTCTCTCTTCTTTCTTCTCTAGAACCCCCTCTCTCTGGGTTCCCACTTCTGACCCCTCTCCCCACACAGGCAACCGTTCTGATGTGTTGCATCTGTGTCTGTCCTTGTGCAACATTTCGTGTGTAATTTGCATGCATAGTCTTGTCTTAAATGTCTTATTTTCCTTTTTCTCTCCCCTCAGCCAGAATTAAGGTCATCCATGGTGTTGGGTGGACCCAATCCACTACCTGTAACTGGGCACCGCCATTACTGCCCACTGTCCCGGGGATGGACCCCTAGGTCTCAGCACCGTGAACAACACTTTGGTGGACATCTCTGCCCATGTCCTGTGTGGGAACACTGCAGGATGCTGACTCAGGGCAGCATGTAGCTGGGTCCTGTGGGATGGGGACACTTAATGTGACTATAACTGGTTAGAGTTTTATGCACCAACCCTAAGGAGGAAAGATAATCGACTGAGTAAATGCAAGTGACCTATGATGCAAATGCTGTCAGGCCTCCAGTTGCAGAAAAGCAGCTTCAAGGTGTGACACGCACAAGGTCCACTTTTGAGTTGAGTACAGGCAAGAAACAGTACTGTTGCTCTTCTTTACACAGTTGGCTTTTGAAATCAACGAAGATACCCTCTGTGTTAATGGAGGCAGAATGAGATTCGGGAACACCCAAGGTATGAGCCAGGGCCTGGGGCATCGGCATCCCCTGGACTCTGATGGCTCAGGCCCCAGACCTCTGAGCCAGACTTCAGGGGCGGAAACCCATGTCTGAGCAGGACCACCAGGGCATTCTCAGACAGGTTCAGGTTTGGGAACAAATGAAGAAACATTAAAGACCTGGAGGACAGCTGGATAGAGGCAGATGGATACAGAGAGAGAAAGGGGATGACAGCCAGAGAGGGTGACGGATCCAGGGAGGGAGTCAGGGAGGGGCAGGGACCAGGCACACAGACAGGCAGGTGGGCTGACAGACCACAGGATGCAGAATCACAAGCCTGAACCCCCCTCAGAGAGCATTTGTGATGTGCTCATCAAACGGTGAGGTCAGGTCCCCAAGCACCCCCTGAGGAAGGTGGCGGGGTCTCCGGGCAGAGAGGGGCCAAGCTACCAACCGGCTGCCTCAACTTTCAGCCACTTTACAAATGTCACATCCTGGGAAGGAACCGAGAGAAAGCAGAGCCCAGGATGAAATGAAGTTGGAAATCCCTGACTCGTCCCATCTCCTCTCATTGCACAGACATGGACACTGAAGCCCAGAGAGGTGACGGGCCTTCCCTGTGGTCACACAGCCAGCCAGTGGCTCAGTTCATCTTCCTCCAGGGCTTCCTGTGTGACACACTCAGCCCCAAATGTGGAGAAGAAGGTTCTGGAAGTTCTTGCGGAGCCACGGAGGCAGTTCCGAGAGGGTCTGCCATGAGTCCCTGCAGCAGGGTTTCACAGATGGTGAGGCGGGTCGGGTGGCTCTGCCGGGGTGTGGAGGGCGCCTGCCAGGACTTGCTCGGTGCTCCCACCCTGCAGCCCGCCCCCCCCCAGGGACCCAGAGAGCCAAACTGCGCACAGCGCAGCTTCCCGGCAAGTTCATTTTGACATTACAAGACAAATGCACCAGCGTGTTCCAGTGGGACAGGCCGTTAACCGTGGTGCCATTCAGCGGGGTTTACGACTTCCCTGGGGCCTCTCAGCCGGGCGATGCCAGAGCGTGAGCCAGAAAAAGAAAATTCTTAGGTGACGTCAATGCTGTCAAGGCACTCACGAGGGGCAGGCACTTTTCCTGCCCCGGGAAGGGGTGGGGTGTGGGGAGCAGAGCCATCTCAGAGCCAAGCAGAGAAAGCAGAGACCCAAGCCCCGGTCCCGGGGCTCCTTTCACCAGGCGGGTCCCTATCCACTGGGGCTTTGGCTTTCGACCCACATGCCTTCGTCTTAATAAATGCTCCGGGTAATTAGCAGGCGGAGGATACCCATTAAATCATTAGAGTCGAGGTCGCCCGAGAGGGCATTAGACAGTCAGGACATTAATTGCATTATTTTATTTCCAGATAAAAGTTATTTTGAGGAGCCAGCTTTGCCAGAGAAGGAGGTGATAAGATCGGATGCCGTTGTTAACTGCCAGATATCCTATTAGGGGTCCAAGCAGACAGGGGCGCCACGGACAGGCCAGACGCAAAGGGGCTGCGGGGTTTTGTTTCAAGCCAGGGGAGAAGCTCCAGAGGCTCGGAGACTGGCCCCATTTGCCTGGGACAGGCCTGGGTTTAGCACTGACATCCCGCATCCTGGGAATCTCCCCAAGCCTCAGAGGAGTGCGTTGGCCTTTGCGGCTCTTAGGAGCTTTAGGTAAAATGGATATATTTCTGATGAAAGAAAAAAGAAAAAACTTGTGCTCTTTCTCCTCTAAGAGAGGGGATTCTTAGCTCTTCAGTAAACACAGAAGTTGGACTGGGTGCCCAGCTTTGGGTCTCTCTGTTGGCAGCAGCCCAGAACATTCTTCCAGGCCAAAGGGAAGGGAAGGAGAGGGACAGGGAGGGAGTGGGGAGGAAGGGAAGGCCCGGGTAGGGAGCAGCTGTTCCCTGGGAAGCGGTCTATAGGAATCTCACCCATCAGCCGTGACCCTGGCACTGATATCAGAGGAGGGGACCTCCAGAGGGCATGGCCACCCTCCCCTCCCTGGCTTGGGCAATGCCTGCCTGAATCCGAAGACCTTTAGTAAGAACACATGGCCATTAAGTGGCTATGCCCCTTGGTGATCTGGAAACCTGAATGGTGTCCCAGATGGGGACAGCCCTGGTGAGGTGAGGTGAGGGCCACGCTGCCTCCATCTCCTTGTCCATAAATGACTCCCGCCCGGTGCCCCCAGGCACTGTGGAACAGGACGCAAAGCTCAAGTGTTTGGAAGATGGCCTAGATCTTAGAAACCTGAGAGGCAACACGGGAGGAGGCCCCGTGTCCTGCACTTTCCTGGGCAACACATGGTCTGGTGGGTCGCGACTTTGGGCTCTGGAGAATGCAGCAGATGCCCTGCAAGTACGTGAGGAGTGCTGACTGCTGGAATGGGGCTCAGCCTGCCGATTCTCACTGATTTTAAAGACCTGGCTCATCAACTTTATCCTACAAATGCGATCACGTGGACTGTCTTTCTACTTGACTCTAGGCGTGTCCTGCTGTCGGTCAGTAATAGGAGTTAATCCTCTCTCCCCGGCCATAAGGCATCTCCCAAGTATTTATGAGGTTCCCGTCACGAATGAAGAGGATGATTTGAATATACGAGTGCCTGCGATTCACTGCCCAACCTAGACTGCTGACATGCATCATTTCATCTCAACTCCACACCTATTTTATATTGTTTTTCTTTTATTGCTGTAAAGGATACACAACATAAAATTTGCCGTTTTAGCCGTGTGCAAGCCTGCAGCTTAGGACCACAGTGCACTCACATGGCTGTGCACAATCGCCACCATCTCCAGGATGGTCACTGTGTCCCCAGCAGGCACCAGCTCTCACCCGCACCCCAGCCCCTGGCCATCACCTTTCACTTTCTGTCTCTGCCTCTGACTGCTCTGGGGACATCCCATAGCGGGATCCCACAGCACGTGTCCTCATGACTGGCTGACGTCACTTGGCACTATGTGCTCTAGTGCTGAGTAATATTCCACTGCCCATACCCATTGGTCCATCTCCGGACAGCTGGGTTCCAGGAGGTTTACCTCAAGACATCTTTGCTTTTTACAGGCTTTGCTTTTTTGCTGTTTTTCCCCAAACATGTGAGAGGCCACCACCCCTAAAAATGGCAGGCTAATTTCTGACACCTGTGTGTCTCATTTTCCCAGAAGCCTGAGATTTCTGGGATTTGAGGCCAACAGGTTCTTAGATTTTTCTGAGGCTCAGGTGGGAGGTCAGTCCCTGTCTGGATCCCACTCTCCTTGGCCAACCAGAAAGTCCAGCACCCCACACCCTACCCAACCCTATCCCATACGGTGGTCATGGAAAACGCTGGAATCCAGCCCTCAGGGGTCCCAGCTAGATTCTTCTTGTAGGGGTCCAACAGATCCCAAGCCCTGACACTTTCGACCCAGAAGGCCCTGCCTGTTTCACAGACTCTCTTGTTAACCAACCACGCCTCCCAGGAAAAGCCTTCCCATCTCCCTGTTCTGTGCTGGGAACGCTTTGATGGGCTTTGCTGTCTTGACCATTCCCAGATTGTCGGTGTTGAGAAGTTTCTCCAAAGATTTTCATTCATAAACAATCAGCAGAAGCCCATCGAAAGCCAGGAACAATCTCTCCCTCGGCCCTGCGCCTGTGAGCCAGCGCTACGACTCCCTCCTCAGCATAAACAGAGCTGATCACTTTATACCCTTTGTATATTGTTTCTTAATATGAATGAAGTGAAACAGCTAACCGGTAGTCATTCAGATTATCGCCTAACGTAAACTGACAACGGGCATTGAAGTGTTTAGCTGCAGAAACTGTGAAAATGGTCACAGCTTAGTAATTAACTCACATTGACTTAACCCGGCAATCACTGTTATTAGTAGTAGTTTTAGTCAGGGAAATGAGATTCATTCTGCTAGGTCAGATTTGGTCTGATCTCTGCCCCGTTATTTTCGGCTGCCCCGAACCCTGACCTCTCCCCCTGACACCCTGAACCGGCCTCCCCAGGGCGAACGTGAAATTCTTGCGGCGGGCTCCAACACAAACAGCAGAGAAGCCATGGCGGGCAGGGCTCCACTGGGGCAAGGGCGCGCTTTCAAAAGAAACAGAGAGTTTTTACCTTTTTGCCAACAGCTCTGTGGGCAACATTTGTTTTCTATTTTCCCTTCTTTTTTTTTCATTAAATCACTTTTATAAACTCCTCAAAAGTTTCAGTTTATTCAGTGACAATTAGTTTATGGCATTTCTGAAGTGGATTTAGATTCAAGTGATAAAATTACAAGCCAAAATTGCAGCCATAATGGAAAATCCTGGTTCATGTTCGGCCTTCGAGGCCACAACTGAAAGATGACAGGCTGATGCCGGCGAGCAGGAAGGAGTGGCCATCATAGGACATTCTTGTCCGTGAGTGGCAGGATCCAGGTCAGGCAGCAAGGCCAGGTTGCACAGGGCTGGAGGCCCACAGCTTCCTGCTGCAGTGGTGGGACGGGACAGGCGGATGTGGCCTGGCCGACAGGTGGAAGGAGAGTGGCGCTGGGCTGGCAGGGCAGCCTCCCCTGGCCCTGAAACATGTTCTTTCTTTCTTAACCCCCAGAGCCAGCTCTTTCCTGAATTCCAGCCTGGCTGATTGCATCTCAGTTTCTCGGTGTTTAACGGAGACCTTCCTGAGCTATTTCCTGATAGCAGCTGGGAGCCGTTTGAACAGTCAGCAGCGGGGTTCTGGAACAATCTAAACTTGTAAGGGCAGTTCCAGGGGCAGGGCTGACTTTGAACTGGAGCAGGAAGTGTAAGCAGGGCCGGCTTCCCCATTTTCACATCTTTTTCCTTTGTGGGTCTGAGACCCCAGCCACTCGCGGGGCCTGTTACCCATGGGGAGGAGAGACATTTGACGGGAGCTGAGCTTTATGGAGCGCCTACTCACCCCAGCGCTGGGAGCACGGCTGTGGACCGGAGGCCAGGCCCTCGCCTTGCTGGTGGGGGACAGATCATCACAGGGAGGACAAAACAAGGGCCAGCGTGTTCCAGAGGGCAGTTACAGCTCTGCGGAAGACTAGCAGGGTGATGTCGCAGAGGCTGCCGTGGGGGAAAGGGGCAGCCAGAGCAGGCAGGGCGGCCTCTCCGGGCAGCAGACATCCACGGACAGAGAGGGGCCAGCCAGGCATTGGCTAAGAGGGACCCACGGAAGGAGGTGCCACCGCCCTGCGGTTTGCTGTCCTTGGGGTATCACAGGTGCGGGAGGAGGAGCCCCTCAGGGGGAAAGCCCTGAGACTGCGGAGCCGTGTGGGTGCAGGAGGCGGCCCTCATCCCACCTGCCCTCCTGCAGCCCCTGGTGCCTGCACCCTCCCCTGACCTCTCCCTGCAGGCGGCAGCCCAGGCACGCCATCCTCCATCCTCTTCTCCTATCACAAGCTGTGCTGGAAGACGCTGTTCCTCCCCACCTCCTGCCACCTCTGGCAGAGAGGGGAGCACAGGAAACACAGCTGAGATGCGTGGGCCGTGGGCTGGAAACACAGCCGCACATAGCCTCCCAAAGAGCCCCCATCAAGCGGCCCTGGCGTCTCTCACCAGTCCACCCAGAGCATCTCCTCACTCTCTGCTCCCAGGGTGCCCCTCAGATGCCCACACACCCAGATGCTGGAGCAGAAGGGCCAGTTAACTTTGAAATTTCCATGAGTCAAATGCTTATTGTGAAAAATCTAAACATGCAAAAAACCGGAAATAACCTAAAAACCACAATTCACATTTTGGTATATGTCCTATCAAACACAGACCTTAGCCTCTCTCTCTTCCTTAGACAGGTACATAGATGATGGATGCTTAGACAGACACGCAGACACATGCAGGTAGATACATGCGCATGCAAAGTGATGTAGAAGCGGGCTCATGCAGCAGACTGCTTCACAACCGACTTTATTAACTCAATACTAATTTCACACCATGAGCCACATCACTGGGTTTTTTCCTGTAGCATCACTGGTGTGTTTCATTGACTTTTCTTTTACAAGAACAGCACATACTCCCTCCAGCAATTCAAACAGGCAGGGGTGGGTAAAGAGAGCGCCTCTCTGCCTTACCCATCCTCACGCATGCTCCCTGCTTGTTAAATGGTGCACATGCATGCTACCTTGCAGACTTTCTTTGTCAGGTAGAAACACACCCATACATTAGTTATTTGAACAAAAATAGCATCGTTATCATATATACTTTTCCTGCAGCTTCCTTCTCCTCTTGCTGAATCCCTCATAGACATCCAGGGTCTACCATGCTCCCTGAGTATTCACCTCCCCACGCACAAGGCTGCCGGTTGGGGCCCCTGCGCCTCTTGGAGTCTGCCTTTTCCGGGGACATGCCTGTCCTCTCACAGAAGTGCTGGAGTGGGCTCCACCAAAGCCTTTCTCGACAACGAGGGACAGGGACCACCTGGATGAAATCCCCCTCGGTGGGAGAGTGGTGTGGTGTGGCTCACAGTGTTTCCCAGGGGCCCCAGAGCATTGGGCTCCTGGTGGTGACATTCTCAATAATGCTCCTTTTATTGACTCTCCCTTCCCTGTCTCCCATTACTGTTTTATAGGTTCAACCCCCAATAAACTCCTCGTGCTCAAATCCTATGTCAGGGTGTGCTTCTGAGGAGACCTAAACCCAGACGGCCCCAAAGCTTGGACTGTGACTCCCCATAACAACATTAGGTTGCTTCTACTCTGCTATTTTTAGTGATTTGCTAATAATCCGTCTATAACAGGAGTCAGCATTCTATTGCCTGTGGGCCAAATTCAGCCCACCACCTGTTTTTGTAAATAAAGTTTTATTGGCATGCAGCCCGTCTGTGTGTGTGGGTCTGGGACTGGTTCTGAGTGACAATGGTGGTGTGGAACGGTGGCAGGGGTGCTTGACAGAGCAGCCCTGTGTGGTTTGGGGGATGCCCCAAGCACAGTAGTGCAGATAGGGGTGGCTGGTAGATGGCCCGAGCCTGGCACTCAGTGGATAACGGGGTACCGGAAGCACCACCCTCCTGATAGGCACGGGAGTCTCAGGCCCATCCCGGGATTGGAGTCTGCATTTAGCAAGATCCCCAGGTGATGGGCAAGCATGTGACATGTGAAAGCATGTGAAAAGACTGAGAGGTGCCGGTAAGGCCCCAGGACCTGCCAGCCCTGTCCCCCCCACCAGACTGTTCCCCCTCAGAGGTGTGGGGAGCAGGAAAACCAACATGTCAGAGGCAGAGGGCAGCTTCTAGGAGGGCAAACTCAGGGATCTAAGAGGGTGCCCGTTAAGGAGCAAAGAGGGTGAGACCAGTGGAAGCCAGGTGCCGGCCTCCTGAAGGCAGAGGTGGGACCACCAGGGGCCCGAGTGGGGCAGCCGGAGCAGACCCAGGGCTCCAGCTACATTGTGCTCAGGCCCCCGAGCATGCAGCAGGACCGCTGGCACAGAGGCAGGGGCCTTTAGGAGGCAGCCAGTCATTTTCTCAGCAAAGCAAGCTCCCAGCACTGGTGAGCGAGGAAGAAAAGGGCTGTTTCCCTTCTCGAAGAATACACACCCCAGAGGGACACCAGACCGGCAGCCAGGTGCCAAGGGGCCAAGACAGCCCTGCTCATCTCTCCTGCTCCCAGGCTCTGCCTTGACCAGGACTCCATTCCTACCTTCTGTCCAAGTGGTCAGCCTGGCAACACACTCTTGCAGGGAGGGAACTAGGGAGCCAGTGAAGTTCATTGGGCAGGAAAGACAGCATGACGGACATGGTGCTCTAGGTAGCAAGAGTCGGCAGCCAGGACAGTTGGGAGTGGGAGACAGCAGGGAACAGCCACAGGGCTATTCATCTGGGGAAGAGCTCCACCATCTTATATAAGTACTCCTCAGGCTCTGGCTCAAGAAAACAGGCAGAAATATCTTCTTCTAGTCGTGTAAAATGCCCAGCATCTCTTCAAGCTCAGGACAACTTTCCACTGAAAACCTGGTGGGATAAAGTGCTTGCAGGATCATGTCACATCAATGTCATGTTATATTATCATGCTACAACTCCATCTCACAAATGTATGCCTACTGAGCGCTGGCTGCTGCCCTGGGGACACTTGATAAGACCAACATAGCCCTGCCCTAGCAAGAGCTCACAGTCTGGAAAAGGGACCAGACACAACACACAAGGCAGGAAACTAAGGAAAGTGTGGCCAGAGGGTCAGGGAGGTGACATCCAAGCAGAGTAAGGCCTGAGACATGAGCAGGAATTAGTTCAGCTCAAGAGGAAGTGGGGTGTCTTCCAGGCAGAAGAGATGTAGAAGCAGACTCAATGCACAGTGGACAGCATGTGCAAAGGTCCTGAGGATGCACAGAGGGCAAGAAATGCCTTCTGGAACTATCAGGGACAGAAAGGCTTGGGAAAGGGGCAGCTGGGACTGAAGAGAGATGCATGCAAGTACCATCTCATTTTGTAAACTCACAGACACATCTGTATACGCACAGGGCAAAACACAGAAGATCCCAAAGTAAATACAGAAACTACCTCTGGGTGGTAAAACCACATGGTTTCGTCTGATTCACACAGTGAATTCAGATGGTTACCTATGTCTCACAAAATCCTGCACAACAATCACAAATGCTCAGCAGTGCTACGAAGCATCTATTTAGCTAACAAGTTCAAGGCTGAGAGCTGGCTGACCCGGGCTGGGTTCAGCTGGGATGCCTCTGCTCTACATGTCTCCCATTGGCCTCTGGGACAAGTGGGCTAGCCTGGGCATGCTGCTCTCCCGGTGATGGCAAAGGAACAAGAGGACAACATGCAAGGTCCCTCAAGGCTTGGGTTCAGAAGTGGCATACTGTCACTCCTACCTCACTTTAATGACCAAAGCAGTCACATGGATGAACTCAAACTTAAGAGGAGGGGAAATATATTCTGTCCCTTTGGTGCAGAGGAGCTGCAAGGTCACATGACAGAAGACATGGGGGTAGAGAGCGGTAAGGAACTGGAGTCAATGGTGTCATACACATGAACACGGCAGGAATGGTATTTGAGGGAGGAGGGGGAGGAGGGAGCAGAGAGGGGAAGGGAAGGCGGGGAGGAGGAGGACGGATGGGTGAAAGGCAGCGTGTCGCCTCAGACATTCTCACAAGCCAGAACCAAGCAGGCAAATCCAGACCCAAATCTTGAGAGCTCAAGAGTAGTGGGAGAAGGCAGAGGGCACACAGAAACCCAGCTCGCTATTAGGGAGAAATGGACACCCTCGGGTCCCCCATTTACCCATCTCTGAAATGGGGGCTGAAGAGTCCCTGATTAATATTTATAGAGCCTCAGACTAGCACCTGGTACATAACAAGCACAATATATATTTAAACATGAGACAAACCGGACATTATGCTTGCTAAGTTCCTCAGGTCGGAACTGGCCCTGTCTGTAAAGGAACTCTAACCCCCGCCCGGCCTACAGTTCTCTGCACAGCCCTTTACCTGGCATCTTGCACACTGCTTTTCTTCTTCCGCAAAATAAATATATCACTTCCCTCCGGCAAAAGAGAAATAAAAGCAGTTCCTTAATGCATAAGAAGAAAGTATGGAAGAAATTCCAGTTTGATGGTCTACAGGTATGTTTGTTTGGACTGGTGCATATAAATCAGTGCCTGGCTTACATCAGATTATCACAGCCGAGCGGGCTCTGGGCTGATTGCGTCTTTACAATCTGTTTACGAGGAGGGCTGAAGTGAAGCGTTCGGGAAGGGGTGCTGTGTAAGCCTTTAAAAGTTTCTGTAATTGCTCAGCCCAGGCCATGGCGCACTGGGAAAGGCATCCTCGTGGGAGCGGCATGGTCTAGGGGGCCAGAGAGCCCACCCTGCCTCCCAGAACGCCCGAGCCTTGGGGGCTGGCCTGACACCACCCAGGAATGGCCCTGGGAACGTTTCGGGATCTTTCCTCCGGCCGTTTGGCCCTGGGTACCTAGGAACGTGCCTGTGACTTCACGAACGAGCTCACGCTGCGTGCCTGTCTTCTGTGAGCTGCCCACCCTCGCGGTCCCTGAGCCCCCTCCCCAAGCCTGCTGTCCAGCTCATGCCGGAAGGTCCTTCCTGTCCTCTGCAATCTCAGGACCTCTGCACACTGCTATCCCCTCTGCCTGGAACGCCCCCTGCCTCTTCTGGAGCAGCCCTGACTCCTGCCCGTTGTCCTCCTTGTCTCCCCCCTTCAGGCAGGAGTGCAGGGGTGGATTGAATTGTGTCCCCCCATAATTTGTATACTGAAGCCCTAATCCCAGGACCTCAGAATGTGGCCTTATTTGAAGACAGGGTCACTGCAGATATGATTAGTTAGGATGAGATGAGGTCACCCTGGAGTAAGGGGGCTCCTAATCCAAAAGGATCCATGACCTTGTAAAACGGAAATGTGGACACAGACACTGACACACACACACACACACACGGGGCACGTTCTGTGGAGATGGGGGCAGAGATCAGGGTTATGCTTCTACAAGGCAGGCGATGCCAAGGTTGCCAGCAGACCACCGTGGTGGGGAGGAAGGCGGGCACAGACTGTTCCATGTGGTCCCCGGAGGGCCACACCCTGCCAGCACCCTGGTCTCGGACTTCTAGCCTCCAGAAGTGTGGGAGAGCAAAGCTCTGGGGTTGGAGCACCCCAGTGTGTGGGCCCACCTGGTGCCCCCATGCCAATGTAAGAGGCCGCCGTTAGCGGACAGTCATCGGCTCAGCTCACAAGTGGGGATCAGAGACAGTGGCTGAGAACGATGGGTGCACGGAGAGCATAGCAGGCCGCAGCAATGGCATGGGGTTTCCAGTGGGCTACCGTGGGCTCAGGGGCACCACTGTGTGTGTGTATGTCCATAGGCATGCCTCGAGCGTGTTTATTACGGAGATGAGGGGTCTCAGACTCAAAGCTCTGTAGGGGCCGAGCTGTGCTCGCCTTCCGAGAAAGGCTCAGGTGGGTGCTGACAGATCTCGAGCACCTAACACTTGCCAATCCCCCTCAGGGCCGCCCAGAGAGCAGCCCAGAACTCCTTCGGGCGCCCAAACCCAGCTCAGCATGTTGTCCCTCGCATATTATTTTCGACTCACTGGTGTACGGGTGAGAGGTGTTCTTGGCGTGCTGCATGAACATTTATTGAAATAGTCCTTCTAAAATAAATCTATTTCAGTAAAAGCTGGATGGACTTAAGCAAAAATATCAGTAGAGATGTAGTGGAGCAAAGTTTCTGGACGTGAGACGCGGCGTGCTGGAGTCTGGGAAGTCCTGGCGAGGCAGGGCAGGGGCCGGACTAGCAGGCAAGGTGGCTGGCCCTAGGGCGAGATGGGGGGGAGGGCCGAGTCCAGGGGTGCCCAAGAGCTCACCTCTGCACCCCCCACGTCCCTGGATGCCTGCCTGCCTGCCTGGTTGCACCCTCTTATGACACCACCCTGCACAGAACCCCTAACTGAAACCAGAGAGGGCCCATTTTCCTGAACGGGTGTGGGGGGTGGGGGGGGCTCTGGAAATGCTGCTCTGACTGTTTGGGTCTATTTTGTTTATTTTAGATATCACTTCTTTTCCAGCCACAAAAAGAATGCTAGCTGCATAGAGGAGATGCCTTGTGTTCTGCTGAAGGCACACGACCTTACAAATAACTCATTTGTAGATGGGTGTGATCAGGTGACATAATTTGGGCCAGTAAGTTGCAAGCAGAGTCCCAAAACATTCAGAGAGAGTCTGTGTGTTTGAACTTCATTTCCCCTCTTCTTCCTGCCTGGAATGCAGATGCAATGGTGGAGAAGGGGCAGTCATCTTGATGCCATGAGTCAAGCATAAAGGAAAGTCCAGGAAAACTGAAAAGATCTCAACTCTTGACAGTCTTGTACCAATTCATGCCATCTGCTGCCTTCTTGGGACTTCTCTACACTTGAGAAAAATAATATGCTGGGTGTGTTTCACACACTGCTTGGGAGATTTCTGTTAGTAGCAGCCACATGCAACTCCTGTATGATATACTCCATGATGCGGAGGGCCTGATGGCCAGTTGTCTAGGACAGACTCTGTTTGGGGCTTTTGCTGCACCCACAGAAACCCACTTTCAGAAATGCTGTTCCTCCTCTCATCAGATGAAGAATTTTCTAGTTTCCCACAGACCCATGGGCTGTTGGACTAACCCCACATGCCAATCTGCCACCAGCATGCTCCAAACCCTGCCTGGAAAGCTCTGAAATGACAGCCTTGAACTCACCACTTTCATGAGGGAACGTGCCCTGTCGACCCCATCTAATCTCAGCAGGAGGACAAAAACTGGCCTCAAATGTGGTCTACATACTCAGTGTAAAGGGAAGAAAACTACAGGAAAAAGAATCTGCCCCTTGCTCAACTGTTAGAATGAAAAATTCGTCCTTTATCAGATTATTTATGCCAAATAGGAAACAATAGGGAGCTGGTCAGGTGAACTATAGTATGTCCACATAACAAGACCCTATTCTGTTTGTATGATGCGACAAAATATGTACTGCAAGCAAAAACGTTCAGGATATATCGAGCTGGGGAGGATTACGAATAGCCATGGAGAATGCAGATTGTTTCGTAAGTGTCCACACAATACACATGGCAGAAACCTGAGAGTCGTGCCCCGGGTGTGATGGGGTTTTGCCCTAAGTAGCAGGGACACAAGTGACACCTTCTTTTCTTGCCTCCATAAAAGAGAAAACGAGGTGGTGAGGACATCCTCTGCCTTTTCATGACGCCTAGTGGATCTGATTTCAGTTGTAAAGGGGTCATCTGAGTCCAGCGCAAATTTTATTTTCCACTGGGATCCGAATAGAATCGGCTGAATACACTTTGAACAGCAGTATTCTCAAGACGGTGCGCAGCCCACCTCCCTTCTGTTCGGTTGTTTGTTAGCAAGCCTCCTTTTACAGAGGCTGGCCTCCGACACACCCCGTAAAAACGCGATCAGAGACGATTGCTTTCTCCTCGGGTAACTGGCTCCTCTTAGCTGCCCCAGAGAGTGGTTATTGCCTCTTCAGCTCAACCCATCAGGGAAGCATTTATAGGGCACCACGTGTTTGCCTTCCATGGACAGTACTCAGGAAGTCCTCAAGGATGACACCTTCTCTCTGTAGGGGAGAAAACTAAGAGCTGAGGAGGGACGTAAAGAACTGGGGGCAAAACTCTTGACCGGTACAACCAGAGGTGCATCTTTCCGGCAAGTTCCAGAACCATTTACAAGGATGACAGCGCACCTCAATAAATCAGAGTCTCTTTTGACGACACTGGCAGCTCTGGGCCTATTTTTAAAAGTTTACGACCCTGGATTTGCTAGTAAAACTAGCAAGGCATTGCCCGGAGCTGTGCAGGCAAGGCATTTTTAAGTTCCCATCTCACTCGGGAGCAGCGATTCATCATGATAAGAAGAGGCAGGGAGAGGGAGCCGGGCTCCCCTTGGCCTCCTGGCTGGTGGAGCTATTTAAGTGGCAGGCACCGTACGTCCAATCCATTAACCAAAAAAGGGTGCTGCGGCCAGAGCTATTTCTAGGTCTCGGCAGGCAGGCAGGGCGCAGGGAGACCTGGCCCCATGAATCCTGGGCAGGAAGCCTCACCCGGCGTCGTTGCACACAGACCCAAGTCTCTCCTCGGACACCAAGAGCCGGGACAACCCAGCCCAGAGAGATGTGAAAGGTACAGGAACTCCTGGGTCTTCTGTATTCGCGTCCAGGGGCTTAAGCAACAGAAATTGACTGCTGGAGGCTAAAGTCTGACATCCACGTGTGGGCAGGGTCACCTCCCACAGAGGCTCCAGGGAAGGGTCCTTCCTGCCTCTTGCAGCTCCTGGGGACTCCAGGGTCCCCTGCTTCCACCCTCTCATGGCCCCTCCCTGTGTCTCTGTGCCTCTTGTAAGGACAGTCATCATGGCGTCAGCATCCACCTGGATCATCCCGAGGGTCTCACCCTGGGAGCCTCCACTGAATCACATTGGCACAGACCCTTTTCCCCTGAGGGCCACATTCACGGGCTCCGGGGACAGGCTGCAGGCATATCTCTTCAGGAGCCGCCCACCCACCTCCACACCTGAGCAGGTGTCCACACCTTCCCAGGAGAGCCCCAACTCACAATTCCAGGGAATGACTCGGGGCTCCCAAGTCCAGCCATGTGTCCACACCGAGGCGATGCCCTCCAGGACTACACCATCTGCTCTGAGGTCCTGGCGCTCAGCACTATCATTGGTCGGCAGGCAGTTAAAAGCAGGGTATTTGAAGTCGGCCTCGGGTTCAAGTCCTGTTTACCACATCTGCCGCGCCACTCAGGCCTCAGTCTCCTCACTTGTAAAGTAGGCTCGTCAGAGTCTCTATCCCCAGGACTGGTGTGAGGATCGGCACAGCAGTTATGACAGACGGAGCATCGCCTCCTCCATCACCAGGACCTCCTACTCTGATTCTCCCATGTCCCCATCTTGGCTTCTAGATCCTAACCCATTAACATCAAATTTATTTGAGAGGTTCAGCCCAGGCATCCTGGCGGATCAAAGACGGATCAATGCCCCCGAGCAACACTCCTCAAACACCCAGTGTGTGGTGTTTGTCTTCACACCACCAAGTAATTAACCCTGTCCTGACACCAGACCTCCCTGGCGTGTCAGTCCCACAGGTCGAGGGCTCAGTCCCACAAGTCGGCCCCCACCCCCTTCATTTGCCAGGTGACCTAGGGCATTTCCAAAAGTCACCTCATTCACACACCAGAAGACACCTTAATCCTCTCCTCACTTAGGAAATCCCACAGGTCTGAGGAGCTCTGCTCCAGGCACGGGGAAGGGGAAGCTGTGTGTTTCTTATTACGAATCACAGTGTGGGATGAGCCCCTCCTGCACATGCGCTCCAGAAAACCTGCCCTGTCCGCAGACCCCAGTGGGTGGCGGAGGGGGCTGGCCTCACCCTGAAGCTTCTCCAGCATGAGGCTGCTGTATTACTGCCTTTGGTCCAAGGCCAGCGGAGGGGAGGCAGCCCAGGAAGAGGCCTTCCCAGTTTTCTATTCTGCCATCAGGCAGCAACTATTTCTTAGTCTCCTTGTCCCCCCTGACCTCAGAATTCCAGGTCTGTGCTTAAGGGCCCCCTGAGCTCACAACCATCAGGCAGATCTGAAGAAGGAACCAGGCAGAAATGGAGAAGTGCACACATCTTGTTTTTTTTTTTCTTAAATAAAAACAATACCTGTTCATTGTAGAAACCCTGAAAAACATATAAGTACCTAAACTAAAATGGAAACCACATACAGCAACGGTCTCTCACTTGTCTCTACGCAACTCACTCCTAACAACCTGAGTGTGTAAAGTCACGTTGTCCTGGCACATTTGGACTCGTTTCAAGTGTTTTTTCTTCCCTAGGACAATAAATAAAATATGTGACTTAAAAATCATGATTCACATACTGCCTTGTTACCTATTTTTGTTTGTCCTATAACTGTATCTGCTTAAACCTTTAAGTATATTTTTAAGAGCATGATTTAAAGCACTTATTTACCCAGTTCCTGGTTATTACTTAAGGATGTGACTGCCATTTTTTCTCCAGAATATACAAATAATGCTATGATGAATATATATACATAGCCTTTCCGAGTATTCCCTTTGAACCAGCTCCCGCAGGTATAATGACTGTCGTGGGAGGGGTGTACTTTGTAGCATCCAATACCCTTTGTCAAATTGCCCTCTGTAAAGGCTGGATCAATTTCCACCAGCAATATGTGGTAAGAGTACTTTTCAGAACAAAAATCTCACACTGAATATTACCATCTTTTAACATCTCTTAGCCAGTTTGGCAGGCCGACAGGAAAGGAGCTGTGTCTCTGTTTTTGCAGACTGCTAGGGGGGCAGACGTTCCTCTGTGTGAGCCAGCCATTTGAAGTTCTTCCGTGGCCTGCTGGAAATATCTGTTGCCTTTTGCTTGTTGGGATAATTGCTTTGATCTTATTGGCATACACGTGTCTTCTGCATATTAAGAATCGTCATTTGTATCAGTCCTTCATGACAACTAACCTTTTCTCAGTCTTCTAGAGGCTCATTAGAAGGCAGGCCATCTTTTATAGATGTTGCCGACATTTTCCCAATTTTTTGTTTACTTTCTGATTTTGCGATGGGTGAATAGAAAGACTTCACCAGGTCAAATGCAGTAACCTTTTCTTTATGATTTCTTTCTCTGACTATAAAGTTAGAAAGGTAGGAAATGCAATCTTTCTCCAGCTGGTGTGGAAAAAATTCATAACTATCAAGACTGGGCAAAAGCGTCCCGTAATCCCGAGATGAATGACATCATATCATCACTGTCTGCTCTGGAGAAAGAAAGTTCCAGAAAAAGAAAGGAGTTTAGATTCCACTGACTTTGGTGTGTTTTGTTTACTACTAACTTCTTTGTGTGGATATCGAGTCTACAGCTCGTACCTTCTCGGGGTTGCCCCACAAGGCACCCAGCTGTTGCTCTAATGCAATAGATTTCTCCTGAGTCCCCGTCATCAGGGCATCCTTTTAGCTCATCCACATGGAGCATTTCAGGGCTCAGTCCAGGGGCAGATGGAGGAGAGGAACATTTAAATATTTAAACTGCATCCCCATAATGATGCGCACCGTGCCCAGAGCTGTGCCCCTGAATTTCTTGGTAGAGTGGGTGCCTGACCACCTTACAGCAGGACCCTGTGACGGCCTAATGCCCTGCCCACCCCCGATGACTCTGGTTCAGAGGGCTCTGGGGGGAGCCCCAGAATCTGCATCTCCAATATTCCCAGGCATTTCTGCCACCGGGGTTCACGGTCTGTGTTTTGAGGATGCCCGCACCTTTTATTTTACTGTGGAGGGGAAGGAAACTAAATGTGGGAAGGCACTGTTAGGTCCTCACGGCCAGAGCAGGGGGCACCCAGCCTGGCTGCCTGGTCTCCGGTTTCAGACACAGCCCCTGGCCCTGTGGCTGGGCAGCAGCCTCCCTCAGGCAGGACACTCGGCCCCCTGGGCGGCCCGGTCCCATTGTCGTGCAGGACTTTCATCCTGGGCTGGGTGGAGTCATCACTGACCTCAGGGCTGTATGGGGGGCCCGAGACCACAGAAACATATTCTCCACAGCTCTGGAGGCCCGAATCCAAAATCCAGGTGCCTGCAGGGCCACACTGCCTCCAGAGGCTCTGGGAGAGAATCCTTGGCCTCATCCAGTTCTGGGCTGTCGTGGGCAGTCCTCTCATGCAGCACGGCCACGTCCACTGGCATGTGGCCTTTCTCCTATGCGTGTGTCTCTGTTTTCTCCCCTTACAAGGACCTCAGGCACATTGGGTTAGGGGCCCTCCGCACTCCAGCATGACCTCATTTTAACTTGGTTGTGTCTGCACAGACCCTATTTCCAGATAAGGCCCCATTTTGAGGTTCCAGGAAGGACATGAGTTTGGGAGAGCACCATCCTTCCCAGCGCATCCTGTCAGATCCAAGTCTGGTTGTGGAGAGGAGCAAACTGAGGAGTCACTTTGAAAGAAGAGCAATTCCAAAATCCACATGCTCGAGCCCACGCAGACCCAGGGAGCCTGAATCTCTGGGTCTGGACTCAGCACTTGGGTTTTCAAAGTGTTTCCTTGGAGGTTCTGATGCGTATTTGTAAGCCCTCTTCCTTCAGAGGAGTTGTTCCTTGGGGCAGCTGCCGAGCTGGGAACTATATTTCTCAGTCCCTTGCATCTAAGGTGGCCCCGGGACATGCAAGGGGGTGTGACGGGAGTTATTCACAGTCCGAGTGGCTCAGAGGTGGGTATGCCCTGCTCTTTCTCCTTTTCCCCAACCATCAGCTGGAGGAGGAAGACCACAGAGGTGACAGGGGTGCAGGGAGAAGGATCCTAGGTCCCTGAATGACCTTGTGGAGCAAAACCGTGACCAAGTGACACTGCCTGCACAGGACAGGTGCACCAGCAAGAAAGGACCTTGCAGCTGCCCTGCAGCAGGGAGGTGGCCTCCCTGCACCAACAGTCACTGTGACTCCTACATCACCCACTTCAAGAGCCACTGGTCTGAAAAGACCTGAACCCTCCCTGCTCCTCTTCCCATCGCCTCTGGATGACCTTTGATTTTCATATGTGACTCATGTTTTGTATCTTTAACAAAATGGGAGTCCAAAGCATTTTCCACCAACCTTAAATAGGGACCTACTCCTTAAAGTTCTCCTAGAACTGAATAACAGGAAGACGTTGATGATCCTGAATAATTTCCATTTTGTCTTGGCTGCCAGGAAGTTCAGAGTAAAATTTTATGTTTAATTACAGCACCTAACTCATTCCAGATTCCTGGAAATCGATCTTTCTTCTTCTAAATGATTTCTGATCGGCCTTTTAACTGCACATTCTCGTGGTTTATGTGTTTTGAGATTGCAAGTGAGCTCCATCTCCTTAAATAATAAAGACATA
Organism: Smutsia gigantea; assembly: GCA_032199065.1. Lineage (NCBI taxonomy): Eukaryota > Metazoa > Chordata > Mammalia > Pholidota > Manidae > Smutsia > Smutsia gigantea. The sequence continues at coordinate 425,037 of JAVSCE010010352.1, forward strand.
CACACACACATCAGTGCAAACATGCTGGGGCATGCTGACTATGGGGCCAGTACAATCATCTCAAATATGGAGGACACCACTTTTTTAAATTAGCTAATTCATTAATAAGACAAGTAGGTATTGATCTCCTGCCAAGGACCTGGCGATGTGCCAGGCTCCCAGGGCTACGCAGACCTGCAACTTTTTGCCATCAGGAAACTTATGGCCTAGCGGGGGAGACAGATGTGCTCAGAAATAACCATGATATTAGGCCAAAATAATCCTGACAATCACCATATACCAAAGACGTGTGAGTCTGCAGAGAAGAGAGTCACCCACTTGGACTGAAGGGATTTGGGTAGGTGTCACAGAGCCAAGGCATCTAATCTGGGCCGAATGAGGTTAAGTAAAATGCTGGCAGGTGGAGGTGGGACTGCTTTGAGCAGAGAGAGCGTGAGCCCACCCGGCATTGTGGGGGGTCTGGCTGTGTTTCCTTTTTCATTCCTCAGCCCCCTAGACCCTGGGGGGGATTTCAACCAGTGATCTCTTTATTCTTATTATTCTTATTTTTTGTTTCCTACTTAGTGTGTAAAGCTATTTAAAGTATTCACCATGTCCTGGAATTACATTATTTTTTCTAAGATGAAATCGAAATTCACCAATCTTGAAGATTCCGACCTTCAGGAACTTGAGGCAGACCTGACATGTTTCCCTTGGCAGAGGCGTGACGCCTACGAGTGCCAACAATAAGAGCGTAAGATAATGTTGGTTTCAGATCTTGATTCTTCAGAAAGCGCCTCCGGCGTTGCACTTTCTGTAACATAATGGAGCAAACTGGACAGTTCCAAGAATTGTGCACCAGGGTCCCCAGAAGTCCCCTGGGGGACTGAGGGCCAGTTGGTAATTATCATGGAAGTGCGTTCAAAGACCCTGTTACTCAGCACCTAGCCCTCCTCCACGACCCCAGAAAAACAAAACATCCCATAACAAAACTGGCTAAGAAAATCCCCTCTGAAAGAGTTGCTTATGCCCGAAGAAAACAAAAAGCTAAAGAGGATTCTTTCTCGTGGGTGCTCAGGCAAGACTGGGTATGTAAAAGTGCCCGCTTCCTCTGCTTTGCAAAAATGGGGGGTGGGGGAGAGTTAGATCTGGCACCCATGGGCCTCTTGATGTTTTTTGGTTCCTTCTCCATATGAAGGTTGCATGGTTCAGGAACAGAACGCAGAGCTGAGAGCTGCAGCCAGGCCTCATCCCCACAGCCCCACCCACCTCGCATCCCAGGACTCCGGGACAAGGCCACCTGGGGACGGGCATCTCTGACTCTGCCCTTCCCTCCCCATCCTGACCCCAGCCCCCACACCCGCTCCCGGAACCTGGACAGCCATTCTTTGCTAGCTGGCCCCACTGCCATCTCAGTGTGTGTGACCTGTCTGTCGCCCACAGGACCATGGGGCTCACACCTGCCTCTAGGTTTTGGCCAGGGCCTGAGGGGTGTGGAGCACAGGGGGTATAACCAGTGCTTACTGAATGAATGAATGAATGAATACCAGAGAGGGAGAGGGAGAGGGTAGGAGACCAGCCCGTGACCCCCACCCTACTTCCAGAAAGGTGGACTACATCTTTCTGTGATTCTTCAGCCAAGAAACACCTCCTGAGGGTATCTCTGCTGGAATGGACCCTCCAGTGCTTTCCAGTCCTCTGCCCTCTGTGCAGTCCTGTTTCTAGGCAGGGAAAGGACCTGCTGCCTGAGCATGAGTCACCAGTCCACCCCTCGGCTCAGGGAGGGCCAGACCCCATAACTGTACAGGACTTTATTTACTGGAAGAAGTAATTCCTCTCAAAGGAGAGTCAGAGTGCTCTGACCACGGGAAGGGGGAGGATGCCAGGCAGCCCTGAGGCTGTTTATGTGCACCACTCAAGGTCATAGGAGAGGTCATTCACTGGAGCATGTGGTCCTTCAACTAGTATTTGCTGAGCATCTACTATGGTCTGGGCACTGTGCTACACTTGAACTCAGGGTGCCTGCCCCTCATTTCTCCATACAGCCTGGAGCCTGTGCAGCTGCGGGACATATGCTCTACCCGAAGGCACTCAGTCACTGAGCCAAAGTGACCCTGTGACCTCAGCCAGCACTACCCCTGCCCCCTCCTCAGACCCCCATGACCAATCTCACTAATTCCTCAAGCAGTCCCATCACAAGGGGTCTGTCCAGCAGAGGAATCACTGATAGACTAGGCCTCCTCCTTATCTGACCTCTGGCAACCTTCCAAGGGCTGTGACCCAGCAGTACCTGGCCTGAGGAGTGGGGCCTCATAGAGACAGATGGGCCCCCCGCGAGGGGCCCATCTATCATCCTGGAAAGCACTGTCTTCTTTGTATATTCCGTGTCAACCCGGGAGGGGCCAGGGCAGGATGCTGGCGGGAAATCGGGTCCTTTGGAAAAGGAGTGAAGATAGTGAAGCAAGAAAATGGCCTTTTCCGGGCTCTCTCATTAGCCAGGAATGTCCGGAGCACAGCCAACAGGCAGATGGTCTCCCTCGCGGCTTCAGAAGCTCTTTCGGTGACTAGGGCCCTGGGGGGCGGCAGGGGCCACACACATGGACGTCACGCACCAGACATGCCAGGGTGACCACCTGGGCCTCGGCAGCCTAACAGGTGTGTGATGTACTTGCCGTGAACTCAGAGCTCCAGGTCACTCAGGGAAGCCCTTTGGGCTGCCCCTACGCCTCCTGAGGATGGGCCATGTCAGGAAATTTGCAGCTCCTCATTGGCACAAAACTGGGACTCCGGGACCCCTGGGGCTGAGGAGTGACTCAGCTGGGCTCCATATGGGGTGGGTGGACAGAGAGGAAAAGCTGACACCCTGTGTCCAGGGGGTGCAGTGGGGAAAGTCTGCTCTGTGGCGTCCAGCAGACCTCCAACTGTGTAGGGTTGGCCAACGTCCTCAGCCTCTCAGACCCCAGCTTCCTTCCAGAGTCTCCTGTTGCACTGATCACCAGCCTCAACCCTGGGCCTGCTGAACTGCACCTGGCAGTAAGGGCTAGGGTTGGGAGGCATAGAATCCGGGTCAGTTCCTTTGATGATGAGCACGGGATTGAACCCTTCTGGGCTTCCTCGCTGGTGCATGTTTCACGTCCCAGAGCTGTACCCAGATGGCTGTGGGTAAGGCGCATGGCTTGTACAGTGCCCAGCATAAAGTAACCGCCCGAGAGTTACCATCGCCGCTGGATGGCCCTCACCTTGGATCGCCTCCTCTGTAAAATGGACTGACAATCCCTTGCTTTCCAGGATGCTGTTAGGCCCTGAGAGAGGCACACTGCCTTGCATATGGGAAGTACTTGAGACGTGGCAGTTTCCTCCTCCGCCTCTTCTTAATTGTCCATAATTGCCTTAATTCTTAATGACCCTGAGTTGGAGCAGATAAATACTAGGGCAGGGCGGCCAGCCAAGGCCTGCTCAGGCCTAGGAGATCCCAGCCTTCCAGTAGGAAGGCTTCTTCTTTCCTCATCCCCGTGACCCCCTGGAAATGGGGGTGGAGGAAAGGATGTTCTGTGTACACTCAGATCCTTTCTGTCCCCCCAAAAGAACTCAGCAGAAGATTAGGTTCCCAGGCTCTCTTGCAGCTACGGGTAAGTTGTGTGACACCTTTCCGGCCAATGAGGTGTCAGCAGGTGGTCGTTGCTAGGAAACCCATGCTTCCTTGATCCTGCCTCCTCCAGTCCTGCGTGCCCAGCAGATGTGAGGGGCTGCAGCCCGGTGTTCATTTAGCCATGCATCCTCCAACTCACTTGTAGAAGCTCCTGCAGGCCTCCTGAAACATTTCCTTAAAATGAAACAATTTCATTTCTGACCTGGCGTCATTCACAAACCATTTTTGCTGGATTTCTAAATGTATCATCTTGTTACAGTGTGCTGTGTTTGAATTACAAACATGGTCATGTGTGGTCGTGACAAGAGGTATCCCCTGTAGAGCCTCCAATGAAAGTCTAACACACCTACAGAAAAGTGCAGAAATCCTAGGTGTACAGCAGGAAGAATTTTTACCAACAACATGCTGGTAACCAGCCCCAAACTGAGAAACGGACAGTACCAGGCCCAGGAGCTCTCCTGTCTCTGTAACCCTCTTCCTGGGGTCACTGTCTCGACTTTTAGGCATGGGTTCGCTTTGCCAGCTTTTATGCTTTTACACAATGGAATCTAGGTGAGAGTGTTCTTCT
>JAVSCE010010353.1:0-73745 GCA_032199065.1 Smutsia gigantea
TGGTCTCTCAGAAGGAAGTAGCCAAAAAAAGAACTGCGTCCCATCATCCTTTAGAGCAGGAATGATAGAATCTGCCTGCCATCTCAGAGAGACATAGGTTTCATCTTACTTAAGCTACAAGCATTCTCCAGAGGCCACGTCAGCAAGCCAAAAGCCCACCTTTCCCCTGACCCCTCCTCTAAAAGAACCCGCCAAAAACCCTGGCCATAAAAAGCCTCTTGACCTGTTAGAGACCCCTTTTTCCTTTGTTCTGCTAGCCAGGACAGAGGGGTCCCTCTCAGGTTCAGCAATAAACCTGCTTAGACTATAGAGTTTTTGTCCCCTCTTTTCCTTTCAACAACTCTTCAAAAAAATAGAGAAGGGAAAGAACTCTTCACAACTTATTCTATGAAGTCTGTTTCAACCTAATACAAAAGCCAGAAAAAGATATCGCAAGAAACAAAAGAACTACAGACTAATATGCCTCATCGATATAGATGCAAAAATCCTCAACAAAATTGCACCAAACTGAATCTAACAACACATAGAAAGAATTACATATCAAGATCAAGTGAGATTTGTCCTAAGAATGCAAGGTTAATTTAAGTTTCAAAAATCAAGTAGTATTATAATCCATCTTAATAGAACAAAGAAAAAAATCACATGAAGATCTCAATGGACACAAAGTATTTGAAAAAATATAATATCCACTGACGATTAAAAAAAGAACTCTCAACAAACTGGGAATAGATAAGAACTTTTCACCTTCACAAAGACGTCAACAGAAAACCCTCATCACACTTGATGATGGAAGACTGAAGGCCTTCCTCCAGATTTAGGTTACAGAAAGGCTGTTTGCTCTTGCCATCATTTTCAACATTGTACTGGAGAATGGCCAGTGTAGTCACGAAAGAAAAAAAATAAAAGGCATCGGCGTTCAAAGAAAGAAGTAAAACTGTCTCTATTTATACTTGATATGATCTGTATATAAAAGAATCTAAGAAATTCACAAAAGAAAATTATTAGAACAAATAAGCAATTAAAACAAGATTGACTTATAAAAGACAATAAACAAAAATCAATTATATTTCTACATATGGAAAATGAATGACCTATAAATGAAATAAAGATTACAATTCCTTTGACAATAGTACCAAAAAGAATATTTAGGAACTTAGGAATATATTTAACTAAAGAAATGCAAGACTTACACACTGAAAATTATAAAACACTGATGAGAGAATTAAAGAAGATCTAAATAAATTGGGACACATTCCATTTTCATGGATTTGAAGATTCAATATTAAGATCGCAGTTCTAACAAAATTGACTTATAGATTCAATGCAATCCTTATCAAAGTTTCTGCAGACATTTTTGTGTGTGTGGTAATTGACAAGTTGATGCTAAAAGTCATGTGGAAAGCACAAGCCCCCACATAACCAAGCCAATTTTAACAAGGAAGCCAAGTTTGAGGAATTTCCCTTTGCAATTTCAAAATTTACTATAAATCTACAGTTATAAGACACTATGTTATTAGTATAAGATAGAACACAGATCAATGAAAGAATTGAGAGTACGTAAATAAATTCTTACATTGTGGTTAATTGATTTTGGGTAAAGGTTCTAGAGTAATTCATTGGAGGAAAGAAAAGCCTTTTAAAAAATTATACTGGAACAACTAGCTATTCACATTCAAAAACATAAACTTAGTTCCTTGCCTTATAACATGTAAAAAAATTAACTCAAAATTGATCTTAGACTTAAATTTCAGAGTTAAAGTGATAACACTTTTGAAGAAAACAGATCTTAGGTTAGGCAAAAATTTCTTAGGTATAGTATGAGAAGCATGGCCTGTGAAAAATAAAAATGATGAGTTGAACCTCATTAAAACCCAAACTTTTGTTCCTCAAGCAGCATCAGGAGAATGAAAAGAGAAGAAAGTGGAAAAGAATATCTGCAAAATATTGATAAATGGCTTATATCCAGAAATTACAAAGAAGGTGTTTAAACCATAATAAGAAGATGACTAAACAGCCCAATTTTAAAACTGGGCAAAAGATTTCAATAAACATCTAAGTATAGAAGATATATGAATGGCTGATATGTACATTAAAAAGATTCTCAATATCAGTCATTAGGGGAATGCAAATGGAAACCACAGTAAAACAGTATTTTGTACTCACTGAAATGACTATAATAAAAAGAACAGAAAATAACAGATGGTGATGATATGGAAGGAACTCCAGAGGTAAAAATGTGTTCCCATCCAGGGGCAAATTACCTCTGAAGCCAAAATCAGTCAAAGGGAGAAATAAAGTGAGAGAAACATATTTATTGCTTACAAGCAGTCATCCACTAAGCAGTCAACCACTTCTGCTTCCCTGTGTCTCTCCTGACCTGACTGCAAAAAGGCACCCACCAAAACTCTCCAGTCCAGATATACCCTCACTCCCCGAGATGTTGTAATCACCTATTGATATGGAGAGGCACTAAGGCCAGGCAAGAGATTCTGAAAATACTGCAGTTTTACCCACAATTGCTGATATAAATGTAATAGATACAGCCACTTTGGAAAACAGCCTAGAAATTATTTAAAAGGTTAAATAATCAGAGAGTTACCATATCACCTAATAAGTCTATCTTTATTTATCTACCCCAAAGAAATGAAAACATGTGTCTACAGAAAGTCTTGCACACAAATGTTCTTACTAGTATATTCCTAATAGCTTCAAACAGGAAACAGCCGAAAGGTTTGTCAACAGGTGAATAGATAGAAAAAATATCAATGGAACCTATTTCAGCAAAAGAGGAATGAAATACACAATACAGACACTTCACGTAACATTGATGAACGTCAAAAACGTTATTATCAGTGAAATAACACAGACACAAGAGCACAGATTGTAGGATCCCATTTGTGCAAAGCCCAGAAAAGGCCAATCTACAGGGACAATAAATTAGTGGTTGGAGTGGGGGAGTAGACCTAGGGGATTAACAGTAAATGCTCACACGGGATCTTATGGGGATGATGAAAATGTTCTAAACCTAGTTTATGTTGATGGTTGAACAACTTGGTAAATTTACTTAACAATTATTGAAGTGAATAGGGATTCAAGATGGCGGCATGAGAGGTGACATGGAGAACTCCTCCCAAAACTACAAATAGTACAAAAATATAATTAATACAATTAACCCTAAAACAGCAACAAGAAAGAAGGCTGAACCAGACTGCATACAGACCTCATGAACAGAGCAGACCTCACAAAACAGGGTAACGTACAAAAGCCTTAATCCAGCGGGACCGAAGCCCTTCCCCCATCCCAACTCACTGGTGGGAGGAAGAGAAAAAGAGCGGGGAGGGGGTGGAAGCCTGGGATTGCTGGCCACCTAGCCCTGGAGATCTGCTTTGTGAGCAGAAGCCTATATTGTGTGGTGCTCTGGGCGTTGGGGAGCTTGGATGGGCGGAGTGCTTGGGAGACTGATATTCCGGCCGTTTATTGAGGACGGGATCCACACCTGCCTGCTCTGTGTCAGAGGAGGGGCAGGTGGTCTGAGAGGCTCCTTGCAGCAGGAGGGCTGCTGAAGGGGTGGGGTTTGCACAGAGCTTGTTGAATAGGAGAGGGGAGAACTGCACAAGGTTTACAGAGTGTGCTCTGCCCAGCAGGTTGGGAATTTGAGGAGCTTCAGGTGATCTTTCCCCCTGGCTGCTTACTCAGCTCGGAGGTCCCCCACTCCGACACAGCATGCCAAGCCTTCCTCTTGGCATGCAGGCACCTGCTCGCAAACTGGCAGTCACTGCACAGGCATCAGGCCAACCAAAAGGAGGGCTCACCTAGAACAGCTAGAGATGCAAAGCCCAGAGGCTTACACGTGTGTGCTTGGCACACTGGCTCTGACACTGGAGACAGGCTCCACAGAAGGGAATAAGGAAACAGATCTTCCTTTCCTCCCCACAAGCAACAGCTCCACTCCTCTATGATCCCCATCCTCACTCTAGGGGCTGAGCAGCTCCAGAGACTGGAGTTTCTGTGCACTAGTGGGCACCACACAGAAATATAAAACGTCAAAAGATCATGGTTCAGACCAAAATCTCACAAACCCCAGAAAAAGGGCCAAATGAAACTGAACTCACCAATCTTCCTGAAAGAGTTCAAAAGGAAAATCATAAACATACTTATGGAGGTAGAGAAAAATATTCAAGAACTCAGAAACGAATTTAAGCCAGGGATTCAATCATTAAGAAATTCCATATCTGAAATGAAACATAAAATGGAGGGATTTAAAAGCAGATTGGATGTATAACAAGAGACAGTAAATGGAATAGAAATTAGAGAAGAGGAATATAAAGAAGCTGAGGTACAGAGAGAAAAAAGAATCTCTAAGAATGAAAGAATATTGAGAGAACTGTGTTACCAATCCAAATGGACCAATATTCGATTGTAGGGGACCAGAAGAAGAAGAGAGACAAAAGGGGATAGAAAGTGTCATTGAGGAGGCAATTGTGGAAAACTTCCCCAATCTGGGGAAGGAGATAGTCTCTCAAGCCACGGAGGTACACAGATCTCCCAACACAAGGGAACCAAGGAAGACAACATCATCACATATAATAATGAAAATGGCAAAGATCAAGGATAAAGACAGACTTTTAAAATCAGCTAGAGAATGAAAAAATGTCACATACAAAGGAAAACCCATTAGGCTATCATCAGACTTCTGAACAGAAAACTTACAGGCCAGATGGGAGTGGCATGATATATTTAATGCAATGAAGCAGAAGAGCCTTGAACCAAGAATACTCTACCGGGAAAGGTTATCATTTAAATATGAAGGATGGATCAAACAATTTTCAGATAAGCAAAAGTTGAGAGAATTTACCTCCCACAAGCCATCTCTATAGTGGATTTTGGAAGGACTCCTACAGATGGAAGTATTTCTAAGGCTAAATAGATTTCACCCAAGGGCTAGACAAAGAGTAGAGAATATGATTCATAATGTATAAAGAATGGTGGAAAAAGAAAAAAAAAGGAGCTTTAGGTTGTGTTTGCAATAGCATATGAAATGAGATAAATTCAACTGTTAGACAGTAAGGGAATGACCTTTAAACCTTTGGTAACCACAAATCTAAAGCCTGCAATGGCAATATGTACATACTTATCAATAACCACCCTAAATGTAAATGGACTGAATGCACCAATCAAAAGACATAGTTACTGAATGGATAAAAAACAAGATGTATCTATAGTCTGCCTACAAGAGACTCACTTCAAACCCAAAGACATAAACAGACTGAAAGTAAAGGGATGGATAAAGATATTTCATGCAACAAGTAGTGAGAAAAAAGCAGGAGTTGCAGAACTTGTATCAGACAAAATAGACATCAAAACAAAGAAAGTCACAAGAGACAAAGAAGTACATTACATAATGACAAAAGGGTCAGTCCAACAAGAGGATATACTATTATAAATATCTATGCACCCAACACAGGTTCACTTACATTTGCGAAACAAATACTAACAGAACTAAAGAGGAAATAGAATGCAATGCACTCATTTTAGGAGACTTCAACACATCACTCACTCCAAAGGACTGATCAACCAGACAAAAAATAAACAGAGACAGAGGCACTGAACAACATATTCGAACAGATGGACCTAACGGATATCTACAGAACACTCCATCCAAAAGCAACAGGATACACATTCTTCTCAAGTGCACATGTAACATTTTTGAGAATAGATCATACCCTAGGCCACAAAAAGAACCTCAGTAAATTTAAAAAGATTTAAATTGTACCAACCTGCTTCTCAGATCACAAAGGTATCAAACTAGATATTAATTACCCAAAGAAAAGGAAAAAGCCCACAAACACATGAAGGCTTAATAACATGCTCCTAAATGATCAATGGATCAATGACCAAATAAAAACAGAGATCAAGCACTATATGGAGACAAATGACAATAATTCAACACCAAAAATCTGTGGGACACAGCGAACGCTGTGCGAAGAGGAAAGTATATTGCAATACAGGCCTACCCCAGGAAAGAACAATCCCAAATATAAAGTTAAACTCACAATTAATGAAACTAGAAAAGGAAGAACAAATGAGGCCCCAAGTTCATAGAAGAAGGGACATAAAAAAATTAAAGCAGAAATAAAATTGAGAAGAATAAGAAAATAGAAAGAATCAATGAAAGCAGGAGCTGGTTCTTCAAGAAAATAAACAAAATAGATAAACCCTTAGCCAGACTTATCAAGACAAAAAGAGAGTCTACACAAAAAGAATCAGAAATGAGAAGGGAAAAATCACTACTGACACCACAGAAATACAAAGAATTATGAGAGAATACTATGAAAAATTATATGGTAACAAACTGGATAACCTAGAAGATATGGGCAACTTTCTTGAAAAATATATCCTTCCCAGGAAGACACAATAAGAAACAGAAAATCGGAGCAGACCAATTACCAGCAACAAAATTGAACTGGTAATCAAAAAACTACCTAAGAACAAAACTCCTGGACCAGATGGTTTCACTGCTGAATTTGATCAAATATTTAGTGAAGACCTAATACCCATCCGCCTAAAAGTTTTCCAAAAAGTAGAAGAGGAGGGAATACTAATACTCCCAAACTCATTGTACGGGACCAACATCACTCTAATACAAAACTAGGCAAAGACACCACACACAAAAAAAATTACAGACCAATATCCATGATGAACATAGATGCAAAAATACCACATATAACATTAGCAAAATGAATTTAAAAATATCATCCATCACAATCGAGTGGGATTCATCCAGGGATGCAAGGCTGGCACAACATTCAAAAATCCATCAACATCATCCACTACATCAACAAAAAGAAGGATAAAAACCACATGATCATCTCCATAGATGCTGAAAAAGCTTTCGACAAAATTCAACATCCATTCATTATAAAAACTCTCAACAAAATGGGTATAGAGGGCAAGTACCTCAACATAATAAAGGCCATATATGACAAACCCACAGCCAACATTATATTTAACAGAGAGAAGCTGAAAGCTTTTCCTTTACGATCGGGAACAAGACAAGGATGTCCACTCTGTTCACTTTTATTCAACATAGTTCTGGAGGTCCTAACCATGGCAATCAGACAACACGAAGAAATAAAAGGATCCATATTGGCAAGGAAGAACTCAAACTGTCCTGTTTGCAGATGACATGATATTGTACATAAGAAACCCTAAAGTATCCATTCCAAAACTATTAGATCTAATATCTGAATTCAGCAAAGTTGCAGGATACAAAATTAATACACAGAAATCTGTTGCATCCCTATACAATATTGATGAACTCTCAGAAAAAGAAATCAATAAAACAATTCCATTCACAATTGCATCAAAAAGAATAAAATACCTAGGAATAAACCTAACGAAGGAAGTGAAAGACCTATATCCTGAAAACTACAAGACACTCTTAAGAGAAATTAAAGAGGACACTAACAAATGGAAATTCATCCCATGCTCTTGGCTAGGAAGAATTAATATTGTCAAAATGGCCATCCTGCCTAAAGCAATTTTGAAATTCAATGCAACCCCTATCAAAATAACAACAGCATTCTCCAAAGAACAAGAGCACATAGTTCTAAAATTCATATGGAATGACAAACGACCCCAAATAGCCAAAGCAATCTTGAGGAGGAAGAATTAAGCAGGGGGAATTAGGCTCCCTAACTTCAAGCTCTACTACAAAGCCACAGTAATCAAGACAATTTGGTACTGGCACAAGAACAGACCCATAGAAAAGTGGAACAGAATAGAGACTCCAGATATTAACCCAAGCATATATGGTCAATTAATATATGATAAAGGAGCCATGGATATACAATGGGGAAATGACGGCCTCTTCAACAGCTGGTGTTGGCAAAACTGGACAGCTACATGTAAAGAATGAAGCTGGATTACTGTCTAACCCCATATACAAAAGTAAACTAAAAATATATCAAAGACCTGAATGTAAGTCATGAAACAAAAAAACTCTTAAAAAAAATTGTACGCAAAAATCTCGTGGACATAAACATGAGCAACTTCTTCATGAACATATCTTCCCAGGCAAGGGAAACAAAAGCAAAAATGAACAAGTGGAACTATATCAAGCTGAAAAGCTTCTGCACAGCAAAGGACACCATCAGTAGAACAAAAAGACATCCTACAGTATGGAAGAATATATTCATAAATGACATATCTGATAAATGGTTGACATCCAAAATATTTAAAGAGCTCATGCACCTCAGAAACAAAAAGCAAATAAGCCAATTAAAAAATGGGCAGAGGAGCTAAACAGACACTTCTCCAAAGAAAAAATTCAGATGGACAACAGGCACATGAAAAGACGCTACACATCGCTAATCATCAGAGAAATGCAAATTAAAACCACAATGAAATATCACCTCACACCAGTGAGGATGGCCAACATCCAAAAGACAAACAACAACAAATGTTGGTGAGGATGTGGAGAAAGGGGAATCCTCCTACACTGCTGGTGGGAATGTAAACTAGTTCAAACATTGTGGAGAGCAGTATGGAGGTTCCTCAAAAAACTCAAAATAGAAATACCTTTTGACCCAGGAATTACACTCTTGGAATTTACCCTAAAAATGCAGCAGTGCAGTTTGAAAGACATATGCACCGCTATGTTTATTGCAGCACTGTTTACAGTAGCCAAGATATGGAAGCAACCAAAGTGTCCATCAGTATGTGAATGGATAAAGAAGATGTGGTAAATATACACAATGGAATAGTATTCAGCCATAAGAAGAAAACAAGTCCTACCATTTGCAACAACATGGATGGAGCTAGAGGGTATTATGCTCAGTGAAATAAGCCATGCAGAGAAAGACAAGAGCAAATTATTTCACTCATCTGTGGATTATAAGAACAAAGGAAAAACTGAAGGAACAAAACAGCAGCAGACTCACAGAACCCAAGAATGGACTAACAGTTACCAAAGGGAAAAGGAATGGGGAGGATGAGTTGGAAGGGAGGGATAAGGGGGGAAATGGGGCATTACGATTAGCACACGTAATGCAGCAGTGGGAGACATGGGAAAGGAAGTATTTATAGAGAAGACAAGTAATGATTCTATAGCATCTTACTACGCTGATGGACAGTGACTGTAGTGGAGTATGTGGGGGAGACTTGATATTAGGGGGTCTAGTAACCATAATGTTGTTCAAGTGATTGTACGTTAACGATACCAAAATAAAATAAATAAATAAATCACTAAAATAAAATATTGAAGTGTATTTTTTGAATGAGTGTCTTGTATGTTATGTAAAATAAATCTTAATAAAGTTATTTTTTAAATGATTGAGATAGAAAGGCAGCAGGCCATAATTCCTGCCCAGTTAAAATACAGTGTGAGCCCCGAAAATGGACAAAATGTTACAAAACAGGGTGCTTGAGATTGAAAGAATGTAACAATTTATTCCCCCTGAGGACCCAATGGTATAGAACAGCTTATTGCTCATAGTCCAGTAGGCCCATTAGCTTACAATAGGGTATCCGGGAAACCTTCACAGAGGTAGGTTAAAATATAACTAGCATTCTGGCTGAATCTATAGAAAAATTCCACTGCAGCAAGCATAAAACCCAAGACACTGAGACCCCAAATGGCAACCTTGCTCCTCCCTGTACCTGTGGGGAGTTGCATACTTTCTCTTATCCTAAATAAAGCTCTCTCTCTGTAACTGAATAAAAACTCTCTGCAAATCTCCTGTCTCATCCGTTCACAAAGTTCATTCTTCAACTCCGTGAACAAGAACCTCAGCATCATGACCCCTGATTACCTAGTAAGAACTACATAGACTTAGTTCTCTGGAAGTGTGTGTTAAATTTCAAGGGAGTAGTACCCAAGGCTATGGGAACATACCCTGGGTTGTAGAATTGCTTTATCTTTCTCCTAGAGAGATTAATTTACATTCTGAAGGACTAGAATCAGGACCTCTGTTCTTTGGATTTACAATTTTAAGAAATTATTTAAAAATACAAAAGGGATGGAGGGCACGGTTTCTTTCTCCCTGTTAATGCCATCCAGATTATTTTCTTTTTTTTAATTTGCTAATCCTTACTTAAAGTTCATATGCATACATGTGAGATGAGCTAGCTTTCATTGCATTACTCCAAATGTGAGAATTAGGACAAAGAGAAACTGCACAGTTATTATTTCCTAAGTAATAAATAAATAATAAGTAATAATAACCCACTGTGTTCTGGAAAACTTACATGTGGATTTCAGATAACATTAATAAACATGCATATTAAAAGTTAAACAGTTTCTGGTGTTCTTGAACACACCATACATGCACCAGCCTTTGATCTTTAAGTTGTCTCTATGTAGACTTCTTATTCTCAACTATAGTAATGGCGGGCACCCTTATTCATTCATGTCCATGATCAAATTCATCTAGGAATTATCATTTCCTTGTCCTCTTCTTATAAAAGTGGCTCCCTCCACCCAGGTATGCTTTATAGTTTACTCAAGTTATTTGTCATTATGACTATCTAAAATATTTATTAGTAGCTTATATATGTTCTATATACCTCCTGCATGCCACTCCAAGATAGGAGAAGCTGTATGCCTTTTTGTTCAATGCTATGTCCTCAGCATCCTTCCTAGTACATGGTTGAAACTCAATGACCATTTGTTAAGAAATGCTCAGTGAAGGGAGAGCCACAGCAAGGATAGAGATATCATGGAGGATTTACAGAGGAGAAGACATTTAAGGTAGGTTTTGTAGAAAGAGTAAAGCATCATGCAAAAAAGAGGACGGAATTTCAGCTAGCTGTTTGGAAGAAAGGGAAATATAATTAACATTCTCAGTGTCTTATGGAGATTAGGAAGAGATCAGGTGACTTGGTGAAAACAACTTCAGGTGGAAAAAAAAATGGATTATTCTCTAACATACTCTTTTATATACACTTGACCACTGAACAACCCAAATTTGAATTGTACTGGCCCACATTGTGTGGATTTTTTTCAATAAAGATATCAAAAATTTTGGAGATTTGTGAAAATTCGAAAAAACATTTGTTTTCTCTAGCTTATTTTAATGCAGTAATACGTATATAATACATAAAACATACAAAACATGTGCTAATCAACTATTGGTAAAGCATCCAGTCAGCAAGTAAGCTATAGTAGTTAAGTTTGCTGGGAATCAAGTTATAAATGGATTTTTAACTGTTTGGGGGGGGGGCGGTTGGTGCCCCTAACCTCCTCATCACTCAAGGGTCAGTAGAACATAAATATATAATATTTAATATATAATAATATTTAATGTAATCCATAACATACATATATAAGGTACTTATTTCTATATAAAGAATAGAGTTATTGGTTAATATTTATATTAGTTCTTTTAAGTTAGTCCTTTACTGGCAGAAATACCAAAAGAGTTGCTTCCTTCTTGAAGCCTGTATGTATTATGAGACATTATTTAAACATATCTAGAGAAAGTGAATTAAAAATGAAACATCAGAAACTATTTAATTGTGGTTTCTTTTACAAGTAAAGATATGATTTCAAAAAAATGATATGGGTGGTAAGGTGGAAAATATCTTTCTTTATAGGTAGTGGAATTCAGCTTCAGGGTAACCAACTTAGTAAAGTGTTTCTTACGTTCTGAATTTTTGAATAACTATTCAAAAAAAGGGCATTAACTAAAAAAACATAACTAACAACTAATATGATTGTTGGTAGCCTTTCAGATAAAGATGTTAAATGTTGGGAGATTTTATTTGACCAGAATCATCATGGAATTTTTATTTTCCCAATCCTAAAGTCAAAAGTTATGTAAATGACTCCTATGAACTTGCCAAATGGGTGAGTAAATTACTAGTTGCATTAAAGAAAATGCTCACTGGCTTTACATAAAGGAAGTCTATTATTCACTTATGCTCAATTTAATGGGGGGTGGCAGTTGAATGTGGCAAGTTCTCCTCAATCTGGTGACTCTGGAATCCAAGCTTCCTCCATTTCCTATTCTTGCTATCTCAACACATAGCCTCCAAGGTTGTAGTGGTAAGGAAAGAGAGAGCAGCCAGTTAGCACAAAGGATTTTTAGTACTTGTTCTGAAAGACCTATCTATATATACCACTTTATTTATGTTAGTTATGAGACCTCTCTGTTTTCTAGGGAGGCTAAGAAGTTGAGTTTTCCAAAATGCCTGAGAAAAAGAGGCGATCTAAGTGAATTCCAGTTATCTCTACTGCCCTTGGAAAAGTGTGGTAACATAAGAAACACTGTACAGAAATAAATGCTCTCAACTCAATTTTCAATTATCCCAGTAATTTAAAAAATAAAAATCACTTTAGTTCCCCAAATTGTGATTTTCTTTTAAATATAATTTGAATGATCTCTCATACTAGTCATTACCTTTCTAAACATGATAGACAGGCTTTCTGTCAACATAAAGTGTAAATTCTACATTTTCCTTCTCCTCGGCAGTTACACAAGTTCTCAACTGCAACACTTCCATATCTTAGATTTTTAAAGCAATAAAAAACAAATTAAAAAAATACTTATTATTAAAATTTCAAGTTAAATTTCCCCGTAAAGGAAAATATCTATTCTTCTACAGTTATTTGTTTACCAACATGTTTGTTGAGATTGGGAATTGAAAAGAATTAAGAAAAACTGTATATCCAATTAGACTACAGTTTTACTATAAGAAAAGCCTGCCATATGTAATAAATTGCAAATAATACAAGCCAGAATCACATATAATTAGGTATTGAATTTTTAGAGAACAGAAAGTAAATGGAACTCATAAGTAATACAAGCTTTCAGAGTGAATAATTAGTTTACCAGATCCTTAAAGTATAATGAGAGCTGGGTTCAAGTGCATTCAAGGTTTATATAATTAACTAGTGGGTATGTTCTTAAGACAAAAAGCAAAACAGATAATAGAACACTAGCTCAATACACATTTGAACTTGTTTTTTTATTTTGGTGTTATTAACATACAACAACATGAGCAACACTGTGGTTACTAGATTCCCCCCATTATGAAGTCCCCACCACATACCCCATTATAGTCACTGTCCATCAGCGTAGTAAGATGCTACAGACTCACTACTTGTCTTCTCTATGCTATAATGCCTTCCTCGTGCCCCCCACTACATTATGGGTGCCAATCCTAATACCCCTTATTCCCCTTGTCCCTCCCTTCCCACCAACCGTCCAAAGTCCCTTTCCCTTTGGTAACTGTTAGTCCATTCTTGGGTTCTGTGAGTCTGCTGCTGTTAGTTCCTTCAGCTTTTGCTTTGTTCATATGCACCACAGATGAGTGAAATCATTTGCTACTTGTCTTTCTCTGCCTTGCTTATTTCACTGAGCATAATACCCTCTAGCTCCAAACATTTTCTTGCAAAAGGTAGGATTTGTTTTATTCTTATGGCTGAATAATATTCCATTGCATATATGTACCACCTCTTCTTTATCCATTCATCTACTGATGGACACTTAGGTTGCTTCCATTTCTTGGCTACTGTAAAGAGTGCTGCGATAAACATGGGGGTGCATATATCTTCTTGAAACTGGGCACCTGCATTCTTAGGGTAAATTCCTAGGAGTGGAATTCCTGAGTCAAATGGTATTTCTATTTTGAGTTTTTTGAGGAACCTCCATACTGCTTTCCACAATGGTTGAACTAATTTGCATTCCCACCAGCAGTGTACGAGGGTCCCCTTTTCTCCACATCCTCGCCAACATTTGTTGTTGTTTGTCTTTTAGATGTTGGCCATCCTAATTGGTGTGAGGTGATATCTATTTGTGGTGTTAATTTGCATTTCTCTGATGATTAGCGATGCGGAGCATCTTTTCATGTGCCTGGTGTCCATCTGAATTTCTTCTTTGGAGAAGTGACTGTTAAGATCCTCTGCCCATTTTTTAGCTGCATTATTTGCTTTTTGTTTGTTGAAGTGCATGAGCTCTTTATATATTTTGGATGTCTACCCCTTATCGGATATGTCATTTATGAATATATTCTCCCATACCATAGGATGTCTTTTTGTTCTACTGATGGTGTCCTTTGCTGTACAGAAGATTTTAGTTCGATATAGTTTCACTTGTTCATTTTTGCTTTTGTTTCCCTTGCCCAGGGAGATATGTTCATGAAGAAGTTGCTCATGTTTATGCCCAACAGATTTTTGCCTATAATTTTTTCTAAGAGTTTTATGGTTTCATAACTTACATTCAGGTCTTTGATCCATTTTGAGTTTACTTTTGTGTATGGGGTTAGACAGTAATCCAGTTTCATTCTCTTATATGTAGCTGTCCAGTTTTGCCAACACCAGCTGTTGAAGAGGCTGTCATTTCCCCATTGTATATCCATGGCTTCTTTATCATATATTAATTGACCATATATGCTTGGGTTAACATCTGGACTCTACATTCTGTTCCACTGGTCTATGGGTCTGTTCTTGTGCCAGTACCAAATTGTCTTGATTACTGTGGCTTTGTAGTAGAGCTTGAAGTTGAGAAGCGAGATCCCCCCCTACTTTATTCTTCCTTCTTAGTATTGCTTTGGCTATTTGGGTCTTTTGCATTTCCATACGAATTTTAGAACTATTTGTTCCAGTTTGTTGCAGAATGCTGTCGGTATTTTGATACCGATTGCATTGAATCTGTAGATTGCTTTAGGCAGGATGGTCATTTTCACAATATTAATTCTTCCTACCAAAGAACACTGGATGAATTTCCAATTATTAGTGTCTGCTTTAATTTCTCTTAAGAGTGTCTTGTAATTTTCAGGGTATAGGTCTTTCACTTCCTTGGTTAGTTTTATTCATAGGTATTTTATTCTTTTTGATGCCATTGTGAATGGAATTTTTTTCTGATTATACTTTCTGATAGTTCATCATTAGTGTACAGGAATGTAACAGACTTCTGTGTATTAATTTTGTATCCTACAACTTTGCTGAATTCAGATATTAGTTCTAGTAGTTTTGGAGTGGATTCTTTAGGGTTTTTTATGTTCAATATCATGTCATCTGCAAACAGTGACAGTTTGACTTCTTCCTTACCAATCTGTATGCCTTTTATTTCTTTGTGTTGTCTGATTGCCATGGCTAGGATCTCCAGTACTATGGTGAATAAAAGTGGGGAGAGTGGGCATCCTTGTTTTTGTTCCTGATCTTCGAGTAAAAGTTTTTACCTTTTCACTGTTAAATATGATGTTTGCTGTCAGTTTGTCACATATGGCCTTTATTATGTTGAGGTACTTTCTTTTTACATGCATTTTGTTGAGAGTATTTATCATGAATGGGTGTTGAATTTTGTCAAATGCTTTTTCAGCATCTATATGGATGATCATGTGGTTTTTGCCCTTTTTATTAATATAGTGGATGATGTTGATGGATATTCAAATATTGTACCATCCTTGCATCCCTGGGATGAATCCCACTTGATCATAGTGTATGATCGTTTTGATGTATTTTTGAATTTGGTTTGCTAATATAATGTTGAGTATTTTTGCATCTATGTTCATCAGGGATATTGGTCGCCAGTTTTCTGGGGGGGGGGGTTTGTGGTGTTTTTGCCTGGTTTTGGTATTAGAGTGATGTTTGCTTCATACAATTAATTTGGAAGTATTCCCTCCTCTTCTATTTTTTGGAAAACTTTAGGGAGAATGGGTATTATGTCTTCTCTAATGTCTGATAAAATTCAGCGGTGAATCTGTCTGGTCTGGGAGTTTTGTTCTTGGGTACTTTTTCGAATACCAATTCAATTTCATTGCTGGTAATTGGTCTGTCCAGATTTTCTCTTTCTTCCTGGGTCAATCTTGGAAGGTATTTTTCTAAAACGTTGTCCATATCTCTAAATTATCCAGTTAATTGGCATATAAGTTTCCATAGTATTCTCTAATAATTCTTTGTATTTCTGGGGTATCCTAGTGATTTTTCCTTTCTCATTTCTGATTCTGTTTATGGGAAGAGATTCTCTTTTTTGCTTGATAAGTCTGGCTAGGGGTTTATCTATTTTGTTTATTTTCTCAAGAATCAGCTCTTGGTTTCATTAATTTTTCTATTGTTTTATTCTTCTCAATTTTATTCGTTTCTTATCTGATCTTTTTTATGTCCATTTTCCTATAGACTTTGGGCCTCATTTGTTCCTCTTTTTCCACTTTCAATAATCACAGAATTTAGATATTCATTTGGGATTTTTCTTTTTTATTTAAATAAGCCTTGATTGCTATATACTTTCCTCTTAGGACTGCCTTTGATGCATCACCCAGAAGTCGTTGTGTTGTCCTGTTGTTTTCATTTGTCTCCATATATTGCATGATCTCTGTTTTAATTTGGTCATTGATCCATTGATTATTTAGGAGCATGTTGTTAAGTCTCCATGTGTTTGTGAGCCTTTTTGTTTTCTTTGTACAATTTATTTCTAGTTTTATACCTTTTTGATCTGAGAAGTTGGTTGGTACAATTTCAATCTTTTTGAATTTACTTAGGCTCTTTTTCTGGCCTAGTATGTGGTCTATTCTGGAAAATGTTCCATGTGCACTTGAGAAGAATGTGTATCCTGCTGCTTTTAGGTGGAGGGTTCTGTAGATATCTGTTAGGTCCATCTGTTCTAATGTGTTGTTCAGTGCCTCTGTGTCCTTACTTATTTTCTCTTGATCTGTCCTTTGGAGTGAATGGTGTGTTGAAGGCTCCTAAAATGAATGTATTGGAATCTATTTCCTCCTTTAATTCTTTTAGTATTTGTTTCACATATGCAGGTGATCCTGTGTTGGGTGCATGGATATTTATAATGGTTATATCCTCTTGTTGGAGTGTCTCCTTTATAATTATGTAATGACTTTCTTTGTCTCCTGTTACTTTCTTTGTTTTGAAGTCTATTTTGTCTGTAACAAGTACTGCAACAACTGCTTTTTTTCTCCTTATTGTTTGCATGAAATATCTTTTTCCATCCCTTCACTTTTATTCTCTGTATGTCTTTGGGTTTGAGGTGAGTCTCTTGTAGGCAGCATATAGATGGGTCTTGCTTTTTTATCTATTCTGTAACTCTGTGTCTTGATTAGTGCATTCAGTCCATTTACATTTTTTGTGATTATCGATTGGTACGTACTTATTGCCATTGTAGGGTTTGGACTCGTAGTTACCAAAGGTTTATGGGCAGTTTCTTTACTATCTAACCATCTAACTTAACTCATTTATTATGCTATTATAAACACAGTCTGATGATTCTTTTTTTCTCTCCCTTTTTTTTTCCTCCTCCATTCTTTATATGTTAGGCATTTTATTCTGTACTCTTTGTGTTTCCCTTGACTGACTTTCTGGATAGCTGATTTTATTTTGCAATTAGTTAGTATTTAGGTGTTCTACTTCCTTTGCTGTGGTTTTATTTTTTATGGTGACAGCTATTTAGCCTAAGGCACACTTCCATGTATAGCAATCCCTTTAAAACACACTGTAGAGATGGTTTGTGGGAGGTAAACTCCCTCAACTTTTCTTATCTGGAAATTGTTTAATCCCTTTCTCAAATTTAAGTGGTAGTCCTCTAGGATAGAGTATTCTTGGTTTGAGGCCCTTCTGTTTCATTGCTTTGAATATATCAAGCCATTCCCTTCTGGCCTGTAAGGTTTCTACTGAGAAGTCTGATGATAGCCTGATGGTTTTTCCTTTGTAAGTAATCGTTTTTCTCTCTCTGCCTGCTTTTAATACTCTGTCCTTGTCTTTGATCTTTGAAATTTTAATTATTGTATGTCCTGGTGTTGAACTCCTTGGGTCCCTTGTGTTGGGAGATCTGTGGACTTCCATTGCCTGAGAGACTATTTCCTCCCCCAGATTGGGGAAATTTTCAGCAATTATTTCTTCAAAGACACTTTCTAACCCTTTTTCTCTCTGTTCTTCTTCTGGTACCCCTATAATGCAAATATTGTTCCATTTGGATTGGTCACACAGTTCTCTCAATATTCTTTCCTTCTTAGTGATCCTTTTTTCTCTCTCTGCCTCAGCTTCTCTGTATTCCTGTTCTCTGATTTCTATTCAATTAACACTCTCCTCCACCTCATCTAGTGTGCTCTTAAATCCTTCCTTCATTTCATTTCTGTTACCTCCCTCCTGAATTCATCCCTTAGCTATAGAATATTTTTCTGTAGTTCCATCAGCATGCTTATGACTTTTATTTTGAATTATTTTTCAGGAAGATTGGTGATTTCAGTCTCACTGAGCCCTGTTTCTGGTTTTTGAGGGATTTTTGATTGAACAATGTTATTCTGCCTTTTTTATATTGATCGGAGTGTTTGCCGGACAGTGGCATATGCGTCAGCTGGGAGAATAACGTCCCTTCTTGCTTGCTGGACACCTTGTCTGTCTCCACTGTCTGTGCTGGTTAACTGTGCACAGGGAGCAGCCTCTGGATTAATCCCCTAGTCTGCTGTGGGTGGGGTAGCCCTCAGGATGGCCTATGGCATGGCAAGGGTTGCAGGGCAGCATCTCGTGTCTGCTGCAAGGACAAGGCCCCTTCATGCCTCCCAGTCTCCGCCCCCATCTCCTCTGTCTATGCCAGTCAACCGCACACGGGTAGCAGCCTCTGGGTTAATCCCCTAAGCTGCCATGGGTGTTTCGGCCTTCAGGATGTCCTACAGCAGTGTCTGGGATCACAGACCAGCAGTGTGTTTTCTGCCACGAGAACAAAGCCCTTTCGTGTCTCCTGGTCTCAGCAACTGTCTCTGCTTTCTGTGCTGGTCAACCATGCACAGGAAGCAGCCTCTGGTAAATCCCCTAAGCTGCCGTGGGTGGGGCAGTCCTCAGGTTGGCCTAGGGCACTGGTGGGTGTCACAGGCTAGCAGCACGTGTTCTGTCATGATAACAAAGCCCCTTCATGCCTCCTGGTTGCCGTGCTTGTCTCCGCTGTCTGTGCCATTCAACCGTGTGCAGGGAGCAGCCTCTGGGTTGATCCCCTAAACTGCTCTCAGAGGGGCAGCCCTTGGGATGGCCTAGGGAACTGGTGGGGTCACAGGGGAGTAGAGCTTGTTCTGCTATGAGAACAATGCCCCTCTTCATGCCTCCTAGTGTCTACACCCGTGTCCACTGTCTATGCTGGTCAATCGCATGTAAGGAGCAGCCTCTAGGTCTGGGCTGGTTAGTCATGCTCAGGGAGAAGCCTCTGTGTTAAGCTTTGTGGTTGTTGTAGGAGGAGCTGCTCTCTGGCCAATCTGCAGCAATGGTGGGGATAGCTAATTTGCTTGCAGGTGCTGGTCGGGAGGAAAGAACGGCAGGCTGCTTATGACTGTGAGGGGCCTTGGAGCTGTGTTGCCAACCAGGGGGATAGGATGCTTGAAGCTCCTTAAAGTTCACAGCCTGCTAGGCTGTGTGTGCTGGGACGTTTTTGTCCATCTATTAGACTCTTGTCCATTTAACACTTTTAAAGCACCTGCTTTTCTTTTGTCCCAGGACAGCTGGCTGTGGGAAACTGTTTGCAGTCTTAATCTCAGATTTTCCTTTTCTGCTACTCTAATATCCAGAGCACCAGGGAATGTGTGTCTATGCTCCCAGCACAGATTACTAGGGCTAGTTATTTAGCAGTCCTGTGCTTCCATTCCCTCCCCACTCTTATTCTTTTCTTCCCACCAGTAAGCTAGGGTTGGGGAGTGCTCAGTTCCCGCTGGGTTGCAGCTTTGTACCTTACCCTTTTCCATGAAATATTGGGCTCTCGCTGATGTAGACTGGCTGGTGTACTGTAACTTCTGATCACTCTTTTAGCAATAGTTGTATTTGCTGTATTTTCAAAATATGTATGGTTTTGGGAGGAGATTTCCATCACCCTACTTATGCTGCCATCTTTTTGGAGGTATGGCTCTTGTGCTCACACATTTGTACTTTTAAAGAGTTAGTCAAATGATACAGATCACTACAGATCCAAGTAAATTTTTAGAATGCCATTTTTGCTATTGATGGTTAATTCTAAGAGCAAAGACTTGAAACCTCACTTATAAAGCAATTAACTCCATATACTACCCTAATTTGTGCTACAGCCATAGACAAGGTGAGAGAATTTATTCTGATCCATGATTAGATGCTATGATATCTAAATTCTTGAAATTTGTATGTTAAAATATAAGCACAGAGAACATATCCTGATTTAGTTTCCAGGATATCCATAAAATTGTAACCAACAGAAAAAAAGTTATTTCTTCTAGTTCTATTGATTATATCTGAGGTTAAAATGACTATGGCCATCTTTTATCAAGAAATTTAAATCATTTCCAGAAAAAAATTCATTTCAATTTTAACTTAAAGTATGCTAGTATTGACTTTTGAGAAAATGGTGGCATAGAGACAGAGTTTGAACCCAACTCATCCTGTATTCACACTGAATCTACAGCTACACTGAGCGATTCATCTCAAGGAAGAACAAAAGACTGAGTGAGAACAACCACAATGAAAGATAGAAAGACCACATGAAAAATAGCAGGAGAGGCAGACGCATATTAGTGGCCATATCCCAAGTCCCAGTGCAATAACCCAAAGAGGAGAGGGTGTTGATGAGGGCCTAGGACTCAGATTCCCTGCCCTGTGGCACAGAAAAAGAGCCATGCTTTAAAGTGCATATAGGTTATAAGTAAGAAAACCCAGTATATAGAATTAAAGCACCTGCCATTTGTTGGGGAAATGATTGGAATGTTGTCCAGCTTGGAAATCTGTTCAGTGCTACTGTTTGCATTCCTTCCCCACATTGATACTGAGTCAGGCAGCAGGATTGGCCACACACTCCAATGTCAGACTTGGTATAGAAGGCTTCCCAGACTTCACTCACACCCAGACAAATCAGCAGGGGTGCGATATCCCTGACCATCTATCTGGAGGGTGTGGACTAAGTTGCCATGGGTTCCTGGATAGTACCCCCTGGCCACTACTGGTTTAAGGCACCCACCCAGTAGCTGGAGAGGTGGGGCTTCCCTTGAGCCAGTCATCCCTTCACACCTGAGCTGCTGTAGCATCCTGGGCATGGGCCTAGTAGCTGCAGAGGGGGAGTGTTCCTGTAGCTTGACCTGTGTCTACACTGCAGGTGAAGAGCCAGTTGCTGACTACACCTTGAGAGTGCACTTGAGCTGCTGCTACGTGGTGGGCCTGCCAGTAGCTGTGGAGGCAGGGCTTCCTGGAGACCACACCAGGACCTGCTGCCTCTCTGCCAGCATGGAGCCCCCTCGATTGGGGCCCTCTGACAGGATCCCCCTCTAACTATTCCCAGAGAGCTCTGATGTCAGGACACAGCTCATGCCCACTAGGTCTCCAAGTAGCCAGCCAAATGCACCTGGCACATGCAGTCTGCAGGGGACTTTCCTAAGACAAAGTCAATCCTTCAAGACTGACAGAGGTAGCCCTTTCCACCAATGCATGGAATTAAGCACAGAGAGTCAAACACAATGACAAGACAGAGGAATATGCTTGAAACAAAGAAACATGACAAAATTCCAAAAAAAGAACTAAATGAAACAGTGTTATACAATCTACCAGATAAGAAGTTAATTTTAATGATTATAAAAATGCTAAACAGATTTGAGAGAAGAGTAGAAAAACTCCATGAAAACCTCTACAAAAAGAGAAAATATAAAACAAAACCATCAGAGATGAAAAATACAATAAATTAAATAAAAAATAATACACTAGAAGGAATCAACATCAAATTAGAAGTTGCAAGAACAAATCAACAGCTTGGAAGAAAGAGCAATGGAAAGCACTCAAGATGAACAGAAGAAATAAAAAAGAATAGGAAGAAATGATGGTAGGTTAAAGGATCTCTGGGACAGTATCAAACATCCAAATATTCACATTATAGGAGTCCCAGAAGAAGAAGAGAGAAAGGAGTATAAACTTATTTGAAGAAGTAATAGCTAAACACTTCCCTAACCCAGGAAAGGAAACAAACATCCAGGGTTAGGAAGCAGAGAGAGCCCCAACAAAATAAAGCTAAGAAAATCCACACAAAGACACATAATAATTAAAATATCAAAAATCAAAGACAAAGAGAGTATCTTAAAAGCAGTGAGAGAAAAGGAATGAATTATGAAGAAGGAAAATACCATAAGGCTATCAGCTGATTTTTCAGCAGAGACTCTATAAGCCAGAAGGAAGTGGTATGACATAGTCAAAGGGCTGAAAGAGAAAAAAAACTCAATCAAGAATACTCTACTAAGCAAAGTTATCATTCAGAATACAAATGGAAATAAAGAGCTTCAAAGATAAACATAATTTAAAAGAGTTCACCACCACTAAACTAGCTTTTCAAGAAATGTTAAAGGATCTTCTTTAAGAGGAAAAGAAAAGAACCTAACTAGAAGCAAGAAAAACAGGAAAGTGAAAATTTCACTGGTAAAAGCCAATGTATACCAGAGGTAGTAGATCAATCACTTAAAGCTAGTATAAAGGTCAAACAGGAAAAGTAGTATACTTATTTCTAAAAACTAAAGATTAGTTAAAAGAATCACTACATAAAAAGGTGTAAAAGAATGGATTATATACATAAAATGTGGTGGAGGAGGAATAAAAAATGTAATGCATTTGCACTTAAGTTACCATCAACTTATCATAGATTGTTATATATGTAGTATATGATATATGAACCTCATGGTAACCATAAGCCAAAAATCTATAATGCATACACAAAAAACAAAGCTAAAGGAATCCAAACATGACACCATAAAAAGTAATAATGCACAAGTGGAGAGCAAGAGAGGAAGAAAGGATCAGAGAAGAGCAAAAACAACCAGGAAACATTTAACAAAATGGCAATACATACATACCCATCAATAATGACTTTAAATGTAAGTGGAATAAATGCCCCAATCAAAAGAGATAGGGTGACTGAATAGATAAAAAATGAGTCCCATCTATTTGCTGTCTACCAGAGACAGACCTTAGACCTAAGACACACTGAACCTAAAGGAATGGAAAAAGATATTCCATGTAAAAGGAATGAAAAAAAAAACAGAAAAGCTGGGAAAAGCTGGGGTTGCAATATTTAAATCATTCAAAATAGATTTTAAAACAAAGAGTGAATGAAACAAGAAAAAAGGACATTATATGATGATTAAATGCACAATCCAGCAAGAAGCTATAACAATTGTAAATATCTATATATCAAACAGAGAAGCACCTAAACATTAAAGCATATATTAATACTCATGAAGAGAGAGATTGACAATAATATAATAATAGTAGGGAACTTTAATATCCCACTTATATCAATGGTAGATCATTCAGACAGAAATAAGGAAACAGTGGATTTGAATGACACATTAGCAAATGTAATTAACAGATATTTACAGGGCATTACATCCAAAAACAGTAGAATATACATTCTTTCAACTGCACATGGGACATTCTACAGAACAGATCACATTAGGTCACAAAGCAAGTCTCAATAAATTGAAGAAGACTGAAATTATATCAAGGATCTTTTCCAACCACAACATTATGAAACTGGAAATCAATTACAAGAAAAAATCAAAAAAGCAGAAACATATGGAGACAAAAACAGCATGCTCCTAAACAACAAATGGGTCATCAAATAAATCAAGGATGAAATAAAAACATAATTGTGAAATAGTGAAAATAGAAATAGAAAAGTTCAAAATCTTTGGGACTGAGGAAAAGCATTCCTAAGGTGGAAGTTAATAGCAATACAGGTCTACCTCAAGAAGCAAGAAACATCTCAAATAGACTATCTAACTGGACAACTAAAAGAAACTAGAAAGAGAAGAACAAAGTCCAAAATTAGTAGAAGAAAGGAAATAACAAATATCAGAGTGGAAATAAATTAAATAGAGACTAAAAAAATAAAAAAGATCAATGAAATTAAAAGTGGGTTCTTTGAAAAGATTTAAAAAATTATTGATAAACCTTTAGCTAGAGTCATCAAGAAAAAAGAGAGAGGATTCAAAGAGAAGAAGTTACAACTGACTCCACAGAAATATAAACAATTATAAGTGAGTATTGTGAAAAATTATATGCCAACAAACTGGGCAACTTAGAAGAGATGAATACATTCCTGGAAACATATAATCTTCCAAGACTGAGCCAGGGAGAAATAAAAAATTTGAACAGATCAATTACAAGTAATGAAATGGAATCAGTAATCAAAAACAAAATTCCTGTACCAGATAGCTTCACAGTTGAATTCTACCAAAGATTTAAGGAAGGGTTAACCCTTCTCCTACTCAAACTATTCCAAAAAATTAAAGAGGAAAGAAAGCTTCCAAATTCACTCTATGAGGTGAGCAAAACTCTGGTACCAAGAGCAGGCAAAGGCACTACAAAAAAATAAAATTACAAAATATGCCTGATGAATTTAGATGCAAAAGTCCTCAACAAAATATTATCAAACTGAATATAAAAATACACTGAAAAGATCATTCACCATGACCAAGTAAGATTTATCCCAGGGATGCAAGGATGATTCAATATCTACAAATCAATGTGATACAACATATTAATTAAGGGAATGATAAAATTACATGATCATCTCAATAGATGCTGAAAAAGCATTTGAGAAATTTCAACATTCATTCATGATAAAACTCAACAAAGTGACTAAAAAGGGCACATATTTCAACAAAATAAAGGCTACATATGACAAACCCCCAGCTGACATGATATTCAATGGAGATAGTTGAAAACTTTTCCTCTAAGATCAGAAACAAGGAAAGGATACCTATCTCACCAACTTTATTAACATAATCCTAGAAGTCCTAGCCATAGCAATCAGACAAGAAAAAGAAATGAAAGGCATCCAAATATGAAAGGGAGAAATAAAACTGTCACTATTTACAAATGATATGATGCCTTTTATAGAAGACCCTAAAGATTCCACCAAAAAACTATTCAAATAAATAAATAAACTCACTAAAGTCAGAAGATACAAGGTCAATATGCAGAAATCTGTTTCATTTCTATATACAAATAATGAACTAACAGAGAAATTAAGAAAACAACCTCATTTAAAATTACACCAAAAATAATAAAATACCTAGGAATAAATCTAAGCAAGATGGTAGAAGACCTGTACTCAGAAAACTGTAGATCATTGATGGAAGAAATAGAAAATGACACAAATAAATGGAAAAATATCCCATGCTTATGGATGGAAAGAACTAAAATTTTGTTAAAATGGCCATATTAACCAAGGCAATCTACACATTCAATGCAATCCATATCCAAATACCAATTACATTCTCTACAAAACTAGAGCAAATTATCCCAAAGTTTATATGGAACCACAAAAGACCCCAAATAGCCAAAGCAACCTTGAGAAAGAAGAACAAAACTGGGCGTATCATAGTCCCTGATTTTAAGCTATACTACAAAGCTACAGTGACCAAAATAGTATGGTATTGGCTGAAGAATAGATACATGGATCAATGGAATATAATAGAGAGCCCAGAAGTAAACCCATACATATATGGTCAATAAATGACAAAGAGGCAAGAATATACAATGGGGAGAAGACAGACTCTTCAATAAATGCTGTTGGGAAAACTGGACAACTATATGCAAAAGAATGAAACTGAATTGTTGTCTTACAACATATACAAAAGTAAACTCAAAATGGATTAAAGACCTAAGTGTAAGACCTGAAACCATGAAACTCCTAGAAGAAAACATAGGCAGTAAATTGTTCAACATCAACATTAAAATTTTTTTCTTGAAATGTCTTCCCAGGCAAGGGAAACAAAAGCAAAAATAAAAAAGTGAGACTACATCAAACTCAAAAGCTTCTGCACAGCAAAAGAAGTCATCAACAAAATGAAAAGCAATCTACTATATGTGAGAATATATTTCAAATGATATATCTGATAAGTGGCTAATATCCAAAATATATAAAGAACTCACACAACTCAATCTGATTAAAAAATGGGCAGATGACCTGAATATACAGTTTTCTGAAGAAGACATATATATGGCCAAAGACACATAAAAAGATGTTCCATATCACTAATCATCAGGGAAATGCAAATCAAACCTACAATGAGATATCACCTCACAACTGTCAGAATTGTTAGTATCAACAAGACAAGACACAAGTGTTGGAAAGGATGCGGAGAAAAGGGAACTCTTGTACACCATTGGGGATGCAAACTGGTGCAGCCATTATGGAAAGCAGTACAGAGGTTTCTCAAAAAACTAAAAATAAAAATACCGTATGTCCTAGGAATTCCACTTCTGGGAATCTACTGAAGAAGATAAAATCATTAATTTGAAAAGACCCCTATGTTTATTGCCATATTATTTACAATAGTCAAGATACAGAGGCAACCAAAATATACATCAATAGATGAATGAATAAACAAGATGTGGTACATATACACAATGGAATATTATTCAGCCATAAAAAAAGAAATTTTAACATTTGTGACAACATGGATGGGCCTAGAGGGTATTCTGCAAATTAAAATGAGCCAGTCAGAGAATGATGAATACCTTATAAGTTCACTTATTAATGTAATCTAACAAACAAAATAAATGAATAAACAAGCAAAACAGAAATAGACTCAGAAACACAGAGAATGGACAGTTGATTACAATGGGAATGAGAGACAGGTGAAAGAGGTGAAGAGGATAAAGAGGTGTAAGCTTCAAATTATAAAATAATGTACCCACAGGAATGGAGGTATAGCATAGGAAATAGAGCTCATAAAATTGTACTGTCTTTGTATGGTAACAGCTACACTATTCATGGTGAGCATTTAGTAATGTATATAACTGATGAGGAACTAAATTGTTCAATAGAAACCAATACAAAATTGCATATAAATTATATTTCAATTCAGAAAGTAAAGTATGTTAATGTTAGTCACAAAATTCTGTCTGGCTACTGCAAAATAGAAAAATAAAACACAAACAGGGCCGCAAGTAATAATTTAGTGGGTTTATTTTAGGGTTTAATTTGGTGACGCAAACTGCTGTTTCGAGAAGTTCTCCTATTTTAGTAAGGACACAGTTTCTATACACAGATAAAAATTATCTGGACAAGAGTCCCAATATTACAACTAGTACACATGTTTGCAGATAGATAATATAATAAATGTATGGCCATGTTTATTCTTAAGATGCACAACTAAACATTGAGCTCCTGTTTAATCTGAGACATAAGTGTAAACAAAAATTTCACAGATATCATTTTGCTGATTTTCCATAGAAACTTGGGTTCTGAAGCTAACAAAATAATTTTTATGTTCTAAAGAGAAAAACGAATTACTAAGCTCTTACGATTTCTTTTCAGAATAAACATTTGTCAAGCCAATAAATGAAATAATAAGCAAAGGATTATTTAATTAGATAAAATAAATTTTAACACAACAAGGGGCAAAATAAAAGGTAATATCTACTTCCTTTGGTCAAGTAACAGTAATTTTAATTTTGGCTGAAATTATTACAAGATTTGTAGTGTGACCATCATAAATTTCAGGGAAGGAATTAATTTTCTGGTATGAAAAGTTTACTAAATAAGATGAACACTCATAAAATAAATTAGAAATATATTTCTCCTGCCTTTTTATGGTTTTCTTAATGCTGTAGTTTCCTAGAATGTCATTGTTTAAAAAATATTTATACACAAAATTTCTAGAACCAATCCAAAAGTATAAAACATGGCACAGAATTCAAAAGAAAATAACAGGGAAACAACTTTAATAATGAATTATCACCATGGGCATACTACAACTATTTTTTTTGTTTTTACAATCAAGAATATGTTTGTTCTTTTTAACTGATCTGACCATAAATATATAGAATGCAACTTTATAATTAAAAATATATATATTTAATTTAGATAAAAATGTACTTAATAACCCATAATCACTTGTTACTTTGTTTTAAAAATGATCAGAAATCTGAGAAAGTTTAGGATAAAAATAAGTATCAGACTTCCGGGAAGATGGCGGCGTGAGTAGGGCGGCAGAAATCTCCTCCCCAAACTGGATATATCTATGAAAATACAGCAAATACAACTATTCCTGAAAGAGAGACCAGAATACACAGGAAAGCGCACAGCGTACTATATCTGAGAGGACACGGCACCCCGTGAGGCGGAGCTATAAAGGACCCAGCACAGTGGCGTGGCAATGGCTGCGGGATAGTGGAGCAACAGCGCCACCTACAGCATCCCCGCAGAATCTACTCCGTGTGGGCGGTTTTCTTTTTTTCCTTTTTGTTGTTTTGTTTTGTTTTGTTTCTCTTCCTTTTTTCTTTCTTTCTTTCTTTTTTTTCCTTCTAAAGTCTTAAAGAGCCCAGCTGACATACGTGGCAACTACCAGCGACCACTTCTACAGCCATGAAAAGACAGAGAAATATGGTCCGGACTAAAATCAACCAGACAACCACAGAGAGGGAGCCTGAAGGGATGGAAATGCACAATCTTCCTGAAAAAAAATTCAGAATAAAAGTCATAACCATGCTGATGGATCTACAGAGAAATGTGCAAGAGCTGAGGGAGGAAGTGAGGGAAGTGAGGAAAGACAATGCAGAAATCAAACAAGCGATCGATGGGCTTAACAGCAGACTGGATGAGATGCAAGAGACTGGTAATGGGATAGAAATCAGAGAACAGGAATACAGAGAAGCTGAGGCAGAGAGAGATAAAAGGATCTCTAGTAATGAAAGAATATTTAGAGAAACGTATAACCAATCCAAACGGAACAATATTCGCATTATAGGACTACCAGAGGAAGAAGAGACAGAAAAAGGGATAGAAAGTGTCTTTGAAGAAATAATTCCTGAAAACTTTCCCACGCTGGGGAAGGAAACAATCTCGCAGTCCACGGAAGCCCACAGATCTCCCAACACAAGGGACCCAAGGAAGACAACACCAAGACACATAATAATTAAAATGGCAAAGATCAAAGATAAGGACAGAGTATTAAAGGTAGCTACAGAGAGAAAAAAGATAACCTACAAAGGAAAACCCATAAGACTATCATCAGACTTCTCAACAGAAACCTTACAGGCCAGAAGAGAATGGCATGATATATTTAACGTTATGAAACAGAAGGGCCTCGAACCAAGAATATTGTATCCAGCATGATTATCATTTAAATATGACGGGGGGATTAAAAAATTTCCAGACAAACGAAAGTTGAGAGAGTTTGCCTCTCATAAACCACCGCTACAGGATATCTTAAGCGGACTGCTCTAGATGGAAGCAACCGTAAGGCTAAAAAGATGTCACCAGAGAAAATAAAATCATAGCAAAGAAAGCAGACCATCCAAATACTAACTAAAGGCAAAGAATAAAACACCTAGTATAGAAAGAATGGAGGAGGAAGAATAAGAAAGGAGAGAAATAAAGAAACATCACACAGTGTTTACAATAACTTAACAAGAAAGTTAGGTTAGATTCTTAGATAGTAAAGAAGCAAACCTTGAAACTTTGGTAACCATGAATCTAAAGCAAGCAATGGCAATAAGTACATATCTATCAATAATCACCCTAAATGTAAATGGACCGAATGCACCAATCAAAAGACACAGAGTAACAGAATGGATAAAAAAGCAAGACCCATCTATATGCTGCTTACAAGAGACTCACCTCAAACCCAGAGTTATACACAGACTGAAAGTGAAGGGACAGTAAAAGATATTTCAATCAAACAACAAAGAGAAAAAAGCAGGTAATGCAGTACTTGTATCAGACAAAATAGACTTCAAAGCAAAGAAAATAGCAAGAGATAAAAAGGACATTACATAATGATAAAGGGGTCCGTCGAACAAGAAGATATAACCATTATAAATATATATGCACCCAACACAGGAGTGCCAGCATATGTGAGACAAATACTAACAGAATTAAAGGAGGAAGTAGACAGCAAGGCATTCATTTTAGGAGACTTCAGCACACCACTCACTCTAAAGGACAGATCAACCAGACAGAGAATAAGTAAAGACACAGAGAGGCACTGAACAACACCCTAGAACCGATGGACCTAAGAGACATCTACAGAACTCTGCACCCAAAAGCAACAGGATACACATTCTTCTCAAGTGCACATGGAACATTTTCCAGAATAGACCACATACTAGGTCACAAAACGAACCTCAGTAAATTCAAAAATATTGAAATCCTACGAACCGACTTCTCAGATCCCAAAGGTATAAAATAAGAAATAAATTTTAGAAAGAAATCAAAAAGGCTCACAAATACATGGAGACTTAACAACATTCTCCTAATTAATCAATGGGTTAACGACCAAATCAAAACAGAAATCAAAGAATATATGGAGACTAATGACAACAACAACACAAAGCCACAGCTTCTGTGGGACGCAGCAAAGGCAGTTATAAGAGGAAAGTATATTGCAATCCAGGCTTATTTAAAGAAGGAAGAACATTCCCAAATGAATAGTCTTAAGACACAATTACTGAAATTGGAAAAAGAAGAACAAATGAGGCCCAAAGTAACCAGAAGGAGGGACATAATAAAGATCAGAGAAGAAATAAATAAAATTGAGAAGAATAAAACAATAGAAAAAAATCAATGAAACCAAGAGCTGGTTCTTTGAAAAAATAAACAAAATAGATAAACCCCTAGCCAGACTCATTAAGAGAAAAAGAGAATCTACACACATAAACACAATCAGAAATGAGAAAGGAAAAATCACGACGGACCCCACAGAAATACAAAGAATTATAAGAGAATATTATGAGAATCTATATGCTAACAAGCTGGAAAACCTAGAAGAAATGGACAACTTCTTAGAAAAATACAACCTTCCAAGACTGACATAGCAAGACACAGAGAAACTAAACAGACCAATCAATAGCAACGAAATTGAATTGGTAATCAAAAAACTACCCAAGAACAAAACCCCCGGACCTGACGGATTCACCTCTGAATTCTACCAGACATATAGAGAAGAAATAACACCTATTCTCCTTAAAGTTTTCCAAAAAATAGAAGTGGAGGGAATACTTCCAAACTCATTCTATGAAGCCAGCATCAATCTAATACCAAAACCTGGCAAAGACATCACCATAAAAGAAAATTACAGACCAATATCCCGGATGAACGTAGATGCAAATATACTCAACAAAATATTAGCAAATCGAATTCAAAAATACATCAAGAGGATCATACACCATGATCAAGTGGGATTCATCCCAGGGATGCAAGGATGGTACAACATTCGAAAATCCACCACATCATCCACCACATCAACAAAAAGAAGAACAAAAACCACATGATCATCTCCATAGATGCTGAAAAAGCATTTGACAAAATTCAACATCCATTCCTGGTTAAAACTCTCAACAAAATGGGTATAGACGGCAAGTACCTCAACATCATAAAGGCCATATATGACAAACCCACAGCTAAATCATACTTAACAGCGTGAAGCTGAAAGCTTTTCATCCAAGATCGGGAAGAAGACAGGGTTGCCCACTCTTTCACTGTTATTCAACATAGTACTGGAGGTCCTAGCCATGGCAATCAGACAAAACAAAGACATACAAGGCATCCAGATTGGTAAAGAAGAAGTGAAATTGTCACTGTTTGCAGATGACATGATAGTGTACATAAAAAACCTTAAAGACTCCACTCCAAAACTACTAGAACTAGTATCTGAATTCAGCAAAGTGGCAGGATACAAAATTAACACATAGAAATCTGTTGCTTTCCTATACACTAACGATGAACTAACAGAAGGAGAAATCAGAAAAACAGTTCCATTCACATTGCATCAAAAAGAATAAAATACCCAGGAATAAACCTAATGAAGGAAGTGAAAGACCTGTACTCTGAAAACTAAAAGACACGCCTAAGAGAAATTAAAGAGGACAGTAAGAAATGGAAATGCATCCCATGCTCTTGGCTAGGAAGAATAAATATTGTCAAAATGGCTATACTACCTAAAGCAATCTCCCTATCAAACTACCAACAGCTTTCTTCAATGAACAGGAACAAATAATTCTAAAATTCATATGGAACCCCAAAAGACCCCGAATAGCCAAAGCAATCCTGAGAAGGAGGAATAAAACAGGGGGAATTATGCTCCCTGACTTCAAGCTCTACTACAAAGCCACAGTAATCAAGACAATTTGGTATTGGCACAGAAACAGATTCACAGACCAGTAGAACAGAATAGAAAATCCAAACATTAGCCCAAACATATACAGTCAATTAATATTTGATAAAGGGGCCTTGGATATACAATGGGGAGATGACAGCCTCTTCAGCAGCTGGTGTTGGCAAAACTGAATAGCTACATATAAGAGAATGAAACTGGACTACTGTCTAGCCCCATACACAAAGGTAAACTCAAGGTGGATCAAAGACCTGAATGTAAGTCATGAAACCATAAAACTCTTAGAAAAAAACATAGGCAAAAATCTCTTGGACATAAACATGCGTGACTTCTTCATGAACATATCACCCGGGCAACGGAAACAAAAGCAAAAATGAACAAGTGGGACTATATCAAGCTGAAAAGCTTCTGTACAGCAAAGGACACCATCAGTAGAACAAAAAGACATCCTACAGTATGGGAGAATATATTCATAAATGGCGTATCCGATAAGGGGTTGACATCCAAAATATATAAAGAACTCATGCACCTTAACAAAAAAAAGCAAATAATCAAATTAAGAAATGGGCAGAGGACATTAATAGACACTTCTCCAAAGAAGAAATTCAGATGGCCAACAGGCACATGAAAAGATGCTCCACATCGCTAATCATCAGAGAAATGCAGATTAAAACCACAATGAGATATCACCTCACACCAGTGAGGATGGCCAACATCCAAAACACAAACAACAACAAATGTTGGCGAGGATGTGGAGAAAAGGGAACCCTCCTACACTGCTGGTTGGACTGCAAATTAGTTCAACCATTGTGGAAAGCAGTATGGAGGTTCCTCAAAAAACTCAAAACAGAAATACCATTTGACCCAGGAATTCCACTCCTAGGAATTTACCCTAAGAATACAGCAGCCCAGTTTGAAAAAGACAGATGCACCCCTATGTTTGTCACAGAACTATTTACAATAGCCCAGAAATGGAAGCAACCTAAGTGTCCATCATTAGATGAATGGATAAAGAAGATGTGGTACATATACACAATAGAATATTATTCAGCCATAAGAAGGAAACAAATCCTACCATTTGCAACAACATGGATGGAGCTAGATGATATTATGCTCAGTGAAATAAGCCAAGCTGAAAAAGACAAGTATCAAATGATTTCACTCATATGTGGAGTATAAGAACAAAGAAAGAATCTAAGGAACAAAACAGCTGCAGACTCACAGAACCCAAGAACGGACTAATCGTTACCAAAGGGAAAGGGACTGGGGAAGATGGGTGGGAAAGGCGGGATAAGAGGGAAAAAGGGGCATTATGATTAGCAGATGTAATGTTAGGGGGGCACAGGGAAGGCTGTAGAATTCAGAGAAGACAAGTAGTGGTTCTATAGCATCTCACTATGCTGATGGACAGTGACTGTAATGGGGTTAGTGGGGGGGACATGATGAAGGGGGTAGTTTAATAATCATAATATTGCACATGTAATTTAGATTAATGATCCAAAATAAATTATAAAAAATAAATAAGTAAGCCATTACCAAAATACTTCAAACAAATGAAAAAATAGTAAGTCTTAGAAAAAAAAAGATAGACAAGAATAAAAATGAAATTTTAGAATTGAAGAGTACAAAAACCAAATTTATTTTAAACTCAAGGTTGGATTCAGTTAGAAAATGGTGGGAACAGAGTAAAAAATCTGTGAACTTGAAGGCTAACAAATGAAATTACGGAATCTGAAAATGAAAGACAGGAAGTAGACTGACAAGAATGCCTCAATGACTATCATAAAGACCTAGTAATCCAGTAATTAGAGACGTAGAGGGAGAAGGGAAAGAAGGAAGGGCTGAAAAATTACCAGGAAAAATAATGGCTGAAAATTCCTTGATTTTGGCAACAGACTTAAATATGTAGGTTTAAGAACCTGACCAAATTCCAAACAATATAAACCTAAAAAATTTCATGCAAAGACATATTAAAATCAAAATTCTGAAAACTAAAGATTAAAAAATATCTTGGAAGCACCAAAAAGACACAGAACTTTGATTAAGGTAGAAGGATGTGACAGATAACAGTATTTTCCATACTTTAACTGTTTTGAATTCTATTAACAATAATACACAAATTAAAGTGCCATTCCTCACATGTGATAAGAAAACAAATGAAAATTATTTGCCACCATGGTTCACCCCCTTTTGAGAATACTTGCCCATTTTCAAAATTTTCTTATAGTCCCATTAAAAAAATAAAAGAAACAGATAAAATAAATTTTAATCAAAACTACCCAAAATGTTCATTTTTAATGTAATAATTATGAAACTTAGTAATAAGACAATTTACCTTTTTTATATTAAGTTATAAGCATTGTGTGTTGGCATTTACAGCACAGCTCAATTCAGACTAGCCACATTCAAGTACTCAACATCTACATGTGTCTTGGTTATTACACAGTGAAAGTCTACAGTGCTGGCATTAAAAATAATGGCCTGGAAAAGCAACAATGGAGTTTGCTCCTCATATCAAAGCTGTTGTTACCAGACTGTTTAATATCACTATTACATCTATACTTTATATATAGGGTACTGTACATTTATTAGAAGAGTATTCACCAGGTATAATGGAGTTAAAGTCTTCTACTTATACTTATTATATATTCTCTTACTTTGTAGCAACAAAAATGTACAGCCATAAATTAATGAGGGAGACAGTATTGCCACTCTCATCTAAAACCACCATCAAAAATTTGGTGCCAATCAAAACTGCTTTAGTTTTTCCTCTGAGTGAATAAATATCAAAAATTGAACTTACTCATTAAAGCTAGACTCACTTTTGTCGAGTTCATACACTGAGGTTGTTTATCTGTTTTTATCTTCAAACAGGGTTTAAATAATTGAGAAAACTAAAAACAAGGAATTAAGCTGATAATTTTTGAATAGAAGGCCTCCAATCAATTCACCAGGCATCAGCACACTAAGACCCTTGCATTGTGGAAATAAACAAGAATGAAAGGAAAAAGGAGTATGTTATTAAGAATGACATAATTTTTTCTATAAATTAATTTTTATTAAGAACTAGACATGACCTACATCTAAATTTAAAGACATTGAACA
The DNA here is from genome assembly GCA_032199065.1 of Smutsia gigantea. Lineage (NCBI taxonomy): Eukaryota > Metazoa > Chordata > Mammalia > Pholidota > Manidae > Smutsia > Smutsia gigantea. Next base: position 35,164 of record JAVSCE010010353.1, read on the forward strand.
TTTTTTTTTACACCGTACTAATAAAAAGGTTGTGCATTTAAAATAATAGCAGTGAGGAATTTGGCTCTATTAATCTCTTTAACTGTAAATTTAGTCACAGTTTTTCCCAGTATCATAAGGAATACCTCCAGGAAAAAAACACAAGGCTTTTCGTCTGAGGCAGATTAAAGACTGCGAAAATGGCATGTTTGAGTTATGGCCTTTTCAAATGTATGTTAAGTCTATGTTTTGTTTTCCTGTGTGACTAAGATTGCTGATATTCTCCAAAAAGGATCATGACACGTCACTCTAACAAAACTAATCCATATACTTCCACTACATTAATGGGTACTTTTTTCATTGTGTGATTCTTTACAAATTCTGCCAAAGTATACTTTTGACAAGAATACAAAAGATAGATATAGCCTTTTGCTTGCAGTTTGTCCCTTTTTTACTTTTGATGTGCAAATTTTAAAATACTGTGTTTTATAATTTCCAATGCTATACTTAAATATCCAGAAAGAATAAATGAACTATGGGTGTTTCACCAGGTCAGCACTGAGAGCAATCAGAATATGGGTTACCAGTCAAGGATGATGTGTGAACTACCCACCCAGGTATCTTTCAGTCACATCTACCATTTCTCTACTAGAAAGTTATTCTTCTTGATAAAGCATTGCCCCATGTCATTCCGTTTTTAACAAATGAGAACTTTTGAGAGGGGAAAAATACAGTGTCTACAGTAATAGATTTATGATTATGCTACTAGTACAGTGGAGTCCAAGCAGCACAAGAAGTGTCTAAAATTAGGAGCAAGAGCTAAAAGTGGAGTAGATAAAGTATCAAAGATGGTGATTAGGAGCCATGACATTTTGCTTAGGGCTGGCCTGAATGCCTGGAGAAAAATGTCATACAGAAAAATCATAGTAATATTTAAACATTCACATGTACAGTGAGAATGGGTGTAGTTTTGGGAAACAAGAGCGGTAATTATTCAAATAGCATGCCCTGAACCAAGTGCCTAAATTCTAACCGAAACTGCCCAATCGTATTGGCTTGAAGAATCAGAGGACCTTGTTTGAGGCAACAGCCACTGAGAAAATCAAAGAAAGAAAAAGGGACAGAGAGCCACTGGAATTATCCCTCACTTTCCAGTGGTTCATCATTATAATTCACAGTGTTACTACCAAGGTGCCAAACTTAAACTGCAGGCTCATCAGATTATGAGTAATGAGGTGCAGAGCGACCTACAAGATCTTTTTATGCCAAGGTTTGTGAGCTGGATTAAAGTTAGCTGTTGGCACAGGTATTCCCTCTTTAATTTTAATTATATGATGGCCTTTCTTTGAAACATTGAATTTTCTCTGAATTAGATAGGGAATAATTTAAATAAGTTTGCATTTCAGGTTTGTATGCAGACTAATAAGAGATAATAAGGAGTTCCGATTGTTCTCTGTTTAATAGAAAAGTATTTACTACCAAGTAAATTATATTGACATTTTAGAAAGGTAGGATGATTGATTAAAACAAGGAGTACTGTAACAGAAGTTTTTGACCATGTCTTCAAAATACAAAGGAAAGACTTATTTCATGGTGATTTTTATTTTTTAATCTTCGATGCAATTAACTGAGGCAGTTATTTAGATCACCAAACAGTTGATTTGAATCAGCCCGTTACATTTAGAGTTACAAAACTGCTTATGCAGAAGTGGTAATTTTGAGGAATGCGAACGTTTTCTATCAAAGAGTGATAGTCTCCCTGGTTTAAGGAAACCATTATTTGTTGTTTGTGTAAACATGGCATTGTGATGTTAAATTGCAAATTTTGGAGAACTCTCTACCTAGTTAGCTTTTTAAAACTTTTCCAGAAGCAAGAATTTAGAGACTCAACTTTACTGTACTTCAATAGTTGTAACAAGTAACACAGGAACAGGCTTCCTCATGAGGCACAAAAAGATATTGATCATTTTTTACTAATTGTTTTAATGTGTTTAATTGTTTTATCATTACGACTGCACTTTAATCACCAGGACAAACAATATCCAGTGTTTCCTCCCTTGTAGTCCCTTAGAAGAATCCAGGAAAATGTTTATGAGGTATTTCATTCCTTATGCCAGCAGCTAAAATAAGAGATTTTAGAAGGAACTGGAGAAATGGAGATCCTAAATTACATACAAGATGTTACTAGAGAACCTGGAAATAAAGAGGATTTATTCTCCCCAGTCTACTTAAAAGCTGCCTTCCCACAAATAAATGTTAAGATGCCCTAAAATACATTGCTTTCACTATTTCAGTCTTTATTGCTAAATAACTTCATAGTAAATAATTGACAATGTTTTCTATAACTGACAGATCTCCTGTAAACAAAGCATGAAATAGAAGCCTAATAAAAGCTATTAATTAGGAAATTGTTCTCTAAGAGCATATTTTCCTTTAGCCTAAAGGACTGGTTTACAGCCTGGTTGTCATTGTTTTTATTTTTAGTTGGTTTCTCCAATTGCTGTACGTGTAGAGGCATACACGTGATAACACAAAAACATTTTCTTTGAAAAGAAAAGCTAAAATGTAAAAACTTTGCAAATCCAGAACTACTTTTAAACTTTTTTTTTTGCTATTATTAATATACAATTACATGAGCAAGACTATGGTTACTAGACTCCCCCTATTGTCAAGACCCCACCACATACCCCATTTCAGTCAGTGTCCATCAGCCTAGAAGGATGTTATAGAATCACTACTTGCCTTCTCTGTGTTATACTGCCTTCCCCGTATCCCCCCACCCCACCCCCACCCCTGCTACATTATGTGTGCTAATTGTAATAGGCCTTTTTCCCCCTTATCCCTCCCTTCCCACCCATCTTCGCCAGTCCCTTTCCCTTTGGTAACTGTTAGTCCATTCTTAGGTTCTTTGAGTCTGCTGCTGTTTTGTTCCTTCAGATTTTTCTTTGTTCTTATACTCCACAGATGAGTGAAATCATTTGGTACTTGTCTTTCTCTGCCTGGCTTATTTCACTAAGCATAAGAGCCTCTAGCTCCATCCGTGTTGTTGCAAATGATAGGATTTTTTTTCTTCTTATGGCTGAATAATATTCCATTGTGTATATATACCACCTCTTCTTTATCCATTCATCTACTGATGGACACTTAGGTTGCTTCCATTTCTTGGCTACTGTAAATAGTGCTGTGGTAAACATAGGGGTGCATATATCTTTTTTAAACTGGGCTGCTGCATTCTTAGGGTAAATTCCTAGGAGTGGAATTCCTGGGTCAAATGGTATTTCTATTTTTAATTTTTTGAGGAGCCTCCATGCTGCTTTCCACAATGGGTGAACTAATTTACATTCCAAGCAGCAGTGTAGGAGGGTTCCCCTTTCTCCACATCCTCACCAACATTTGTTGTTGTTTGTCTTTTGGATGGCAGCCATCCTAACTGGTGTGAGGTGATAGCTCATTGTGGTTTTAATTTGCATTTCTCTGATCTTTTCATGTTCCTGTTGGCCATCTGAATTTCTTCTTGGGAGAAGTGTCTGTTCAGCTCCTCTGCCCATTTTTTAATTGGCTTATTTGCTTTTTGTTTGTTGAGGTGCATGAGCTCTTTATATAATTTGGATGTCAACCCCTTATCGGATATGTCATTTATGAATATATTCTCCCATACTGTAGGATGTCTTTTTTGTTCTACTGATGGTGTCCTTTGCTGTACAGAAGCTTTTCAGCTTGATATAGTCCCACTTGTTCATTTTTGCTTTTGTTTCCCTTGCCCAGGGAGATATGTTCATGAAGAAGTTGCTCATGTTTATGTCCAAGAGATTTTTGCCTGTATTTTTTTCTAAAAGTTTTATGGTTTCATGACTTACATTCAGGTCTTTGATCCATTTTGAGTTTACTTTTGTGTATGGGGTTAGACAGTAATCCAATTTCATTCTCTTACATGTAGCTGTCCAATTTGCCAACACCAGCGGTTGAAGAGGCTGTCCCCATTGTATATCCATGGCTCCTTTATTGTATATTCATTGACCATATATGCTTGGGTTTATATCTGTACTCTCTTCTGTTCCACTGGTCTACGGGTCTGTTCTTGTGCCAGTACCAAATTGCCTCAGTTACTGTGGCTTTGTAGTACAGCTTGAAGTCAAGGAGCATAATTCCCCCTGCTTTATTCTTCTTCTCAGGAAAGCTTTTTGCTATTTGGGGTCTTTTGTCGCTCCATATGAATTTTAGAACTATTTGCTCTAGTTCATTGAAGAATGCTGTAGGTATTTTGATACAGATTGCATTGAATCTGTAGATTGCTTTAGGCAGGATGGCCATTTTGACAATATTAATTCTCCCTAGCCAAGAGCATGGGATGAATTTCTATTTATTACTGTCCTCTTTAATTTCTCTTAAGAGTGTCTTATAGTTTTCAGGGTATAGGTCTTTCACTTCCTTGGTTAGGTTTATTCCTAGGCATTTTATTCTTTTTGATGCAATTGTGAATGGAATTGCTTTCCTGTTTTCTCAGGGTTTGTGAGATTTTGGTCTAAATAAACCATGTTCTTTTGACATTTCATATTTATGTGTGGTGCCCACTAGTGTGCAGAAACTCACAGTCTCTGGAGCTGCTCAGCCCCTAGAGTGAGGTTGGGGGTCGTAAGGGTGCAGAGCTGGTGCCTGGGGGAGGAAAGATCTGTTTCCTGATTCCCATCTGTGGTGCCTGTCTCCCTTTTCAGAGCCAGTGGGCCAAGCACATACGTGTAAGCCTCTGTGCTTTGCATCTCTAGCTGTTGTAGGCGGGGCCTCCCTCTGGCTGGCCTGACGCCAGCACAGTGACTGCAGGTTTGCAAGCAGGTGCCTGCAGGCCAGTAGGAAGGCTAGGCAGGGTGTGTGTCATAGTGGGGGACCTCAGAGCTGAGTAGGCAGCCGGGCAGATGGAGCACCTGAAGCTCCTTAAAGTTCCCAAGCAGCTGGGCAGAGCGCGCCCTGGCAACCTTGTCCAGCTCTCCCTTCTCCTGCACAGCAAGCTCCATGCAAACCCCGCCTCTTCAGCGCCCTCTCGCTGCTAGAAAGCCTGTCAGACTGCCTGCCTTTCTTCTGACACAGAGTGGCCGGCTGTGGATCCCCTCCTCCACAAACAGCTGGAATGTCATTTTCTCAAGCACTCTACCTGTCTGAGCTCCCTAACATCCAGAGCACCACACAATATAGGATTCTGCTCACAAAGCAGATCTCCCCGGCTAGGTGTCCAGCAGTCCCACGCTTCCACCCCCTCCCCTGCTCCATTTCTCTTCCTCCTGCTGGTGAGCTGGGGTGGGGGAAGGGCTCGGGTACTGTCGGATTAAGGCTTTCATATGTTACCCTGTTTCATGAGGTCTGTATGCAGTCTGGTTCAGCCTTCTTTCTTGTTGCTGTCTGAAGGTTACTTGTATTTATTAACTATATTTTGTACTGTTTGTGGTTTGGGGAGGAGCTCTCCATCTCTCCTCTCATGCCGCCATCTTGAATCCGGATCTACTTTTAAACTTTTTACAGACTTTCTTTTTTCCTAACATATTATTTCTGGATGAGAAAAGACTTTTAAGATGTGGTGTTTACAACAAATTTCTTTCCTGATAGAATTCCTGTATTTTTCAGCAGGGCCTCCTTTATTTTGTGAAGGAAACTTATTGCATGTTTTTTCACTATAGTCAATTTATTTTCTATCTTCTACATTGAACATAGAAGTATAAAAAGAAAATTGTTTTTCCCGTTTTTTCCTATCATTTTTTTATGTATAATCTGGGTATTATACTTAATCTGTATATTTGTTTTCCCTTAATAAAGGTCATTTTATAATGAAAATGCATATTAAATAAAAAATAGCATTATGACTATTGGCAGATCAATATTGTTCACAATAATCAGTTTTCAGGATAGAAAAATAAATTAATGATAAATTTAAACATTCTGCTTGAACAGATTCTGTTAATCTGTTACCAACAGTTTGATTGTATAGAGCTTAGTTTATTTTTCAATGTGTAAAATGAGGCAAGAGGAAAGTAGCAGAACTATGTTAAAGTTTTGATAATAAGTAATATGACACAACTATTATTACTAGTATTAGTACTGGTTTCTTTATCTGATCTGTCATGAATTATTTTCTAATTGTTTTAGTTTTTCTTCCTGATTACACTTGATAGAAAGAGAATTATGGATAAGTGATAAGCTTGCATAAAGAAGGGAAGCTATATTGTAAAGATCCCATGTAATAAAATCAAACATACTGAATATATTATCAGTGCTTAATTTTAAACTAAACTATTAAAAAGTATTTTATCTTCATTCAAGTCTAACATTTTATTACATATATTATCCAAATACCTATTATTTTTAGAAAAGTAAAGTCATTTAATTTTATGATAATTTTATGAAAAATCATATAATTTTATATGAATAAAATTTTGAAGGAATGTCAGGCTAATATGTGAATTATGTGGGGTCTCTTCCTGTAGAGATCAAATTCACTTTACCTCCAACTTCAGTCTTCCTTTCCATCAATACTTTTTTGTCATGTATGTAATAGGGAATCAATATATGCTTTTTTTCAAAATTTGTAATTCAGGAGATTAATTATAAAATAATCATTGTACACTGAACTTGTAGAATTAGCAAGTAAAAATAAATCTATAAGACAATTAGACTGTTTTCATCATATTTTATATTTTTTCAATGAGACACTCTGTGTATCTGCCCAGGACCTCTAATTAAAAGAAACTTATTTATATTAACTTTGTAACATTATCTTTTTTTTTCAGTAAAATGAGCAGATCAAATCAGTTGAGGGTTAATGGACATGATTTATGTTCATGTAGTTTTAGGAAATTTTTTTTACTTAAATAAATTTAGAAAGCTTTTTCATAAAATTAATGAGATATATAAATGACCACAGAGAGAAAATTATCCCAAGAAAACCCACATATATAGCCAAAATATCTGCTTAGGAAATTCTGCCCCAGAAGATAGGTTTCTTTGTTAATAAAGTGAAATCTTCAGCTTTTTTGATGTTATCAAGTTGAAAAAAAAGAATTTAATCCAATAACAAGAGTCGATACCCATACCAATTTATCATAAAACAATGAGTAGTAAAACTTGCTGAGCTGAAAGATTACATTCTCAATCTTCTAAATTTATTAAATCCTAAAGTTTTCTCATGCTAAATTCAGTCCTCAAGTTGTCTGCCTTAATCTGTATATGCTGTAGAAAGATGGGAAATCAAAAAGTATGAAAGTATATACTCTCCAAATTCAAGACAACTGAGTTAATATTAAAGCATTATTATTGATTACATAGACACAGACATTTTACTGATTTCAGATTAGTAGTTTAAAACATAAGGTTTGAGAATACAAATAATCTGTTAACTTCTTATAAATTGTTGAATTTTATCTATTTTTTTCCCCATTTTTGCAACTCCATCCCTGTCTCACCAAAAGGAAATAGAAAATTGCTATTGAATACCATAGCATGGTCTAAACAAGATTTCACTATTTGCTGCATGGTTTGGGCAGGTTATTTAATTTCTGTGACTGTTAGTTTCTTATTTTATTTCAACTAAGTCTTAAAAGTGTTACTTAACTATTTAACCTTGTATTTTCAACGTTTTAGCATGGTTAAAAATAATGCATGTAAAATAAATAGCATAGTAAGAACATGTGGTACTACTTATTCAATATTCTAAATAAAATCATTTTTTAAACATATTACTATAGTACACTCTATTTTTTCTGTAGTCATTCATTGTAATTATGATGAGAATCGTTAAATTGAATGTTGGAGTTCAGACAGAAAGAATACAGACGAAGCAATATGAACAATTTTGTTTTAAAGTGCATTATTTCATGTAGAGCTATTGAGAATAGAGATAGGGAGAAAAAGCAAATTAAAAAAATGAGATAGGGAAGGACAGGGGAAGGCAGAGGAACAGGGGAAGAGGAGAGGAGATCCAAAGAAGGTTAAAAAAGAAGAAAAAGAAGTGAAGAAAAAGGAGGAGGAGAAAGAGGAAAGACTGTCCAAGAAGCTACCAAAACAATAACAGCAAAAACTGATTTTAACTTGGGCCAGAGTGGCTGCAATAGACTAAGAAGTATTAGTTGGTCTCTGAAAATAAAGTCAGCAAAAATAGCTGAGAGATTACTGAAATTTATGAGAGAAAAAAAAATAGATGATCTCAGGTTTTTGGCCTGAACAACCACAAAGAAGTTTCCATTTGCTGAGTTGAAGTCTTAGGAAGTAAAACTTTTTCAGGAGAATCACAGTTTGGATTCAAAGCTGTTAAGTCTCAGATTCTTATTATATATGCAATATGTAATAAGGTTCAGAATAAGCAGATGGATATCTGAGACTGGAAAACAAAGAAGAGTTCCAGGCTGGAGAAGGAATTTTGGAGTCATTCTGTATGAGAAAAAAAACAATTAGTTCACCAAGAGAGTAAGTGAAGATGGAGAACAGAAGAGGTCCAAGAAGTGCACATTAGGATTTGAAAATTAAAATGCTGTGTAAATGCAACATATTTGAATATTTAAAATTTGAATGAAAAATTATAATGTATATCTACTGAAAATACTTGAAAATAATTGAAAATAGAGAATGAGCAGAGGCAAAACTAAAGTAATAATAATTGCATTCTTAAAAAATAAATTGCCAAAATTAAGACAAGGAGAAAGTATTTGAATAAAAAATACAAATGAATATACAAGAATGCCCATAACAGTATTGTTCTTGAAATTCCCACATTGAAATAATTCATACACCAAACCACACTGGTAGATAATCACTTAATGCAATGTCAGAAAGCAAGGAAAACGAGCAAAATCATGTAAGATACAACAGTTTGTGTGGATTACACAGACATTATGTTTAGCAGAAGAGGTTGAACTCATACAGTATTATCCTATTTTTAAAAATTTCATGTGGAGGCAAAACTAACCTATCATTAGAGATATAAGAATATCTGTTTCCTGTGTGGACTGCTAATGATAAGATGTGCTTTATTCCTTTATCTGGGCTTGATTACTTGAGTCTTCTTTTTTTGCAGTTTTATTGCAATATTAATTGAGTCTTTTTAGACTGGAATCATTCATCAAGCTTTACAGTTTTAATTTTGTCCACATTTATGTTAACATTCTAAAACCTTTTTAATTACAATAAAATAAAAAATAAGTAAGCAAAACTAAACAGAAATATATTTAAAATAGTTTATGGAGACTAGCACTATGAGTTATTAAATATCCTATAATTCTACCATAATTTGATAATGCTGATACTGGTATGTTAAGAGAAAGAGAGAACATAGTACAGAATAGGCATTTTGAGCATTAGTAAGATGGGAAAGTAAAAATACATATAATTTGAACATGTAGAAGGCCCCTATAAGAAAAACACCCAGAAGCAATTGATATAATGACAAATTTCATTACATATACTTTGAAAATGTCTGAATAAACAAAATCAAAACACTATAGAAAAAAGTGGGAAAATAATTGCAAAATATGATGGGTATCTACATTTTTAACGATCAGTAAGAAAAATATTAACCACCTAATGGAAAATATTTAAATAATATAAACAAGAGTCCACAGTAAAGTACAAATATATTTTGAATATAAGATGCTGAAATTGTCTCATGATTAGACCTCCTAATTCCTTTATTTTTAAGTTTATAATAAGTATGTATTTTCACATAATATGAGAAGATATTTTTAAAAATCTATAAAAGCATAATTTTTATTTTAGTAAGATTTGTTAGTTAAATTTTGTTACATTTGGGAAAATTTTCCATTAAAATCTGCAATTATGTTGTACAGTTCCTGAAAATAAGTCTCTGTGAAAATGCAAGTTATTGCCTCCACTTTTTTAAACTGTAATCAATAATGAGACATTTAATATTGCAGCATTACACATACACACACTTAATACACATAAATAATTACACACACATAAGTACACCCACTTATTTGCTAAACAACATTTATGCCTATTGTGATACATTGTAGCTCTAGGAGGAGGGGTTCCCCACCTGGGGCACGTTCTCTGTAAATTTGATGAGACAGAATAAAGGCAAGAAGTTGGGAATTAAAAGGGTTTATTCTCACCACTCAGTCTCTCCTCACTTGCACCAGCGGCTCTCTCGGCTCGCTGGCTGTTCTCACTGCCCCAAACCCTAGCTGCCCGGCTGTCTTTCCTGCACCACTCAGAACTCCCTCTCCGGCAGCACTGTCTCCTCTCCCTGCCCCCTGCCCTAAGAGGAACTCAGTGCAGGGGGTGGTCCCTGGTCACTGGCAGATGCCTGACCAATTATGTAGCTGGAATGAGTGGAGGAGAGAATGGGTGTTTCTTCTCCACCCCTACCCTAGGCTGGCAGTCTGTGACTGATCAGCTGCTCTGCTGCTGGTAAGAGCAAACAGGCTCATATATATGGACAAGGGGTACTATTAAGGCCAGAAGGGAATCTTGGTCAGAAATATCCATTTTCCCCACATGCACACAGAAATAACGGTCTGTCCTATACTCTTATCCTGCTTTATTAAAATACATGCTATTTCAAGGCATTAAATTGATATCATCAGACTGTGACCCGGTTTTAAAAGCAATGTTCTGGCAGGTGCCAAATGAACTAACATGTATCAAGATGGATTAACATAAATTTTGTGATATAGTAAGGATATTACTGTTTATGACCATTCAATTTGAAAGTCTAATATAGCAAAGGGCTGCTGTGATCAAAAGATTCCAACAGAGGTAAGCATCAGTTTAACACCCAAACTTTTGTGACAATCAGTACCTAATTGTTGATTTTGGTTACAGTTCTGTGATAAAAGTACTTTCTAAAAAGTAAGCACATTACGTTTTTGAAAGAGAACATTTTAAAGAATTGTGTCACTCTCAAGAAAAAAATGTTGTTGCTTCAAGTGTTTTTTTCTTTTATAGGAAAGGATGATAATTTCTTCATAATGTTAATGGTCCAAACAAGTGAGCATGTAAACTTTCTCAGAATCCTATGATGAATTTTTAAGTGTAATCTCTCAATTGTAAGTAAAAGGATAGTGTCAAAGGGTTTTTCTAAAATAACACACAGTAAACTCTTCCATTCTTCTTCCCATCTTCAAAATGATATAAGTAATGACTTCTCATTGTACATCTAAACATAAAATTTTCCTATACTTTTACTCTATTATGCCATTTACAAAGCTGTCATGTTTGAAGTTTACAGCCATTTCCTCTTTGTCATTTCTTGCTTTTATTCCAAGAAATAATATGCTACTCTAAATAGATTGAGAATTGTCACCCTCTATTCTGGCTAAAATCTAATTTGAGCCCTACATTATCAAAACTACTATGAAAACATTTCATTATTGAGTGAATTTGGTTCAAATCATTAGAAAAATAGTAGTTTTTTCCTAATTTTAGCTTAAAAATTAAAGGAAATTATGCATGAGGCCATAACCTTTCCATATTAGGGAAAGGTAGACTGTAAAGGCCATTGTGAGGAGGTGTTAGTAGAGACAGATCCTTGGTCTTGGGAGAAAGAATTCAAGAATGTACACAGAAAAGCTGTTGAGCATTAAGAGTTTATTTGGACATTTACAGTTTAAAGGAAGAAGAGAGGACCTGCCTGGTAGTTGGAGCATGGAGACCCAGAGGGAGTTGTACAGGTAACAACAGGGAGCCTTTTTTTATATGAAGGGAGATGAATATCCACCATGTGAGATTAGGTTTCAAAGGGAACAGATGGAATTTTCCTGGAGTTTGGGCTTGCTCTACCCTCCCATCTAGTGGAGGGACTTTGGACTATATTTGGTCCCCATTGGGACTGTCATGGGTTTGGGGAGGTGTGATTTTTTTACTATGCTAATGATAGAGGGGTGTGATTTTTTTACCACGTTAATGGATTTTAGGGTGTAGTTTTGGTCAATTTCTCCTCCATGTTGGAACTAGCCAGGTTTGGCCAATCTGTTATTTATATTCTCACTCCACATCCTATAGTAATATACATCCTATGTATATAACATAAGCAAGCATCCTACTGAATTCCCCCTCCCTCTCCCTGCTTAGGTCTAGCTGTCTACCTACTATATAACAGTGGGGGATTATTATGTTTGTAAGAGTTGATTTCTATTTCAAGACTTGTGCAAATCTGACTCTTAAAATGTCTTTTGAAACTTTTTAATCACATATTTTTGCTTTTATTAAATTCATCATGAAAGATATAGCTTTTATAGCAAAATGAATAGGTCTAATTAAGATAAAACTCTTAGGAATGTATAAAATTCTGTATTTTGTCTGTTGCTTTTGATGCAGGTATACCTCAGAGATATTATGGGTTCAGTTCCAGACCACTGCAATAAAGAAATATAGCAGTAAAGCCAGTCAAATGCTTTTTTTCATTTCCTAAGGCTTATAAAAGTTATTTACACTATAATCTTTTAAGTGTGCAGTAGAATTATGTGTAAAAAAAACAATGAATATACCCTAGTTAAAAAATACTTTATTGCTAAAAAATGCTAACCATTGTCTGAGCTTTTAGTACACTGTAGTCACTGATCCCATACCAACATAATAAATAATAATGAAAATGTTTGAAATAGTGCATTAACTACCCAAATGTGACACTGGCACAGAGACACGAAGTGAGAAATGCTGTTGGAAAAATAGTACCAACAGACTTGCTCAATGCAGGGTTGCCACAAATCTTCAATTTGTAAAAAATGCAGTATCTGCAGGGTGGAATAAAGCACAACAAAATGAAGTGTACCTGTATTTGCCCTATTTGGTTTTTTGTTTGTTTGTTTTACTTTGAAAAATGCCAAACCTACAGGAAAATTATTGTAAAAATCATTTTTAATGTAACTCATTTACCCCTTAGTAGGGTTCACCAATTGTTAACACTTGGCACACTGGTTTTTGTCTTTCTCTTCTGCTAAATATTCAAAGGCAAATCACTGACATGATGGCACTCACTTCTAAATATTTCATCATGTTCTTTTAAGATTAGGGACAACCTCCTACCTAGCCTTAATCCCATTTTCACAGCAAAGTATTTAACTTTGATGCAGTGATATTATATGAATGTAATCCATATTTAAATTATCTAATAGTTCATGAAATTAGCTGCCAGTCTTATTTTGTTTTAATACAAGATTCCACCAAAAATACACATTGTATTTTATTACATGTATCTTTGGTCTTTCTAAATTCTTTTGGATATCTTGTCTTTCATAACATTGATATTTTTGAAAAGTCCAGGCCATTTATTTTGTAAAATGCTCCACAATCTAAATTTGTCTTTTTTTATCTCATGATCATATTTAGACTTAACAGTTTACAAATCATTTAAACCATATTACAAGATAATATATACATTCCTTGATACATCAGGAAATATAATAATTTTTCTGGTTAATGGGAATGCTAGTTGGTTGATCTGGTATGATGCTTTTAGACTATATGAAAATCTGCTTCCCAGTAACTATTCATACAGTGGTTCAGCATCTGTTTGTGGATACTTGCCTAAATCAGTTTTTACACTGGTGTCTGCAAATTGGTGATTGTTAATTATGGCATTTTTCTACATTTCCTAGTTTACATTCTTTAGTAAAGACAAGCTTTCTCAGCAGTTCTCCTAATGGAGACTGTCCACTTCATGAAACATTAAATCAAGTTTGTTAATATCACCTAAATTGTCTTCTTTAATCATTTTTCTAACAGCTTTCAGTGAGGAATGGGATCTGAAGCTGACTGCTAACAGCCTGTGGGACAAGTTGCCTGACAAGGTGCTCACTGACCCCTTCGAGCTCACTGCTCCTCTCATCAGTACTGAGGGCTGTGGCTCTTAGATTTCAGTTCTGGTTACTTGCATGCAGCTCTCCAATCCAAACAAACCTTATTAAAATTATATATATACATACACACATATATTTATTATTACATATATATGTTTATTATAGTATTACCAAATGTAATGTATATTCATACATACATACATATACATACAAAGAGAGACATATATATGTAATTTGCTTCAGACATTGCTTCAGAGCATGAAGTCAAACCAACCTTCCAGTTTTTAAAAAGGGACAAAAGAGGTTTTCTAGAGCTAAGAAAAAACTTGAAGTCACCTTTAATAACTTAATCTAAAACATAACCAGCCATTGGCTGTTTAAATCTTGCAATTTTTATTTCAATTTACAAAAAGGAAAGATCACATATGAAGACTATATACTAAACTTCATAAAGCATATATAATATGCTTTATATATTTTCCAGAAAGTTTCCAAGATCTGTTAAAGTTCTGGGATCCTGGAGAGTTTCTGGTTGGTTATATTGGGATTCTGCAATAGGTGGCAGCTATTAGAGGACTCACAAAGTCTTGAGATAAGTTCAAAGCATAAACCACTAGGGGTTGTGGGGCAATAGAACATCAAAATTTAAGTGGGCACAAGTTGGACTATTAAAAGCAATCATGACATCCATCACCATAAAGAAATCTTTTCCTGAAGGTAATAACAGATCTATAACTAATGGGAACCTCAGAGGCCAAAGCCACAAAATTGGCAGGCACCAGTCGAGCACTTACAAGCTGTTACAGCAGTCCACTCCTGTACTAGGATAAGCTGATCATGGAACAGAACAGTTTGATACTAAGTCAACTGTCAACTTCAAGAAAATTTCCATGTAAGGTAAACTTTAAAACATCACAAAATCCCCAACACAATGGCACATCTCTCTTAGATATTAATTTGTCTACAGGAGACCCAGGCTTAGCTAAAGAAACAGAATCTTCAAGCTTCAAAGAATTGGATGCTACTCTTTCCAGTGTACCTACTTGCTTACACCTTTGTTCCTATAAGCTGGAAATACCTACAAAAAGTAAAACCTTAAAAAGAGAACCTAGAATTACAATGGCTTTTATGGGAAATATTCCAATTAGACAAAATTGTTCATTTGAGAACTTAAAAGCAAGGGTTCCCAAATAAACAAACAAAATGAGATGCCTATTTTATTTGGCATGCAGAAGCCTCAGAAAGTTTCAAGGTTCCAAAACAGCTTCATTGAAAGATTCATTGCAAAAGGCTAATGAAAAATTAAAGACACAAGAGATATCCAAAAAAAAAAAAAGACTGTAAAACTGATGTGACTCCTACTACTACCCTCTATCCTCCTTTACCTGAGAACTTGCAATCTATTAACCTGCTATTTGAATTGCCTTTCCACTCTAAAGAGACTGTAAGACCATAAGTAAAAGTCCATCTAGTTATTGGCCTTACAACTGCAGTTGCTCCAAGGCCAGAAAGGTAAGGCTGCTGGGTCTCTCCCATTTCACCTTCCTAGGGGTCTATCATCAAAACATTGACTCAGAAATCTGTCTCATTTGTGATCAAATGGGAAACAAAGCATTTTGTTTTGTTTTGTTTTGTTTTGTTTTTTTTGTTCTCAAAGGTTTTATACAGATCTTTCCACAACTTGAAATCTCCCGTATCTACGCAAGGGTCCCTCTCTCAGGGTTGACAAGACTCCCAAGGGACTCTCCAGTGAATTGCTATAAGTTATTAGTCCAGGAGAAACAAATATTAAAATTAATGGAAAACCTTCCTAAATTCTGTTAGATACTGGGGCTACCCCCTCTACTTTAAATCTGAGTCATTCTGGAACTTGCAGACTGGATCCTGGAAAAATTGTCAGAAGCCAGCAAAGGGTAAGACTTCTTACCAGAGTCAGTTCTTTGTAGTGCCTGGTTAAGATAAGGTAAGATTTCACATTGTTCCTTATTGGTTATCTATCCTTTTCTCTCCCAGGGACAGCTATTGCATTCCTTTTTGTCTCCTTTTTTGTCTTGAGAATGTGGCTTGGGTTTCTGCCTGGTGCACAGCACATAGGTGGTTGACTCTTGTGTATGTAGGCAGCTCAACTGTCAGATGGAGGGCTCAAAAACATGGCCAGACAGAAATATGGGTTGCACCCCACTTATGGGTAGAGTCTGTCAAATGACAAATATAAAATAGTAACAAGTTTCCCTTTTTTCAGGGGAAAACAGTCCATGGATTGATGCAGTTCAGTGCTTTACAAGCAGTGAGCTATTTCTGTGGGATTTGGGGCCAGAGTGGGTTTTATAGAGCTTTAGAAGAGGCAACAGGGAAACAGGGCATGATTAGCTAGGAGGTCAGGGATTTCCGTTTAAGGCTAGCAGATCCTATTTTCTAGGGTAAGATAAACTAACTAAAGCTGTTGGGAAGGAATTCAGTTTGGAGATGCAGGAAGTCAGAATGAAAAAAGAGTCGGGAAAGCAAAGTAAATTTTATTATACCCTGTAATGGAGTAACAGAGTGAGCCTGCCTAAGGTTAGACAAGCAGGATACTCAAGAGCATGACCTTACAGCTGTACCCCTGTCTAGGTCACACAGGCAATGGGAACTTGCAAGCCCAAATCAGAGATCTCAGCAGCCCTTCCCTACTTGTCTGATGTAGGACAGAGTGAAGACTTGTGATTAAATCTAGAAAATAGAATGAAAAAGCAAAGTAACAAAGACATTTACCACTGGAAGAGGGCAGAGACAAAACACAGTAAGTTGAGCAGTGAGAAGACTTTAAGGCAAAAAGTACACACTTGAGAAAGGGGAGTGTGGGCAACCTCAGAGAGGAAGCACACTTAAGGGTTTAGGGTTTGCAGTTTTATAGGGCCTTTTTGGTAGGGGTCTGCATGAGGCACGATATATACAGGTGATTCATAATTCCTTTGAAGTTTTGTCTTAAGAATAGGGTTATTTAGGTGACTGTTGGTCTGGATATGGGCATTCTTTATCCAATAGGTTCATTTACACTTTGGAGGTCCATCTCCCATCCTGGTTACAAAGTTACTTAATTGATTAAGGGGCTGGAAGAGGAGGAAGAACAACATATAGATTAAATTAAAGAATAAAGTGGGCCTTTTTCACAGGCTAAGTAGATTTTACAATGGCATGACCCTTGTCCTATTTCCCTGGGGTAGGCAGAGAAGTCCTTGGTTGACAATCTTTGGCCTTGTAGGCCTGATATAATTGGTATAATTAAGACATGAGCTGCTCTCTGATGTTTTTCTTTTATCTGGGGTTTTCATCTGGAGAATATCCAGACATTCCATGTCACTCCTGGCCTTGGAAACTTCAACTAATTAATTAACTCTGTAGTCCTTTCTGGCTCTCTGGTTTTATCTGATTAACTCTTTGAGTCCTGTTTAATGGACTTTACTGGTTTTACTCTCTTTCCACCTTGCTCATTTCTATCTTTCTGCCTCTTAAAGCTAAGAGGATTGTGACTGGTATATGGCAGGATACCTTGACAGGTATTTTGCCATAAATAAAAACTGACTTAGATTTGTGATGTGAGACCAGGTCACTGGGGCAGCATGCATTTTGTGGGTCCTAATGTTAGGCAGAAAGACAGAATAAAGCCAGTAAAGCCTACTAAAAGGGACTCAAACAATTAACAAGAATAAACCAGAGAGCCAGAAAAGTTATTTAGTTAAGTTCCAAAGGCCAGGAGCAGGTTAGAATGTTCGTATATTCCCCAGATAAAGAAAAGTATCTGAGCACAGCCAATGACTTCATTGTACTGAGATGATCATGCCATTGTAAAATCTACTAAGCCTGCAAAAAGTCCCAGTTTATTGTTTAATTTAATCTATATGATAAGGAAAATATTCAACACAGCCATCAAAGTCAGCAAACTGCTTTTTCTTCCAGTTGGCAAAGCACTCCCAGCTCCCTCCTCCCCTCCTCCAGGCTTCTCTTTTGCCCTGTGCATGCCGAAATGCACATAGCAAAATAATATAAATTGCTCCCCTTGCTTGTGCTCAGGGCTCAGACTTTGGGAGATTACTTCCCTCTGGGCCCGCTAGGGTAAAATAAACCTCAAAACTCCAAGACCTCCAAGTGCTGCTTGGTTCTTCTGTCAGTGATCCAGTCCAGGTTTTCCAGTATTTTCCATAACATACATGCTGTTCTTCCTCTTCTTCCAGCCCCTTAGTCAAGTAACTTTGTAACCAGGGCAGGAGATAGACCTCCAAAGTACAAATAAACCTATGTGGACAAAGAATGCTGAAGTACGAACCAAAAGTCACCTAAATAACCCTGTTCTTAAGACAAAACTTCAAAGGAATTATGAATCACCTGTATACATCATGCCTTATGATAACTCCTACCCAAAAAGCCCTATACAGCCCCATATCCTAAACTTTAAGTGAGCCTCGTCTCTGAGGGCACTCTCCCCTTTCTTCGAATGTGTCACTCTCTGTTCTGCTCCAGATAAGGAGGGAGGGGATGCTGAGAGGTCTTATTTTGGCTTGCAAGTTCTTGTCATCTGAGTGACCCGGACAGGACTGCAGCTGTAGGATCATGCTCTCCAGTAGCCTGCCTGAAATCTCCTTTCTTTGTTTCGGTAAATTCTCAGAACATAATCTTATTCCATCCAGTGCTCTCTGGCTCCCCCAAATCCTGGGGGTTAGGGACTTGGTTCCCATGCTATGCAGATTCAAGAAGACATTGGACACCAAGTGACACTGGCTTTAGGAGTTGGCAAAGGATTTGCCCTATGCTGAGCCAGAGTTCAATGAGCTTCCCTTTCCCCCCCCATTCTGGTTTTGCTTCCTCTCTGCTTTATTCAAGTAAACCTGCCTTTGTCTACCTTGACTCTGGCCTGCTCTTCACTTGGAGTGTATTCAAATAAAACTTTCATTCTGCTTTACTACTGTGTCTCTGCCTTTCAACTCTGTTGCAGAGGGGTCAAGAACCTAGAAGAGTAAACTCAACCTCATAACACTTACATTTGAATTAATTTTACCAGGTCCTAGTGACTGTTGCAAGCTTTCAGGGGAACTAAGTCTTTCTTACTTTGTACTATTTTGGAAGCAGTTCTAGATATTTGGAAGGTAGCATCTTATGTACATTGTTTGGGGATGTCTCTTGTGTCCATGGAGTCATTCAATACTGCCATAAATACTTATTGCTTGTTTTTAAAGTAGCTCTTATGTCAGAAACTGGCTAATCTGGAAGCTGAAGCTAAACTAATATTCAGAGCCTGATGGGAATTTTGTTTTTAGGCCTTCTCTCCCTAGCTAAATGAAACTATGTAACCAGAGGGAAGGAGAAACATTCTAAAGGCAAACAGCTCTAAATCTAGAACATAGGAATCTATTTATTTCTATGTTAGTTAAAGATCTTCTGCATTATATAAAGAAGCAAACTGAAGTTTTGGGAAAATAGTGGGATAATTGCTTTTGTGGAACTAAAAACAACTGTTCTACAAATTGAGTACAGCTTGAATAACTTGTCTTATAAATTGAGACTTTACAAGAACAGAGAAAGTTCACCTACTCTTTTTACCAATCCCCAAACCTCCTCTATTCATCTGAAAAGGCTCAGATGTATAGGAAAACTTCTGGATTTAGGAAACCAAAATCCTTTACAGAGAAACTTGCATTGTTTCTCAACACCTTTGAGATGCAAATTTTCTACATCTTTGTTTCCAGGAAATGGGGTCCTCTCTTTGAAATGCAAACATCAGGGAGGTAATTCCTATCAGAAGAAAAAAAAAACAGGGAAAGGCTATTTGGAAATTAGTTGAATGAAAGATCTTAAAAGCTAGTTGGTTGATTTAATTAAAAGTCACATTTTTAGAGCAATGGATATTAAATATGACAAATCAAAAACTCAAAAGAACCAAGAGATCTCTGATATAAAATAGTTGAAGTGAACTTTTACAGATGCTAGTCAGATAAGGAATGAGTCCTGGAACAAGAAATTTCTGCTTCATTATCAGCAAGGCCAGTTAACAGAATCAGCTTCACCATATTCAAGAAATAGGGCACATTTATGAGAAGTCTCAGAAACAAAGTTCATACAATCCGCATTGGTTATAGATAAGGGAGGGGGGCTAACATGAAGTGGGGAAAGTCTGGGGATAGGTGGTTAGTCCATAGAGAAGGCCTGTAGATTGGTTGTTGATGATGGTCAGATACTGGTAATTCATAAGGGGGATGTGGTGGTCCTGGGGGCCTCTTAGATGCTTTTGGAAATGTCTTCATGGAGGAATATGGAGTTTCTGGTTAGCTATGGCCCACGGCTATTGATTGATGACCTTCCATTGTCTCTCTCCCTCATTCACTGGCCCTTTTGTCACTTAATTTAGGACATTTTAGAATGTTTGCATTGTCAAATATAATGCAGATATACAACTTTTACTCTACCTAGATTTACTGAAAATCAAATAAGCCCATGTTATCTTTATTACAGAATTTTCAGTACAAGATAACTTATGATGATGGTTAGTTGTTTAATATGTCATGAAATTTTCATGAATAATCTAAATGCAATTGTTAAGAAGAAGTATATTAAATAGATGTAAGGAAGATAAAATTTTAAATGGACTTCTCAACAATAATTATGCTTAATGTCTATTTAAAAACAGTTTACATATCTTTCTGGTAACTTGAAACCTTAAAGTTATACTGAGATAAGTTAAATGATGGATATTCAATGAATATCTAGATCATTTCCAAATAAGATAAAATACTGAAACAGTAACTACTGACCATAGGTTTATCCACTTTTGGCTTCCTTTTAAGAAAGGAACTGTTTCTAAATTGGCTTTATTAAGCAATTCATGAATCAGGCAGCATCCCCTCTTCCAAGTAGAGAGATGCTCCATGGGATTGTGCGAAATGGGAGGCTTTTATTGATGGGAGGGTGCAGGGAAAATTGTTAGCAAAGGAAAAGAAGGGATTGTTTCAGGCAAGAGGGGGAAGAGCAACGGGTCTTATAAAGCATATTACCTTCATCCTGTTTTAGGGAAGATGGCAAGACTCATGTGACAGATCATCTTATCAGGGATGCTGATCAGAAAACTGCTGACTATGTTTCTAGGAAGCTGAAACTGTAATTGGTTTTAAGTATTAGGCCCTGGTTTGGTGACTTGGCATAGCAGGAGTGACAGCATGTTGAGCCTGTGCCTTTCTTTTAAACAGAGGTAAAGATACCGGAGTCTACTAGTAAACATGTTTTGTGTCACATTGAAAGTTAATTTTACTGTGAAGAATATACTTCTAGAAATTACAAAATGTATTTAAAAATTTGTCAATCCATAGAATGCAAGTGTAAAGACATCCCACAATTGCTTACTTCTTAGTTTTCACTAGTAATTAATGATTCTAAGCTTAAGAATTCTAATAAATTATAACCACTTAAAAAAATAAGGGTGAAAGAAAAGAACTGTGTCTGAAAAGTAGGCAAGGATAGTAAAATGTCTTTTGGCTAAAGGATGGTATGGAGGATGTGGGATTTTATTAAATCATTTTTCACAATAACACTTAGTTAACAGATTTATGGTCCCACTGTGTTCTAATCTGCTTTACTTTCATTTAATATTTTCCTTTTTTAATTGACCTTTCTACTTATTTTCTGTGAATTGCCTAGGCATGTATGTTATATTTATTACTGCTTTACAGGAATCCTTGATTAGTCTCCTTAACAAAACAGGGAAATAATTTATAAGAGATGAAAAATGACAATTTATTTAATAATGTTACCATTAATTTAAAAATAATCATGACACAGAAGTAAATAAAAGTAGTTTAAGTCCACCTATAATGAGTTCACTCAATCAAACCCTAAAACTTCATTTTAATTGAAGTAATCTTGACATGAAAACTAAAAACAGCTACATATGTGATCTGTTCTTCTTGGTTTAGACTTCCCCACTTTGAAAACTATCTGCTAAATATGCCCAATTTATGACTAACTCTTTATCATAAAAGAGAAAAATCTTTCACTTTACCCAGGATTTTCTTTTGTAATGATTTATTTTCCTCTATGAAGAAAAATAAAACTCAGACCAGTATTTCCCTGAAAAGTCCTGTATTAGTTAAGCCAACCTTTAAAAAAACACTTCCTATTCTTCTTACTAATTTATTTTCAAAAAAGAATATCCAAAGCACAGTAACCCATCTTTGGTGACAATTTTATTCTTTTACCACCCACTTAATATACAAAGAAAATAAACCGGCAAAATGCTAAACAAAGTTTGTTACATAGCTGATTCAATGTGTTCAATTACTTTGATTTGGTCTGCTTTTTCCCTGAATATTGTATGTTATGCATTTGATTCTATTATATCTGTATATTTGTCTAGTAGACACCTTGCTTCCTAAAAACACACATATATTTTGAAAAATATTTTTACTACATATTTTACCACCAAGAATAAATTAGCCATCTTGTTAAAATTCCTTTTATTGAAAGAAGAACAATCCCAAATGAACAGTGTAAACTCACAATTAATGAAACTAGAAAAGGAAGAACAAATGAGGCCCAAAGTCAGTAGAAGGAAGGACATAATAAAGATTAGAGCAGAAATAAATAAAATCGAGAAGAATAAAACAATTGAAAGAATAAATGAAAGCAAGAATTGGTTCATCGAGAAAATAAACAAAATAGATAAACCACTAGCCAGACTCATCAAGAAAGAAGACAGCCTACACACATAAACAGAATCGGAAATGAGAGGAAAAATCACCATGGACACCACAGAAATACAAAGAATTATGAGAGAATACTATGAAAAATTATATAGTAACAAATGAGATAACTTAGAAGAAATGGACAGCTTTGCAGAAAAGTACAACTGTCCAAGGCTGACCCAGGAAAAAACAGAAAATCTGAATAGACCACTTACCAGCAAGGAAATTGGATTGGTAATCAAAAAACTATCAACAAATCCCTGGACCAGATGGATTCACCACTGAATTTTACCAGACATATAGAGAAGAAATAATACCCATTCTTATTAAAGTTTTCCACAAAGTAGAAGAGGAAGGAATACTCCCAAACTCATTCTACGAGGCCAACACCACTCTAATCCCAAAATCAGGCAAAAACACCACAAAAAAAGGAAATTAGAGACCAATATCCCTGATGAACATAGATGCAAAAATATACTCAACAAAATATTATCAAACCAAATTAAAAAATACATCAAAAAAATCATCCATCATGATCAAGTGGGATTCATCCCAGGGATGCAAGGATGGTGCAACATTCGAAAATCCATCAACACCATTCACCATATCAACAAAAAGAAGGACAAAAACCATATGATCATCTCCATAGATGCTGAAAAAGCATGTGACAAAATTCAACATCCATTCATGATAAAAACTCTCAACAAAATGGGTATAGGGAGCGAGTATCTCAACGTAATAAAGGCCATATATGACAAACCCACGGCCAACATCATATTTAACACCAAGAAGCTGAAATCTTTTCCTTTAAGATGGGGAAAGAAACATGGATGCCCATTTTCCCCCCCTTTCATTCAACATAGTTCTGGAGGTCCAAGCTATGGGAATCAGACAACACAAAGACATAAAAGGCATCCAGATTGGCAAGGAAAAGTTAAACTGTCTCTGTTTGCAGATGACATGATATTGTACATAAAAACCCTAAAGAATCCACTCCAAAACCACTAGATCTAATATCTGAATTCAGCAAAATTGCAGGATACAAAATTAATACACAGAAATCTGTTGCATTCCTACACACTAACGATGAAATGGTAGAAAGAGAAATCAGGAAAACAATTCCATTCACAATTTCATCAAAAAGAATAAAATATCTAGGAGTAAACCTAAACAAGGAGGTGAAGGAACTATACTCTGAAAAACTACAAGACACTCATGAGAGAAATTAAAGAAGATACCAATAAATGGAAACACATCCTGTGGTCATGGATAGGAGGAATTAATATTGTCAAAATGGTCATCCTGCCTAAAGCAATCTACAGATTCAATGCAATTCCTATCAAAATACCAATAGAATTCTTTGATGAACTAAAGCAAATAGTTTTAAAATTCACATAGAACCACAAAAGACCCCAAATAGCCAAAGCAATCCTGAGAAGGAAGAAAAAAGCTGGGGGGATTACGCTCCCAGACTTCAAACTCTACTACAAAGCCATAGTAATCAAAACAATTTGGTACTGACCCAAGAACAGACCCACAGACCAATGGAACAGACTTGGGAGTCCAGATATAAACCCAAGCATATGTGGTCAATTAATATACAATAAAGGAGCCATGGATATACAATGGGGTAATGACAGCCTCTTCAACAGTTGTTGTTGGCTAAAGTGGACAGCTACATGCAAGAGTATGAAACCGGATTATTGTCTAAGCCCACACACAAAAGTAAACTCAAAATGGATCAAAGACCTGAATGTAAGACATGAAACCATAAAACTCTTAGAAGAAAACAAGGGCAAAAATCTCTTGAATATAAACATAAGCAACTTTTTCCTGAACACATCTCCTCAGCAAGGGAAACAAAATAAAAAATGAATAAATGGGACTACATCATGCCAAAAAGATTCTGCACAGCAAAGGACACAGCAAAGGAATTAGCAAAACAAAATGCATCCTAAAGTATGAGAGAATATATTTGCAAATGACATATCCAACAAGGGGCTAACATCCAAAATATATAAAGAATTCACATGCCTCAACACCCAAAAAGCAAATAACCCTATTAAAAAATGGAGGGAGGATATGCACAGACATTTCTCCAAAGAAAAAATTCAGATGGCTAACAGGCACATGAAAAGATGCTCCACACTGCTAATTATCAGGGAAATGCAAATTAAAACCACAATAAGATATCACCTCACACCAGTTACAATGGCCAGCATAGAAAAGACTATGAACAACAACTGCTGGAGAGGATGCAGAGAAAGGGGAACCCTCCTACACTGCTGGTGAGAATGTAAAATAGTTCAACCTTTGTGGAAAGCAGTATGGAGGTTCCTCAAAAAACTAAAAATAGAAATACCATTTGATCCAGGAATTCCACTCCTAGGAACGTACCCTAAGAATGCAGGATCCCAGTTTGGAAAAGATATATGCACCCCTATGTTTATCGCAGCACTATTTACAATAGCCAAGAAATGGAAGCAACCTAAGTGTCCACCAGTAGATGAATGGATAAAGAAGAGGTGGTACATATACACAATGGAATATTATTCAGCCATAAAAGAAAACAAATCCTACCATTTGCAACAACATGGATGGAGCTAGAGGGTATTATGCTCAGTGAAATAAGCCAGGTGGAGAAAGACAAGTACCAAATGATTTCACTCATCTGTGGAGTGTAAGAACAAAGCAAAAACTGAAGGAACAAAACAGCAGCAGACTCACAGAACCCAAGAATGGACTAACAGTTGCCAAAGGGTAAATGTGGGTAAAGTGGGGTTCCTATGGCCAGGATCTTCACTGAACTTAAATGTAACTGGCCTGTTGCTATGCTACCGCTTCCACACCTTTAGGCAATAAGCCATTATTGTGTTAATGTAAGGAGTTCCGCCCAGTGCTCCATGGAGACTGGGTGGCGGGGCTGCAAGACGGTAGGAGAGTGGAGTGGAGGCTGGAGTGGTGGCAGCATCGAGGACAGAGGCCCAGAGGATGGCTGTGCGGGATGGCTGTGCAGAGAGGCCCAGAGGTAGAGACCGGCTTGCTGCATCTGAAGCAGCAGTGATAACACAGACTCGCTCTGAGTGAACGGGATTTTAGTGACTGACCTGCCACCTGGAAATAAAGTTGAGTATAACCTTTTCACCCCAAGAACCCTTTGCTGTAAAGTTCTTTGGTCACAGTGAATCTATAATGAACTTTCCTGGAGCTGAAACTCATTTGCAAGACAGTAAAGGATTGTGGGATGTGGGGGGTGCAAAAGGAGGGAGGAGGGGAAAAAGGGGCAATACTATTAGCACACATAATGTAGGGGTGGCATGGGGAAGGCAGTATAGCACAGAGAAGACAAGTAGTGATTCTATAGCATCTTTCTATGCTGATGGACAGTGACTGTAATGGGGTATGTGGTGGGGACTTGATATTGGGGGTAATCTAGTAACCACAATGTTGCTCATGTGATTGTATATTAGTGATACAAAAATTTTTTTCAAATTGAAAAGAAATATTCTTTTTATTTCTCCTCCGTCCATATGCATAGTAGTGACAATGCTTAATCATTCTATAAACTCAATTGTAAAAGGATATTTTGATGACATCAAAATCTTTCTTGCTGGTACCATTTGATTTTTGTATTGTTAGAATAGGTAGATAACTAGACATAAGCAGGAAGTGGGAGGGGGCCTTTGGTGGGATCCTTGCTCACACCTGAGACATTCTAGGCAAGCTGTTTTCAGTGGGATGGGAAGTGAGGGTACAGATAATAGACCAGCCAAAAGTGGCTGGTTCCAACATACAGGGGGCCCTGGATTCACCTCAAAATACATTATATACTCATTAGCATAGGAAAATTTGTGCCCCTCCATCATTAACATAGTAAA
Organism: Smutsia gigantea; assembly: GCA_032199065.1. Taxonomy (NCBI): domain Eukaryota; kingdom Metazoa; phylum Chordata; class Mammalia; order Pholidota; family Manidae; genus Smutsia; species Smutsia gigantea. The sequence goes on from JAVSCE010010353.1 coordinate 61,522, forward strand.
AATCTCACCTCCTAAGTCATGGCAGTTCCAAGTAGAACAAAATAGAGCAAAAAATCCCCTCCCTGATGACGACGTGAGTGTGGAGCATGACCGAAGTCAAGGAGACTCTGCTTGTTCCCTGTGAAACCTAATCTCACTTAGTGAATACTCACCTCCCTTGATATAAAAAAGGGCTAATTATTGTTTCCTGTGCAACACCCTTTGGATCTGCCAGTGCCTAAACTCTCTCCTTTCCTTAAACTCTAATTCTCCAAATATACTCTTAATACTCAGTTGCTTTTCTGTATCCATTCTTGAATTCTTTCTCACAACGAGACCATGGACCCTTCTTCAGTAATAATATTAGCCACCTTGTTTATAGAATCAGTCAAAAATATGGCACTCGAAGTCTCTTAGTGATTTAATCATGATATTATAACTCACTACTGTATACATGTTATTTTAAAAATATTTTATCTATTGTGATGACTGAATGCCTTGATATGAAAAATACCTCGTTTAATGTTAGCAAAAAAAAGTACCCTATTTTTATTATGATGATTATTTAATATATCACTATGGCACTAATGCATGAGTCTCTGGAAGACCAATTATTACTATGATAATACAGGAATGATTATTTCATTGTGGTGGTGTTGAAATGATAAAAGGAGATTATCAAGAGTTTTTAGTGAAAGCACTCTAAAAGACATAGGAGGAGACTAAATCAAGGCAACCTACACAAATATTAAACAGTTTTATACCAACTCTTCTTTCAATGTCTAAGATACATAAGAAACAAAAATCTGGCCTGCAGAGCTTAAAGTTGTATCAAATAGTTAAGCATCAGTTTAGCTTTGAAATGGTCTTTTCTCCTCATCACCTTAATCTTGAGAATGGAAAGATGAGAGGGATGGATTGCAGTGCCTAACGTCAGCAAGTTGACACCTTTTTTAAAATATTTGAGAACTACAATTTTACCTCTCATCTTTGATCTCCTGGCAGCAGTAGGAGTTCATTCTCAAAATGATCGGTAGCTCCTTAAGCAAGCCAAACAATGTTTGGATATACCATTTTAAGTGTTCACCCAAATTAACCAATGGAACAAGAAAAAAAATATTCACTGTTATTTCAGTATTTTCTGTAATGTCTATAAAGTCTCCTCTATTATTGAACTTCAAGTTTTTTTCTCTATTATTAGCTACTAAAAACAATTTCCTACAGAAGCTTAAAATAATTTTTAAGGACAAATTTTGCAATACATATTTTAAACCACAAATGATAAAAATATATAGAGTTTAAATCCTCAATTCACTTTTTTCATTATTTTGCTTGAAATGTTTTGTTAAAGTCTCATACTGTGATTTATATTTTTATCAGAGTATCTATGTATATGCCTGGATATTATTATTTTTCAAATGCACCTCAACCCCATATGTGGGTAAAATTCCAAAATCTCTTGCCTGGCCTTAGTGCATCTCCACATCAATAAGTGTTTTCAAGGGGTGAGGAGAAGTAGTTCGTCTCCACATCAATAGGTAATTACAAGGGCAAGTGAGGGGATATATGGACTGGAGAGGTTGGGTGGGACCCCTTATCTGCAGCTGGGTCACCAGAGACACGGGCAAGCAGAAGTGGATGACTGCTTGTAGGCAATAAATGTGTTTCTCCCACTTTATTTCTCCCTTTGACTGATTTATGTTTCAAGGTAATTTGCTGCAGGCTGGGAACTTATTTTCACCCTGGAGTTACACTGTATTATTTGGTACATAAAAGTTCTTGAGTGTTCTCTTTTTTTTGTGGATGCATTCTTACTATATAAAGTAACTAGTTTTCCTATTTAATGTTTTTTACTCTCAGTTCTTTTTATATGATAACAGTATAAACATCACTGCTTCATTCTACTTTTTACCATTATATATTTTACCTTTTATTGATAGCTCTTTATTTCACTTTGTTTAATGAGTATCACTTAAAATAAGTAGTCCAACCGACTTTTATTATAATAATGGGCCTATTTGATGTATGGTCTTCTGATAGTGTATTTTAAGCTGCTGCTGTTTTTTACCTCTTCCTTCCCATCCTTTGTATTTCTTTGCTACTATATTTTATTTTGTCTTTTCCTACACACTCCAAGATATCACTGATCTTTATATTCTCTAGACACATAGGTTAGGCAGTTTTTGTATTATCTAGCATCTAGAGGCACTGAAGGACCACAACACTGTTCTGGACTGAATGATCAACTCAAGTTGCAGCTCCATCTCTAACAGTTCTATTGTTTGGGGCACTTTATCAATGTTATCTAGATCCCTGTTTCCTACTCTCTAAAAGGTACTAAATGTGTCACATATCTCATTGGATTACTCAGTGTAGTAAGTGATATTGCATGTAAATATTTAGAAAAACATATGGAACTTAGTCATAATGTTAGACAATAAATGTTAGCAATATTTTCATTGTTTACATTATCATTAACTGCATTAATAATAAAAAATAAAAATAACAGCACTATCAAGAGGATCTAGGATGAATGTGGGAAATAATGACACATAATCTGAATTTGGATGTTTGCCTGACCTTTGTCATGTCTTCTAATTGTTTTCCAGTTCTGCTGTTTTCTCACACGAGGTAAGTCTTAAACAGATGAATCTTTCATGCAGTAATTTGTTGTGTTTTGTAACCTACAGCTTTGCTGAGGTTTTGGCATGAATATAGGTTTTTTTAATAGCATTGGTACTACATTTTTCTTATTTTTATATTAATATTATCAACTCAAAAAGAACGTGTCAAACTAATGCTCAAAAGAAATATTGATCATTGTTTTTGACTGTATCCAGAAATAATTATGGTTCCAAATACACTAAAAATGAGAAAAATGGGGAATTTTTTATAACTGCCTCATTGCTTCCTGAAAGTGTGAATAGGCAGCTCTGAAAATCACCATTCTGATCTGTGCTCCCTCTGCTTAAACTCACTCAATTAACCTGGAGTAGGGAGAAACAGTATTAAGGAAGGTTTTGTTGGTTTGTTTCTTGCACCCACACTGTCTCATAAATTTATATATATTTTATTATACATTATTATTATATATCATATAATCTTAGTTTATATAACTTCCCAATCCACTGTAACTGTTTATATAGATGAATATATGTATTTCCCCTTTAGCCAATTTGAGTAAACCATTTTTTAAATTAATTTGCTTGGAGAATTTAGATATCTCTATTATTGCAAAAGTACAGTGTGCTCAGGAAAATTCTATAATTAATGATATGGTAAAATTAGATATTAACAATCATTTTTCGGGCATGTGCCTTAATTTCTCCTTTCCTATATAATGAGATGATCTTGTAATCCTCCTTATAAAAGGAAAATAGTACATTTCATTTCATTCGTAACAGCTATTTTCTCCCCTTACTAGTGCTTTTTCTGTGTGTTGTAAATATATTCACAAACTACTTCTAAATATCAGTCAGATTCCTCAAGTTCCCAGTTAATAAGAACGGGAGATTGGATACTTTTTCTTCTCTGGCTTTTTTTTTTTGGACTGCTCATTAGAAAATTGTAGTCATGTTTTCTGTGATCCAGTGTGTTACTAAATGAGCTTAAGTTTGTATTGAATTTAAAAATACAAAGAAGAGTAAATACTTGCTGAATAGAATAAATACCTCAAGTTCTAACAGTACATGAAGAATAATATAGTTAAAGACACTAACATTTAAAATAAGCAAGAAAAACTAGTAACCATTATTGACTCACAAATGGTTATACGATACTAATAATATATTTGCATTATAAAGCACATTGTAGAGTAAAGACAGGAAAAATGTAAGATTAATAACAAAAAACACAAGGGATGAAGCCTCTCTCACTCTCCTCTCTCACTTTCAGGCACTGCAGCCAGAAAGACTTCACAACAATGGGAGGGGTGCGTAAGGGAAAAGATTACACAGAGCTTGCTGCTCAGGAGAAAGGACAGGTGGAGTATAGACTTTATACTTTACAAAATGCTTTAAAGCGGAGGCAGGGAAAAAGTTGGCAGTATAAGAAGTGAGGAAGAAACCTCCTCACAACACCACATATAACACGAAAATACAGCAAATACAACAAATCTTGAAACACTAAGAATGCAGAACAAACTGTCTACATCTGGGGAAAAGAGAAGACCTTACAGAAAAAGGTAAAGTAGCAAAGTCACAATCTGGCGGGACCGAAGCCCTCTCCCTACCACAGCTCACAGGTGTGAGGAAGAGAAGCAGGGCAGGGAGGGAGTAGAAGGCCAGGACTGCTAAACACCCAGCCCAGGAGATCTGCTCTGGGAGAACAAACCCATATTGCACAGTTCTCCGGAGATTAGTGGGGTTGGAAAGCAAAGATAGGCAGAATACTTGGGGAGACTGAGATTCCAGCTGCTTGTGGAGAATGGATATGCAAAACCAGCCACTCCAGGAAAAAAGAAAGGTGGTACTTTGAAATACTTCCCAACAACGGGAGGGCTGCTAAAGGGGAAAGATTATACAGAGCTTACTGTTCAGGAGAAAGGGCAGGTGGACAAAATCGTCCCAGCACACTCAGACCAGCAGGTTGGGAACTTTCAGGAGACTCAGGTGCTCCATCCCCTTGGCTAGCAATGCAGCTCCAAGGCCCTCCACTGTGATACACAGATAGCTGCTACTTCTTCATGGCAGGCACTGGTCAGAACACCTGCTTGCCTATGCTATCGTGCCAGACTAGCCACAGGGTGGCACCACCTAGGGCAGCTACAGGGGCATAAAGCAGAGGCTTCCCCCTGTGCTGTCAGCCAACTGGACCTAGGAGTGGAGGCAGGCACTGCAGCCAGGAAACAGGAAAGAGCTCTTTCCTCCCAGCAGGCCCCAGTGCTGCACTCCTGTGACCCCCTCCATTGCTCCAGGTGCTGGGAAACTCCAGAAAGTAGAGGTTCTGGACACTAGAGGGTGCTCCCTACACAAATCCATTATTTCATAGAAATCACTAGAAAAATGAAAGGGCAAAAAAATTTTTATAAACAAAACTTCACCAGACATCAGAAACAGGGCTCAATGAAACTGCAATCACCGATCTTCCTGAAAAAGATTTCACAATAAAAATCATAAACATGCCCATAAAGCTACAGGAAAATTTTCAAGATCTCATGGACGACTTCAAGAAAGAGATAGAAACGTTGAAAAATACAGTATCTGAAATGAAAGATACAATGGAGAGACTTAAAAGCAGATTAGATGAAGTAGAGGAGATGGTAAATAAAATAGAAATTAGAGAACAGGAAAACAAAGAAGCTGATGCACAGAGAGATAAAAAGATTTCTAGGAATGAAATAATAAGAGAACTGTGTGACAAATCCAAATGGAACAATATTTGCATTATAGGGGTACCAGAAGAAGAAGAGAAAAAGGGATAGAAATTCTCTTTGAGGAAATAATTGCTGAAAATTTCCCCAATCTGGGGAAGGAAATAGTCTCTCAAGTAATGGAAGTGCAGAGATTTCCCAACACAAGGGACCCTATGAAGACAACACCAAGATAAATAATAATTAAAATGTCAACGGTCTAGGACAAGGACAGAGTATTAAAAGCACCAGAGAGAGAAAAAAGATCACATACAAAGGAAAGCCCCTCTGGCTATTATCAGACTTCAAGGCAGAAACTTTACAGGCCAAAAGGGAGTGGCATGATATATTGAATGCAATGGAACAGAAGGACCGCAAACCAAGAATACTCTATCCAGAAAGATTATCATTTATATTTTAAGCAGGAATTAAACAATTTCCACATAAGCAAAATTTGAGGGAATTTACTTCCCACAAACCTTCTCTACAATGTATTTTATAAGGACTGCTATAGATGAAGTGCTCCCAAGGCTAAATAGCTGTCACCAGAGGAAATAAAACTACAGTAAAGGAAGTAGACCAATTAATTACTAAGCAGATGCAAAATTAAATCAACTACTCACAAAATTAGTCAAGGGATACACAAAGAGTACAGAATATGACACCTAATATATAAAAAGTACAAGAGAAAGAAGATGAAAAAGGGAGAATAAAAGAAGAACCTTTAGAATGTATTTGAAATAGCATAATAAGTGAGTTAAGTTAGATGGTTAGATAGTAAAGAAGCTGCCCTGGAACTTAGGTAAACATGAATCCAAAGCCTGCAATGGCAATAAGTACATATCTATTGATAATCACCCTAAATGTAAATGGACTGAATGAACCAATCAAAAGACACAGAGTTATAGAATGGATAAAAAAAAAAAGACCTATCTGTATGCTGCCTATAGGAGACTCACTTCAAACTCAAAGACATACATAGAGTAAAAGTGAAGGGATGGAAAAAGAAATTTCATGCAAATAATAGGGAGAACATAGAATGAATTGCAGTACATGTATCAGACAAAATAGATTTCAAAACAAAGTAACAAGAGACAAAGAAGGTCATTACCTAAGACAAAAGGGTCAGTCCAACAAGAGGATATAACTATTATAAATATCTACACACCCAATATAGGAGCATCTAAATATGTGAAACAAATACTAACAGAACTAAAGGGGGAAGTAGAATGCAATGCATTCATTTTAGGCGACTTCAACATACCACTCACTCCAAAGAACAGATCAACCAGACAGAAAATAAGTAGAGACAGAGGCACTGAACAGCACATTAGAACAGATGGACCTAACAGACATCTACAGAACACTCCACCCAAAAGCAGCAAGATACATTTCTTCTCAAGTGCACATGGGACATATGCCACAAAAAGAGCCTCAGTAAATTGAGAAGGATTGAAATTGTGCCAAATAGCTTTTCAGACCACAAAGGTATGAAACTAGAAATAAATTATGGAAAGAAAATAAAAAAGCCCACAAACACATGGAGGCTTAACAACATGCTCCTAAATAATCAATGGATCAATGACCAAATAAAAACAGAAATCAAGCAATATATGGAGACAAATGAAAACAACAACTCAGCACCCCAAAACCAGTTGGATGCATTGAAGGCCATGCTAAGAGGAAAGTATATTGCAATACAGGCTTGCCTCAAAAAGAAGATCAATCCCAAATTGATGCCAGGGTTCTTGTTCACGAAGCCGAAAAATGAGCTTCACAAACACTCAAGGTAGGAGAACAAGGTACAGGCTTTTTAGAGATAAAGTGAAAGGACAGAGTTCTGGGCTTATGCCAGGAGGGGACAAGAGAGTCCGGGGTGGTGCGTTGTTTAGGGGGTTTTATACGCAGATGAGGATTTTTCGAGAATATGAAAAAAAAGGCTTACGGGTGTGTACGTGTTAAGTGGTGTCTGAATATCTAAAATTAACACAAGGAATTTCCTGCCCAACTTCTCTCTGGGACACCTGTGTCCTGGTCTAGGAGCATATCAAAAGGCAGTCTGCCCAGCCCCCAAGGTGAGCTGAGGTATTGTCTGTTTGCTAAAGAGTAAGTTAAGAATCTTGCTTCTAGGACTTCCGGAAAGATGGCAGTGTGAGCAGGGCGGCAGAAATCTCCTCCCAACACTATATTTATCTACGAAAACACAGAAAATACATCTATTCCTAAAAGAGAGACGAGAATACACAGGAAAGCGCACAGTGTGCAGCTACACCCGAGAGGACTCGGCACCCCAAGAGGCGGGTAAGATACGGAGCCGCGACCCGGCGGGACCCGAGCCCTCCCCCACCCCAGCGCACTGGCGGGAGGAGAGGATTCAGAGCCGGGAGGGAGTGGAAGTACACCCCGCGAAGTAGTAGCCAGCCCCGGTGATCTGCGCGGGGAGCGCTGACCCACATTGCGCAGTGCAGTGGAGATTGGAGAGACAGAGGGGCAGGATCTGAGCGGGGAATGCGCCAGGGTGCTTGCAGCCGGCTCCCGGGAAGGAAAAAAAAAAAAGCACGCGCTTTCTTCAGCGGTCTTAAAGAGACAGGAGCCCAGCGGAGGAGCCGGATCGCCCCAGCACACTCAGCCCAGCAGGCTGGGAGTCCTGGGGAGTTTCAGACGCCTTAGCTGGCGACTGAGGAAGCGTAGCCATACTTAACACTTCTCACTGAGATCAACAGCCTCCTATTCGTTCCCACCCCTGCCAGAGCGATAAAGGGCCCTGTGGAGCGGCACAGTCACAGCTGTGGAATAGTGGGGCAATAGCGCCACCTAGAGCATTCCCACAGAATCTACGTCCGGTGGGCATTTTTTTTGTTTTTGTTTTTTTGTTTTTTTTTGTTTGTTTGTTTTTTCTTTTCTTTCTTTTTTTCTTTTTTTCTTTCTTTCTTTTTTCTTTTTTTTCTTTTTTTCTCTTTTTTTTCTTCTCTTTTTAAAGTCTTAAAGAGCCCAGCTGACATACGTGGCAACTATCAGTGACCAAATTATACAGTCATGAAAAGACAGAGGAATATGGTTCAGACCAAAATCAACCAGACAACCCCAGAGAGGGAGTCTGAAGGGATGGAAATGCATAGCCTCCCTGAAAAAGAATTTAGAATAAAAGTCATAACCATGCTGATGGACCTACAGAGAAATGTGCAAGAGCTGAGGGAGGAAGTGAGGGAACTGAGGAAAGACAATACAGAAATAAGACAAGCGATCGACGGGCTTAACAGCAGAATGGATGAGATGCGAGACACTGTTAATGGAATAGAAAACAGAGAACAGGAGTACAGAGCAGCTGAGGCAGAGAGAGATAAAAGGATTTCTAGGAATGAAAGAATATTAAGAGAACTGTGTGACCAATCCAAACGGAACAATATTCGCATTATAGGAGTACCAGAGGAAGAAGAGAGAGAAAAAGGGATAGAAAGTGTCTTTGAAGAAATAATTGCTGAAAACTTTCCCTCGCTGGGGAAGGAAGTAGTCTCGCAGTCCACCGAAGCTCACAGATCTCCCAACACAAGGGACCCAAGAAAGACAAAACCAAGACACATAATAATTAAGATGACAAAGATCAAAGATAAAGACAGAGTATTAAAGGCAGCTAGAGAGAGAAAAAAGATCACCTACAAAGGAAAACCCATCAGATTATCATCAGACTTCTCAACAGAAACCTTACAGGCCAGAAGAGAATGGCATGATATATTTAACGTAATGAAACAGAAGGGCCTCGAACCCAGAATATTGTATCCAGCACGATTATCATTTAAATATGATGGAGGGATTAAACAATTTCCAGATAAACGAAAGTTAAGAGAATTTGCGTCTCATAAACCACCACTACAGGATATCTTAAATGGACTGCTCTAGATGGAAGCACACCTAAGGCTAAAAAGATGTCACCAGAGGGAAAAAAAATCATAACAAAGAAAGCAGACCATCCAAATGCCAACTAAAGGCAAAGAATAAAACACCTATTATAGAAAGAATGGAGGAGGAATAAGAAGGGAGAGAAAGAAAGAAACATCAGACTGTGTTTACAATAACTTAACAAGAAAGTTAAGTTAGATTGTTAGATAGTAAAGAAGCAACCCTTGAACCCTTGGTAACCACGAACCTAAAGCCAGCAATGGCAATAAGTACATACCTATCAATAATCACCCTAAATGTAAATGGACTGAATGGACCAAACAAAAGACACAGAGTAACAGAATGGATAAAAAAGCAAGACACATCTATATGCTGCCTACAAGAAACTCACCTCAAATCCAAAGATATACACAGACTAAAAGTGAAGGGATGGAAAAAGATATTTCATGCAAACAACAAAGAGAAAAAAGCCGGTGTTGCAGTACTTGTATCAGACAAAATAGACTTCAAAACAAAGAAAGTAGCAAAAGATAAAGAAAGACATTACATAATGATAAAGGGGTCAGTCCAACAAGAAGACATAACCATTATAAATATATATGCACCCAACACAGGAGCGCCAGCATATGTGAGACAAATACTAACAGAATTAAAGGAGGAAATAGACAGCAATGCATTCATCTTAGGAGACTTCAACACACCACTCACTCCAGAGGACAGATCAACCAGACAGAAAATAAGCAAAGACACAGAGGCACTGAACAACACACTAGAACAGATGGACCTAACAGACATCTACAGAACTCTAGACCCAAAAGCAACAGGATACACATTCTTCTCAAGTGCACATGGAACATTTTCCAGAATAGACCACATACTAGGCCACAAAAAGAACCTCAGTAATTTCAAAATATTGAAATCCTACCAACCAACTTCTCAGATCACCAAGGTATAAAACTAGAAATAAATTTTAGAAAGAAATCAAAAAGGCTCAAAAATACATGGAGACTTAACAACACTCTCCTAATTAATCAATGGGTTAACGACCAAATCAAAACAGAAATCAAAGAATATGTGGAGACTAATGACAACAACAACACAAAGCCACAACTTCTGTGGAACGCAGCAAAGGCAGTTCTAAGAGGAAAGTATATTGCAATCCAGGCCTATTTAAAGAAGGAAGAACATTCCCAAATGAATAGTCTAAAGGCACAATTACTGAAATTGGAAAAAGAAGAACAGATGAGGCCCAAAGTCACCAGAAGGAGGGACATAATAAAGATTAGAGAAGAAATAAATAAAATTGAGAAGAATAAAACAATAGAAAAAATCAATAAAACAAAGAGCTGGTTCTTTGAAAAAATAAACAAAATAGATAAACCCCTAGCCAGACTCATTAAGAGAAAAAGAGAATCTACACACATAAACACAATCAGAAATGAGAAGGAAAAATCACGACGGACCCCACAGAAATACAAAGAATCATAAGAGAATATTATGAGAATCTATATGCTAACAAGCTGGAAAACATAGAAGAAATGGACAACTTCTTAGAAAAATACAACCTTCCAAGACTGACCAAGCAAGAAACAGAAAAACTAAACAGACCAATCAACAGTGACGAAATCGAATTGGTAATCAAAAAACTACCCAAGAACAAAACCCCTGGGCCTGATGGATTCACCTCTGAATTCTACCAGACATATAGAGAAGAAATAACACCGATTCTCCTTAATGTTTTCCAAAAAATGGAAGAGGAGGAATACTTCCAAACTCATTCTATGAAGCCAGCATCACTCTAATACCAAAACCGGGCAAAGACCTCACCAAAAAAGAAAATTACAGACCAATATCCCTGATGAACGTAGATGCAAATATACTCAACAAAATATTAGCAAACCGAATTCAAAAATACATCAAGAGGATCATACACCATGATCAAGTGGGATTCATCCCAGGCATGCAAGGATGGTACAACATTCGAAAATCCATCAACATCATCCACCACATCAGCAAAAAGAAGAACAAAAACCACATGATCATCTCCATAGATGCTGAAAAAGCATTTGACAAAATTCAGCATCCATTCCTGATTAAAACTCTCAACAAAATGGGTATAGACGGCAAGTACCTCAACATCATAAAGGCTATATATGACAAACCACAGCTAACATCATACTTAACGGCGAGACGCTGAAAGCTTTTCATCTAAGATCGGGAACAAGACAAGGATGCCCACTCTCTCCACTGTTATTCAACATAGTACTGGAGGGCCTAGCCACAGCAATCAGACAAAACAAAGACATACAAGGCATCCAAATTGGTAAAGAAGAAGTCAAATTGTCACTATTTGCAGATGACATGATACTGTACATAAAAAACCCTGAAGATTACATTCCAAAACTACTAGAACTAATATCTGAATTCAGCAAAGTTGCAGGATACAAAATTAACACACAGAAATCTGTTGCTTTCCTATACACTAACGATGAACTAACAGAAAGAGAAATCAGAAAAACAATTCCATTCACAATTGCATCAAAAGAATAAAATACCTAGGAATAAACCTAACGAAGGAAGTGAAAGACCTGTACTCTGAAAACTACAAGACACTCCTAAGAGAAATTAAAGAGGACACCAACAAATGGAAATGCATCCCATGCTCTTGGCTAGGAAGAATAAATATTGTCAAAATGGCTATACTACCTAGAGCAATCTACAGGTTCAATGCAATCCCTATCAAACTACCAACAGCTTTCTTCAATGAACTGGAACAAATAATTCTAAAATTTATATGGAACCACAAAAGACCCTGAATAGCCAAAGCAATCCTGAGAAGGAGGAATAAAACAGGGGGAATTACATTCCCTGACTTCAAGCTCTACTACAAAGCCACAGTAATCAAGAAAATTGGGTATTGGCACAAAAACAGATGCACAGACCAGTGGAACAGAATAGAAAATCCAAACATTAACCCAAACATATACAGTCAATTAAT